>JAINUG010000213.1:974836-1319836 GCA_029706075.1 Aldrovandia affinis
CAGCTGTTGGTACTGCTCCTTGAGCTTGCAGAAGTCGGCCTCCAGGCGCGTGTGCTCCAGCCTGGCGCTGTTCAGCAGGCTCTTCACGCTCTTGTGCTCCAGCTGCAGCCCCTCGCCCTCCTTCACCAGCTGGCTGTACGACTGGTTCAGCCTGGAGGGAGGCGGAGGGACCGGGGTTACACCACACCACACTCACTCGCCCGGGAGTCACCTTCCAGAAACATCCCTGCCACGCCCGCGCGGCTCTTACGCACGGCTGTGGGAAACTTTACACTTTGCACCGGTTTCCATTGTGTGAACAGAACAGGCGTGAGAAGGAGAAGGAGTGAGTGAACCCCGTAAAGATTCAAACAGAAACCGCCAGGAGCCGTATGTACAAAGAGTGCTGATCTAGGATCAGGTTTCCCCTGTCCATATCCTAACCATGTCCATTATGAGCTAAAGGGCTAAACTGATCCTAGATCAGCACTCCTACTCTTAGAATCTTTGTACATACGGCCCTTGGTTTCCACCAGCAGGTAATACCGTCGGGCCTCCTTGAAACTGCACATTGTGTATGCGTTTAGACATTTTCATATAGGACCAAACCATTCTCCTTTTGACTATTACTGAGATGTGGTGTGTAGGTTGGCTGGACTCCTGCTGGTTGATGAAGCAGGACACAGTGGCCCACAGCCCGGTCCTCTGGCCACTCACCGGTCGTTGTCCTCCTTCAGCTTGCGGTACTCTGTGGCAGTGGCCTCATGCTTCTTGTTCTCCAGAAGCATCTTGTCCTGCTCGGCCTTCAGGGCCCTCTCCAGCTCCTCCAACTGGCCCTTCTGCTTCAGCAGCTGCTTATACCTGCAAGTGTTACGAGAGACGGGTGTGAGAGCGTTGTGAGAGCGTTCTGAGAGCGCTGTGAGAGCGTTGTGAGAGCGCTGTGAGAGCGTTGTGAGAGCTGTGAGAGCGTTGAGAAGCGCTGTGAGAGCGTTGGGAGAGCGTTGTGAGAGCGTTATGAGAGCGTTGTGAGAAGGTTGTTAGAAGGTTTGTTGTGAAAGCGTTGGGAGAGCGTTGGGAGAAGGTTCTCAGAGTGTTGTGGGGCTGTGAGATGTGAGAGCGTTGTGAGAGCGTTGTGAGAGCGTTGTGAGGTTGTCAGAAGATTGTGTGGAGCGTTGATGAGAGCGTTGTGAGGTTGTCAGAAGATTGTGAGAGCGTTGTGAGCGTTGAGAGCGTTGTGAGCGTTGCGTTGTGAGAGCGTTGTAAGAGCGTTGTGAGAGCGTTGTAAGAGCGTTGTGAGGTTGTCAGAAGATTGTGAGAGCGTTGTGAGAGCGTTGAGAGAGCGTTGAGAGAGCGTTGAGAGAGCGTTGAGAGAAGGTTGTGAGAAGGTTGTGAGAGCGTTGTGAGAGAGCGTTAAGAGAAGGTTGTGAGAGCGTTGAGAGAGCGTTGTGAGAGCGTTGAGAGAGCGCTGTGTGTAGCGGGGGGCTCACCGGTCCTCCAGGTCGCGGTGCTCCAGCTCCAGGCTCTTGTGCGTGGCCTTGAGCCCGCCGTGCTTGGCGATGAGCGCCTCGAAGTCGGCGGCCTGGCGCTCGTGCAGCGCCGCCAGCTTCTCGTGGTCGCGCAGCAGCAGCTCGTGGGCGGAGCGCAGGTCCTCGCGCTCCCGCAGCGCCCCCTCCCTGTCGCTCTCGGCGCTGCACTGCTGGCTCTGGAGCTGCGCGTTCTGCGCCAGCAGGGCGGCGCTCTGCGAGTTCAGCGTGGAGTTCTCCACCTGCGGGAGGGAGGGAGGGAGGAAAATCTGAGACCACCAATCACACGCTGAGAGGGCGCTCACCTGACACCACCGCCCAATCACCTGCTGGTGGTCAGGTTTGACACTTTGATCCCTGAGACGGTGGTTCTCAACCTGGGAGCACGAGCTGAAATGTGTGGCTTGATTTGCAGGGAATAAAACCCAATCATTAAACATTTAACATAACCCTGATGGTTTCTGGGGCAGTGTCATCTGCAAATCAGGTCAAATGATTATGCAAATTGGGCCACAGTTGGAGAACCACTGAAATACTACTTATTTACTACTGAAACACACAGATTACACAGATTATTACACTGGGGCCACATATACTGAAAATGTATGCATTCACTACTCGCCGTCTGCTAAATGGGGTATATTATATTATATTATATTAAGTAGATTGAAATTCAAAACAGTCATTGCAGCGCATGGATATAGTCTTTAGTCCCAAAGAATATTTATAAATTCTTTAGTCAGCGCGTCTTTAGGGGGCACTGTGTGTCTACATTCTCCTTTTCTCTGACGCTAAAAGACTCCGGTCTCCCACAGTCCTAATCCGCAGGAAAATCACAGCGTGGACATTTCTCTCCCTGCATTTCAGACATTTCTGGGGTTTCTGTGTCAATCCTAACGGATAGAGGCCGGGTTTCAGCGCTGGAATTAGTGCCTGGGGTTGCAGCTGCAGAAAAATAGCCCCCTCTCCCAAAGACCTAAATATTCCTGCCGCATATCTGTGTCAGCGCTGCAGCCGTGCCCGCTCTCCGTCTGACGGGAGAACAGCTGCTGCGGAAAGCACCCTGTACGATGTGGAGCCCTGAGGATCATCAATTACATCATCACTTTAACCCTTTAGACACCGGGAACATTCTTATACATTACATTTACAGGCATTTAGCAGACGCTCTTATCCACAGCGACTTACAGTTTACATTTCTTTACAATCCATTTATACAGCTGGATATTTACTGAAGCAATTCAGGTTAAGTACCTTGCTCAAGGGTACAACGGCAGTGTCCCACCTGGGGATTGAACCTACAACCTTAACGTTACAAGCCCAGTTCCCTATACATTACTGACAATTTAAAAATAAACATCCATTTTCATCAATAGTCAGAACAGAATTCTTTGTTCATATGATTTCGGGCGCTCTAAAGGGTTCAGACAAGCGCTCTGGGCAGCTCTGCGCAGTCAGACAGATGGACGTGTGTGCGTGTGAGCTCTGGTCAGTCAGACAGACGGACACGTGTGTGTGAGCTCTGGGCAGCTCTGCGCAGTCAGACAGATGGACGTGTGTGTGTGTGTGTGTGAGCTCTGGGCAGCTCTGCGCAGTCAGACAGACAGACGTGTGTGTGAGCTCTGGGCAGCTCTGCGCAGTCAGACAGACAGACGTGTGTGTGAGCTCTGGGCAGTCAGACAGACGTGTGTGTGAGCTCTGTGCAGTCAGACGGACGGACACGTGCGTGTGTGAGCCCTGCGCAGTCGCACCTGCAGCTTGGCGTTCTGCGTCTGCATGGCGGTGTTGTTCTCCTGCAGCGAGGCCGTCTGCCGATGCAGCGCCAGGATCTGCGCCTGCAGGTTCCCGCTCTGCGCCTCCAGCTGCTTCAGCTGCGTGCGCAGCGCCTGCTTCTCCGCCTGCAGCGTGGCGTTCTGCGCAGCCGGGACACAGCGAGACAGACAGACAGACAGACAGACGGACGGACAGACACACACATGGACAGGGCATTTCTTTACAATCGCTGCATGGAACTGTTCAATATTTGCTCAAATAACCATCTCGATGTTTGCGGTAGTTTAACGTTTTATTCTCCGGAATTAGCTGACGCTGCATGGAACTGTTCATAATTTGCTCAAATAACACGTTGAGGCTTGTGGACTCACGGATGAGACTGACTCACAAAGCCCGAAGCTATAATCCCACTGCAGGCAGCTGTATTGTGATATCTCTGCACTTGATCTTCAGCCCGATATCCGGCGGTAGCAGCGATACGGCAGGTGTGAGCAATGTACGGGTAACTGCCAAAATAAAGGAAACGCCAGCGTAAAGTGTCCTAATGGGCCGTTGGGTCACCATGAGCCTCCAGAGCAGCTTCAGTGCACCGTGGCATAGACTCTACAAGTGTCTGGAACTCTATTGGAGGGATGCAACACCATTCTCCCATGAGAAATTCCATAATTTGGGGTTTTGGTGATGGTGGCGGAAAACTCTTATCTCAGGCGCCGCTCCAGAATCTCCCGTAAGTGTTCAATTGGGTTGAGATCTGGTGACTGAGACGGCCATGGCATCTGGTTTACATCGTTTTTATGCTCATCAAACCATTCAGTGACCCTTCGTGCCCTGTGGATGGGACATTCATCCTGGAAGAGACCTCTCCCATCAGGATAGAAATGCTTCACCATAGGATGAATAGGTTTGTATTCATTGCAGTTTACCTTGCCCTCTAAGGGGTTGAGTGGACCTAAACCATGCCAGGAAAATGCACCCCTCACCATAACACACCGTCAGAACCCTTCACTTACTCAAGTGTTTCCTTTATGTTGGCAGTGACCTGCAGGGTACCCTGGGTAAGTGAGTAAAGCAGTGCTACAGTGGATCTGAGTGTGGCAGTGCAGGTAACGCAGTGTGAGGGTGTGTTAGTGAGTAGCGCAGTGTGAGGGTGTGTTATAGTGTGTTAGTGAGTAACGCAGTGTGAGGGTGTGTTAGTGAGTAACGCAGTGTGAGGGTGTGTTAGTGAGTAACGCAGTTACTGCAGTGGCTGCACTCACGTTCCTCTCCACCTCGATGAGGCGGTCCTTGACCTTGAGCAGCTCGCGCGTGGCCTCGTGACTCTCCTTCTCCCACTTGCTGGCCGTCTGCACTTCCTCCCCTGCCCTGGGGGGGGAGCTGTGCACCATGCGCTCCTCCTCCTCCCTCTGCCGCAGGGCCTCGTAGTTCTTCTTCACCTGCGGGGTCAAAGGTCAGTGCGCTGTCCACTCGTAGGCCCTCAGGCTGCTGACTCGTTACAGGCCCGGTGTGAGGTCAGAAGGCCCACCGCTCAGCCCTCTGCGCTCTCTCAGCAGCTCACAGAGAGCAGAAGAGATCTGAGGCTGCCCTCAGACCCAGCCAGCTCCCTCTATAACCTCTCCACGGGCAGTTTATTTTCTTTGTGTACGGCGCAGGCTCTGAGCGAGGGCTTAAATAATAAGACATAAATAAATCATAGAGGGGCTATGAGAAGACTGGGCTGTGTGATGAGGGACATGACTGTGTGTCTGTGTGTGTGTGTGTGTGTGTGTGTGTGAGAGAAAGTGTGGTGTGAGTGTGCGTGAGTGTGCGTGAGTGTGTGTGAGTGTGAGTGTGAGTGTGAGTGTGAGTGTGAGTGTGAGTGTGAGTGTGTGTGTGTGTGTGTGTGTGTGTGTGTGTGTCTGAGTTTCTGTGTGTGTTTTTGTGCTCATGAGACTCACAGTCTTCAGCTCTTGCCGTAGTTGCTGGTTGAGGTTTGAGGACTCCTCCAGTCTGGCCTCCAGGGCGGCAATCTTCTCCTCTTTGATCTCCAGGGACTTCTTCAGCGTGGACTCCAGCTTGGACTCCAGCAGCCTGTACCTGCTGAGGGACACAGGGAGCACAGCAGAGCCTCAGTGAGCTGGGGGGGGGGGCTGCTTATCATCCAACACTGCCTGCGTTTGACTCTGAGCCTTTCAACGGCCTTTCAAAACGGCCTTTTGTGTTTTTGGAGACACAAAACAACATGGTAATACAGCAATGCTACAAGCGAAGGCACAAAAACAATGCACATCAATTTATTTTACATTATAAGATACATTTAACGTGTATATGACCAAGAAAAAATCGATAAAATATCCTCTTCTTTAGTTTAGTTGTTCAGGTTCAGTTTGTTTTCTATTCTTGATGGTGGTGTGACCCACTTGGTTGTCGGTTTGTTATACCTAATAAAATAGCTTTTTTTTCTTCCTTTAAATCTTTTGAAAGTCATTTTGATGTGATGTTCTTGCATGTGTTACATGAAAGTGCCAGTCCCCTGCTGCCAGTATCAGTGACAGCACAGAGGCAGCCTTGTGGCAGACTGGGGGAGAAACTCACTCTGTGAAAACACAAGTGTTTCTGCTGCTCAGGCGGGGAACTCAATCACCTCTTTGTTATTGAAACCAGCTCACTAGATAGAGCTCAACAGCCGGGACAATGAACTGGACTGGACACCTTGATTTATGGTGCCTGCACATGTGTGTGTGTGTGTGTGTGTGTGTGTGCATGTCTCTGAGCGTGCAGGAGCGTGTGTGTGGGTGTGTGTGTCTATGTTTGTGCATGTGTGTGTGTGTGTGTATGTGTGAGGGTTAGTGTGTCGGTGTGTGTGTCTGTATAGTATGTGTGTGTGTGTGTGTGTAGTGTATAGTGTGTGTTTGTGTGTGTATAGTGTGTGTATGTAGTTTTGTGTGTGTGTGTGTGTGTGTGTCTAGTAGTGTGTGTGTGTGTGTGTGTGTGTGTGTGTGTGTGTGTGTAGTGTGTGTGTGTGTGTGTGTGTGTATAGTGTGTGTGTATAGTGTGTGTGTGTGTGTGTGTGTGTGTGTATAGTGTGTGTGTGTGTGTGTGTGTGTGTGTGTGTATAGTGTGTGTGTGTGTGTGTGTGTGTGTGTGTATGTGTGTGTGTGTGTGTGTGTGTATGTGTATAGTGTGTGTGTATAGTGTGTGTGTGTGTATAGTGTGTGTGTGTGTAGTGTGTGTGTGTGTATAGTGTGTGTATAGTGTGTGTGTAGTGTAGTGTGTGTGTGTGTAGTGTGTGTGTGTGTGTGCGCATGTTACCTGTCGTCAGAGTTCTGCTCGTCGCAGAGCAGCCTCTCTTTGTTCAGGCCGATCTTCTCCAGCTCGTGCGTCAGCTTGTCCAGATCGTTGTTCATCTGCTGAGTCCTCAGTTTCTCACTCACCAGCTCCTGTGACCCGGCCAGTATTAATAATGTCAAACTTGCACCATAATACGCCATAAAAATATGATTGATATGGCAATGCTCTGTATTGCTTTGCGTGTGTAGTCATTAGCACTCATGTGCAATCATGTGGGGGGTAGTGCCCACAGTTTTCAGATTTTATTTGTTCTCGTTTTTCTCCCAAATTGGTAGCCAATTACACCCTCTATTTTATTTCGATTTACCCTCCCCACACGAGTCTGCTGCTCGTCTCTACGAGGCAAGCTAATTCTCTGAGGGCAGCGAACTCCACTTCCTTCGAGACGGAATTCGCCCACCCACGTTCTGGAGACTTCCGTGCGTGCTTCATAGCCGGCTCCCCCCCCCCTCCCCCTCCCCCTCCCCTGGGGCCGACACGGCCAAACGCCGCCCCCAATCAGGGCTAACGACCAGGGCCGGTCTGGTAGAGTTTCGAACCACGTCCCTGACAGGCAGCGCACACCATATCGGACCAGCCAAAATACGGTGACTTAGACCGCTACGCTATCCGTCGCCCTTGGGAGTCCACAGTTTAATCCTGCCATTGTAGCTTTTACATGAAAATGACTCATCATCAGAAATACAAACGAGCGAGACAATGCCAAATGTTAATCCAGGTAAAAAGATAACAGAGTAAGTATCTTTACTTGATCTTTACTTTACTTGATACCCCGCCCTGCCCTGGTATCTGGAGGGATGAGGTCCACCCCACTCCTACACTTAGAATGCCCTTCCAGTGGTCTGTTAAGCCTCATGAGCCTCAAGGACTATTTGTTTTGTTTTCTCTGTATCCCACAATTTTCCAGGAGTTCATCTCGACCGCCTTTTAAGGGGTCAGGGAATAATTTTCCAGTCTCCCACATTGGCTCCAATGGTTTTCTGGTTTTTGATTCCCTCTGGAAAATGCCAATTGTGAAGTGCTGTGTGACAACCTGTTTGTAAATGGCGCTATACAAAAATAAAGATTGATTGATTGATTGATAAGTACACAAGAGGCAAGTGGTCGGGGGGAGAGAGTTACCTCTCGTAAGGCGACCAGCGTCTTCTTGTCGATGGTGGCCTGCTTGACCAGCTCCTTGTTGTCCTTCTCCAGGTCCTTGATGCGGCCGCGGCAGTCGCTGGAGACGGCCACCTCCTTGCCCAGCGCGCGGTTCTCCTGCTCCAGGTGGGAGATGCGCGCGTTGTTGTCGTCCAGCGTGGCGTCGCGGATCTCCGCCTGCTGCTTCAGGCGCCGGTTCTCCTTCTCCAGCTGCTTCTTGTCCCGCTCCAGCTGCGAGCTCTCCTGCTCCAGCGCGCGGCGCTCGCGCTCCAGCTGCTCCAGCCTCTTGCCCGAGATCTTCAGCTCCTCCAGGCTGCGCTGCAGGCCCTGGTTCTCCGCCTCGGCGTCGCGCAGCTCGTCCTCCAGCTGCTGCGCCTTGCGGCCGCCGTTCTCCAGCGCCTTCTGCAGCCGCTGGTTCTCCGTGTCCAGGCCCTGGCAGCTGGCCTCCAGGCGCTCCGTCTTCTTGGCTGAGGCGCGCTGCAGCTCCTGGCTCCTCCTCAGCTGGTCGCGCTCCGCCTCCAGCTCGCGGTTCTCCTGCTCCAGCTGAGCCGCGCGCGCCCCGGCCCCGCGCAGGGCGTCGGCCGCCCGCCGCAGCTCCAGGTTCTCCTCGTCCAGCTGGCCGTTCTCCTTCACCAGCGCCTCCAGCTGCAGCACCGTGCCCTGCAGCGAGCCGGGAGGACCCCGACGCGTCACTTCCGCTAGTTATGTAGACACTCTAGCCTTTGGGTAAACTAAGCATTGTGAGCAGATTAGTGGTAGGAATGGACGAGCAGTGTTGGGCTGAATGGCCTGTTCTCATCTTCCCCTTATGTTATGTTATGTTATGTTATGCTAATCAAATCAGCTACTGAAATATCGGCTTAGCCCTAAAGGGATGGTCTACGGACAAACACTGCCCCTTAAGTTTCAATGTGATGGTTTTAAAGACCGTCGATAATGTCGTTGTGACTTTGACCTCCACTGCGGCAAAGTAATAAAATCATCAAACTTTATTTTTTCTGTGAAAAGTGTATTGTGCTCCACGCATACCGCTCACGTGCACACTCCACTCACGTGCACTCATCATCTCACGTGCACACTCACTCATCTCACGTGCACACTCATCTCACTCATCTCACACACTCATCTGAGTCAGTGGTTCTCTGTGGCTCCACTCACGTTGGCAACGCACTCATCTCACGTGCACACTCATCTCACGTGCACACTCCACTCACGTGCACACTCGTCTCACGTGCGCGCTCCCTACCTTCATGCCGTCCAGCCTCTTGCGGAGCCGCCGCGCCTCGGCCTCCAGCTCGGCGTTGTCGCGCTCCAGCGCCTCCACCCTCTCGCAGGTGACGCCCAGGCTGGCCACGCGCTTCTGCAGGCCGTCGTTGTCGCGCTCCAGCCGCTGCAGCCGCAGCTCCAGCTCCTCGGCACGCTCGCCCGTCTCCCGATGCAGCTCCAGCTCCTGGCGCAGCTGCTTGCGCTCCGACTCGGCGCGGTGCAGCCTGGCGCCCGCCTCCTTGGCCGACTCGTGCAGCAGCCGGTTCTCCTTCTCCACGTCCTTCACGCGCGCCTCGGCGCTGATCTGCGAGCGCTGCCGCAGGGACGCCACCGTCTGGGTGAGCACCTCGTTCTCCTGCTCCATAACCTTCAGCTGCAGCAGTGCGGAGAGAGACAGAGGGAGGGGGGAGGAGGGAGAGAGAGAGGGAGGGAGGGAGGAGAGAGAGGGAGGGAGGGGGGAGAGAGAGAGAGAGAGAGAGAGAGAGGGAGGGAGGAGGGGGAGAGAGAGAGGGAGGGAGGGGGAGAGAGGGAGGGGGGGAGGGGGAGGAGGAGAGAGAGAGAGGGAGGGAGGAGGGAGGGGGGAGGGGGGGGAGGGGGAGGGAGGGAGGGGGGAGGAGAGAGAGAGAGAGGGAGAGAGAGAGAGGGAGGGAGAGAGAGAGGGGGGGGAGGGGGAGAGAGGGGGAGGGGGAGAGAGGGAGGGGGAGAGGGAGGGGGGAGAGAGGGAGAGGGGAGAGAGAGGGAGAGGGAGGGGGGGAGAGGAGGGAGAGGGAGGGGGAGAGGGAGGGAGAAGGAGAGAGAGAGAGAGGAGGGAGAGAGAGAGAGAGGGGGAGAGAGAGAGAGGGGGAGAGAGAGAGGGGGGAGAGAGAGAGAGAGAGAGAGAAAGAGGGAGAGGGAGGGAAAGCGAGAGGGAAAGAGAGGGAGGGAGAGGGGGAGAGAGAGGGAAGCAGAAAGGGGGAGACGGAGAGGGAGCAAGAAAGAGGGAGAGGGAGTGAAAGAGAAAGAAAGGATATTCCAACGAACCATGAATACAATTACTTCAGTACTGGTATTAAGGTCTTACACTAATGTTCCATTGTCCTATAATCCTGTCTCAGAATGATGAACAGCTATGGGCAAATTGCTGAACTGCTGACATTTTTATTCTTTTCATCCACTTTAGCCTGCAAAACTTTACAAAGAGCGAATGCTGTATCTTCATCAGAGATCCGGGTCTGTTTTCCACTTCACTTCACAGCTGATCAAATGACAGGTATTCAACTCGCACAAAGACCCTTTATGTCCGCATAACTCAAATCAGGACACTCACAAATTAAGCTGCATTATCATTGAGTTACCTCGATCCAGATTTCAATAAAAGGCTCTGTTCTAGCCTTGCCAAGTAGTGTGTTTGTGTTCCTTTATAAGAAGGACACTTTAAAATCTCAGATCACACACCCCAACAATTTCAAAATGCAGAGCGTGCAGGCGACACCAAAAATGTTACACCAAATAAAGTGGCACAACTTGTATTTCGGTGGTGATGTCGAAATATTCACCTTCACCTGCCGTTCCGATACCCTGGTTCCGGGCCGGACTGTGTGTGTATGTGTGTGTGTGTGTGTGTGTGTGTAGAGGCAGTAGGTGTAGGTGTGTGTGTGTGTGTGTGTGTGTGGTAGATGCAAAAAGGTTTTTGTGCATTTGTGTCAAAATCTTGGTGTGTGTGTTGCACCCCCACGCTACGCCTCTGTGTATTTGAAACACTGGTATAGAGGCAGTAGGTGTAGGTGTGTGTGTTTGTGTAGGTGTGTTTCTGTATGTGTGTGTGTGTAAAGTCAGTAGGTGTGTGTGTGTAAAGGCAGTAGGTGTGTGTGTGTGTGTGTGTGTGTAGAGGCAGTAGGTGTGTGTTTCTGTGTGTAGGTGTGTGTGTGTAGAGGGAGTAGGTGTGTGTGTGTGTTTCTGTAGGTGTGTGTGTGTAAAGTCAGTAGGTGTGTGTGTGTGTATAAAGGCAGTAGGTGTGTGTATGTGTGTAGGTGTGTGTGTGTGTAGGTGTGTGTTTGTGTGTGTGTGTGTAGAAGCAGTAGGTGTGTGTGTGTGTAGAAGCAGTAGGGGTACGGGGGGGTACCTGTCTCTCAGAGCTCTCCCGCAGGGTCTCCAGCGCTCTCTCCAGCTGGCTCTTCTCCTTCAGCAGCTCCCCGCTCAGACTCTCAGCACTGCGCAGACTCTGCCTGTCTGCGCTCAGCTCGGCCTCCAGCTGCTCCAGCTGCGCAGACACACACAAGCACAGGCCCAGGTGAGGGGAAAGTGCATCTGCAAAACACAACTGCACAACTGTACAACTACACAACACAACCCTTCACCTTCTTTCATTAGTCACCCCCTCCCCGGTATTCAATCAATAACAGCATTTTCTTTACATTTCAGATTACTGGCGATTTTAAACATATATGCCATTTTTAGCAGACGCTTTTATCCAAAGCGACTTACAGTAGTGAATGCATACATTTTTCAGTACATGTACAACCTAAGTGTTGCCAACGCCACGCTCCACCTACTGAGCCACACAGAATAAACATCTATGTCCCTCAATATGGAGGACACAATTCTCATTATGATTCTACGTTTTTGGTTAGTAAAACATTCAGTTGAATGACAATTCTCAGGGATCTGCAGTGTTTTCCCCCATTTTACCACCATCCACAGACTATCCATTTGAGATGCGTGTCCGCCCCAGGTCTGCAGCCGTGGTGCAGTACTGTAGCTCTGCAGTACTGTAGTTCTGAGACTCCATCTGCAGCGGGCTGCCAGGCCGGCTGACAGGCCAGGAAACAGGCGCGCTGCCAGGCCGCATCAATTAACACTCATTTCACTAAGACTGATTAAGGAGGAGGCGGAGGGGGGGGGGGGTGTGCTATTAGCATATAACTGCTGCTTTTCAGCTGGGCAGCAGCACCTGCCGAGCCATGTGAGGAGAGAGCATCCGGCTCCAAGCTTCAACTGTCTTCCTTGTGTTCTGAGACAAGCGCACATACACGCACAGACACACCAAACATACGCGCACCCACACACACACACACACACGCACGTACACACACACACACACACGCACACACACACACACACACACACACACCTAACATACGCACGCACACACACACACACACACACACACACACACACACCTAACATACACACACACACACATGCACATACACATCAAACATACGCACGCATTCACACACATACATTCTCACAAACACTTTCTCACTCTCACACACACACACACACTTTCTCACTCACTCACAGACATACACAAACACACTTTCTCACTCACACACACACACTTTCTTACTCTCACACCGTCACACACACACACACACTTTCTAACTCTCACACACAGACACATACACACAACACCCCCCAGAGACAAATAAAGCCTCGGAGAGGCTTAAATTGACACCAAACATGCATGCAGATAACCCGCATTAATGCACCCGGGTGCACACTGCGCTCTTCTGAAGAACCCAGTCTTCCTTTGTGTCAGGAGTGGCCTGTTTTGTGCCTCCCGTTTAAAGAGCGCTGAAGATTACGGAGCTAAAAATAGGAGCGTGCTGCCTCGAGAGGAAAGCTCCATTTGTCCAGTTTCTTTCAGCTCCCGTTCTCTCCAACACACTTTACACGTTCGCCTGTCACTGTGCTACATTCAAACCGCCTTGGCCACCTGGGGCCGGGTTCTCTGGAGATGGAAATGTCTTAAAACGTGGAAGATGATCTTTGATGACATTGGCAACTTTGCAGATTTGTCAGTCACGGACACATTCCGGTAGCTTTTTGACAGCCACTTGGATAAATCAATTTGAGGGGATTAGTACTCCCGTAAAGCGAACGGCAGCCTCTGGAGGCTGGAGCGACTCACATCCAGAACTCCTGACCTGTACGGGGTTGTTGTTCGGTCACAAACATGAGTGTGAATAATTATCCAATGGAGTCTCCCCCCCCCTTCACTGCAAAGTATTCTCGAAAGGCGTTATAGAAATCCAATCCAATATTATTATTATCTGGTGTTGTGCCTGTGAGTGTTTCACAGAGCCCATTTCTGTAGTGTCCCCATTCACTGTAGTACCTGCCCTAATGACCACACCCTCCCAGTCTCCTCACCTGCCCTTATGACCACACCCTCCTCACCTGCCCTTATGACCACGCCCTCCTCACCGCGCCCTCCTCACCTGCCCTTATGACCACACCCTCCTCACCTGCCCTTATGACCACACCCTCCCAGTCTCCTCACCTGCCCTTATGACCACACCCTCCTCACCTGCCCTCATGACCACACCCTCCCAGTCTCCTCACCTGCCCTTATGACCACACCCTCCTCACCTGCCCTCATGACCACACCCTCCCAGTCTCCTCACCTGCCCTTATGACCACACCCTCCTCACCTGCCCTTATGACCTCACCCTCCCCACCTGCCCTTATGACCACACCCTCCCAGTCTCCTCACCTGCCCTTATGACCTCACCCTCCCAGTCTCACCTGCCCTTATGACCACACCCTCCTCACCTGCCCTTATGACCTCACCCTCCCCACCTGCCCTTATGACCACACCCTCCCAGTCTCCTCACCTGCCCTTATGACCACACCCTCCCAGTCTCCTCACCTGCCCTTATGACCACACCCTCCTCACCTGCCCTCATGACCACACCCTCCCAGTCTCCTCACCTGCCCTTATGACCACGCCCTCCTCACCTGCCCTTATGACCACACCCTCCCAGTCTCCTCACCTGCCCTTATGACCACACCCTCCTCACCTGCCCTTATGACCTCACCCTCCCAGTCTCCTCACCTGCCCTTATGACCACGCCCTCCTCACCTGCCCTTATGACCACACCCTCCCACAGCCTCCTCACCTGCCCTTCTGACCACGCCCTCCTCACCTGCCCTTATGACCACACTCTCCTCACCTGCCATTATGACCTCACCCTCCCACACCCTCCTCACCTGCCCTTATGACCTCACCCTCCCAGCCTCCTCACCTGCCCTTATGACCTCACCCTCCCACAGTCCCCTCACCTGCCCTTATGACCACGCCCTCCTCACCTGCCCTTATGACCTCACCCTCCCACAGTCCCCTCACCTGCCCTTATGACCACGCCCTCCTCACCTGCCCTTATGACCTCACCCTCCCACAGCCTCCTCACCTGCCCTTATGACCACGCCCTCCTCACCTGCCCTTATGACCTCACCCTCCCACAGTCCCCTCACCTGCCCTTATGACCACAGCCTCCTCACCTGCCCTTATGACCACACCCTCCCACACCCTCCTCACCTGCCCTTATGACCACAGCCTCCTCACCTGCCCTTATGACCACACCCTCCCACACCCTCCTCACCTGCCCTTATGACCTCACCCTCCCACAGCCTCCTCACCTGCCCTTATGACCACCCCCTCCCCCACAGCGCCCTCACCTTCTGGGCGAGTCTCTGGCTCTCCTTCTCCGCGCGGAGGCGTCGCGCGCTGCCCTCCTCGGTGGGCTCGCCGTCGGCCCTCAGCTCCTTCACCGTGCGCAGCAGCGTCTGGTTCTCCTTCTCCAGCTTCAGCAGCCTGCTGGACGTCAGCTCGTTCACCTCGTGACCCAGCGACTTCTGCGGCACTGCTGGCGCACGGGAACACATCTTCCATGAGCCCCCGACAGCACAGATACACCGACCGGAACACAAACAGGCAAACGCCAACGGACTCCCCCAGCCCTGGTCCTGGAGAGCCGCAGGGCCTGCTGGTCTTCACAGTTACTCCCTGCTCGGTCGGTTAAAGCTAACTGACATCACCTGGTTTCTTGGGTCTAATTAAATCAAATCAAATCAAATCAAGTTTATTTGTATAGCGCTTTTCACAGTAGAATTGTCACAAAACGCTTAACAGAGGGGGAACCCAGGCCTAGACCCCCCCAAAAGCAAGCCTAAAGACAACAGTGGCAAGGACCTTGGTTTGCGGATTTCTAGCCATCGCACAGCTCTCCAGGACCATGGTTGGAGAAGAGTTCATCAAAGAGATGCATTCTGTGGACCTTGGGCCAATATCCGGCATCCATTTCTTCTTCATGTGCTTATTAATATTCCCTGTCCAAATCTCCATGCCTAATCTGGGTTTGGCAGCCAGGGCATATTAATTACACGAGTAAATGAAGTGTCAGAGTAAATGAAGTGTCAGTGGCCGTCGAGCGCTGGGGTTTGGCAGCCGTTACATTACTGATTACAGGGGTAAGTGGAGCGTTTGGGGGGGCTGTTACCCTGGCTGCGCTCCGGGGTCTTGGTCAGCTGCTCCAGCTCCCAGCCCAGGTGCAGAGACTCGTCCATGCTCTGCTTCTGAGCCACCTCCAGCGTCATGTTCTCCTCCAGCAGCTCCTCGATCCGCCTCCGGTCCCCGTCCCGGTCCTGAGGCGCGGACGCAGACGCGCGCAGACAGATTCATCAAGAACAGACCGTCGACAACTCCACAGAGAGGGATTCTATGGACCCCTTATTACACCTAAAAATGTACGTTCGCGAGTAAAGTGGTGCAAAGAACGCATGCAGTGGTCTACTGAGCAGTGGGGAAAAAAATGTATATGGCCAGATGAGTCAGATGAGTATGGTGTTTTCCACCACCATCAACAAGACATCAAATTATGGAATTTCTTGTCGAAGAATGGTGTTGCATCCCTCCAATAGAGTTACATTACATTACAGGCATTTAGCAGACGCTCTTATCCAGAGCGACTTACAGTTTTTTACATTTCTTTACAATCCATTTATACAGCTGGATATTAACTGAAGCAATCCAGGTTAAGTACCTTGCTCAAGGGTACAACGGCAGTGTCCCACCTGGGGATTGAACCTGCAACCTTAACGTTACAAGCCCAGTTCCCTAACCATTATACCATACTGCCTGCCAGTATGGGTTCCAATAGAGTTCCAGACACTTGTAGAATCTACGCCAAGGTGCACTGAAGCTGCTCTGGAGGCTCGAGGTGGCACAGCGCCCTATTAGGACTCTTATGTTGGTGTTTCCTCTGTCCTCTCTGAGGCCACGCCCCGACGCCCCGGCTGGTGCCCGGCTGGTGCCCCGGCTGGTGTGCGGCGCTCCCTTTCGGACTCACCATCTCCATGTCGTGGATCTTGGCCTTGAGCTGCAGGCTCTCCTTCTCCAGCTCGTGCAGTTTGTCTGAGCGCGCCCGGGACCCCTCCAGCTGGTCCTCCAGCATGCTCTTAGTCTCCAGCAGCACCTGGTTATCCTCCTTCAGCTCCTGCACACACACATAGAACATGGTTACCTTCTGTCAGCGCACGCACACACACACACACACACACACACACACACACACACACACACACACGCATAACCTGGTTATCCTCCTTCAGCTCCTGCACACACACATAGAACATGGTTACCTTCCATCAGCGCACACACACACGCACACACGCACACACACACACAGAACTTTGTTATCCTCCTTCAGCTCCTGCACACACACAAACACACACACTCTGTATCAAAGACAAGAGCCCTACCCGGCACCCCTCCACAGCAAACACAGAGCTCTGCAGATATTCCAGTAATATTGTGTGAATGCTCTCCCGGTGTTATGATGTTAGAGCAACACTCTGAGCAGAGCATGTTACAGTAAGCTAGCTGGCTTGAAGTAAAACAAAACAAAACAAAACAAAACAAAACAAATCGGCAAAGGCTTGTTATTATAAAATACAAAAATGCTGGCAGGTGCTGTATTCCTGTAGTTGATATATACATATATATGTGAATACATACATATATGCTCAAATAACAGGATCAACCTTCAATTTGAGTTCATATTTGGGCAAAAACGCCCCCAACTCAATATCCAATGAAAGAGTTTTACGAATGGTCTGCGAAAAGTGTTTAAATAACCACACCATTATGTAATGACTGTAATGATCTTACAGCTAAGATATGCACTGCAGAGAAAATTAAAATTACACGGTAATGAACTAGCTCTGGCCCACAACCCATTAGTAGAAAGGCCTGAGCCAGTACCTCCATCCTGGCCTTTTAGAACTCTATGGCAGTCCCGTTTCTGAGCTCTACATCCAGTTACAATTGTGTCATTTAGCGGACGCTCTTATCTAGAGTGACTTACAACAAGTGCATTCCACTAAGTGGGGTGAGACAGCATATCGCATAAATAGTCAGTACAAGTTCTTTACAAAAATGGCTCCTAGGAGCACACACAGAGCTACTAGGGATACTAGGGGCTACTAGGTTACTACTTATTGAGGAGGATGCTAGGGGGAGGGATGGGAGTGGACCTCCACCTTGGCCTTGTAAAAGTCTATGGTAGTGCCTTCTCCCATACCTCCACCCCAGCCTTATAGATCTCTATGGTAGGCCCGTTTCCCATGCCTCTATGGTACAACTCTATGGTAGTCCGGTCTCTCATACCTCCACCCTGGCCTTGTAGAACTCTATGGTAGTACGGTCTCACACACCTCCACTCTGGCCTTGTAGAACTCTATGGTAGTCTGGTCTCTCATACCTCCACTCTGGCCTTGTAGAACTCTATGGTAGTACGGTCTCACATACCTCCACTCTGGCCTTGTAGAACTCTATGTCATGCATCCGCTCCTTGTAGCGGCCCACTTCGCTCTCTAGCTTGTCCACGCGGAAGGCCTTCTCCCGCAGGGCGTCCAGCTCGTCACGGTACGCTCTGGCCGAGCGGGCGTCTGACATTAGCTGCATGTTCTACCACACAAAGATACACACATTACTTCAACGCTGTGCTCCCATACCAACGTTTGGGAGCACAGCGTAAAATTTACCAGTGTAAAATTAGAATATATTTAACTACAATATGCCACAAAAATTGTTCAAAACATACTATTTGAACAATATACTTTCAGCGATGAAGTCTAAATGAGAAAAACGGTTTGCTGAATTTATAATGGCCTTTTCTTGGGCGCAAACTTTGCATAGGTCTTAGAAGGAGAAGGCACAAGGGAATTCCCCTTTCCTAAGATCAAATTCCTCAATTCATGGGAAAAGCAAGGGGCCATAAATAGCATCGTTTCCCCTCCGGCACGCTGTATGTATTAAAGTATCTTTACTTCAAAGACTAAAGATAAGAGAGCATCTCTGAGTCTTAGGGCTTTTTCCACTAAACGTAGCTCAGCCATTAATTGGTTAAGTGCATTAAGAATGAAAAGCGTGAGGCCGGGTTGGCTGTGCAGGTCACATTATGCAGGTGCGAGGCACACTTCAGTGCGGTGCCCTGCGGCGCTGATCTGCTGCTGGCGGGCGTTGGACAAGGGGCTGTAATTGATCCCTCGCGTGTCACTCTACCTCCTGCTGGAGCCTCTTCAGCTCCTCCTCCATGTTCTCCAGCTCCTGCCTGCAGTCCATCAGCTGCTCACTCTTCTCCTCCCTGCCACAAAGGGAGAGGGTGTGAGAGGGAGAGAGTGGAGAGAGAGAGAGAGAGAGAGAGAGAGAGAGAGAGAGAGAGAGAGAGAGAGAGAGAGAGATAATATACACCATTTAACAGACGCTTTTATCCAAAGCGACTTACAGTAGTGAATGTATACTTTTTTTTTTTTTTCAGTATGTGGCCCCAGTGGGAATTGAACCCACAACCTAAGCGTTGCCAACGCTGTGCTCTACCAACTGAGCCACACAGAACTGGGGAGAGAGAGGGAGAGAGAGAGGGGCTTTAGCAAACCCACAAACACACACACTCACACACACACACACACTCACATACAGAGGAGGGATCATTTCAGTAAACACACACTCGCCAGGAGTGGCCACTGCGGCCGGGGTTTCGATCCCCGGCTGCTCCAGCCTGGCTCTGGCCGGGAGTCCCGTTCAGGGCGGTTATTGGATGTCACGCACCAGGGGGAAGGAAAGTCGGCATGAGCTCGCCGCGTGCACAGAAAGCTCCCTTGTGGGCAAAACAAATAGGCGAGTTCCTCTTGAAGGAAGCGGTTCATTGCTGGCCCAGGGGTAGTGGCTGGTCCCATAAGCGGCGGGCTCATGGGAGAGGGTGAATTGAAGAAATAGAGGGTGCAATTGCCCCAAATTGGGAGAAAAACAGGGAACAAATAATACCAAGAAACCCCCCCAAACAAACAAACACACACGCACGCACACGCGCACACATACAGACAAGAGTGCACGCTAGAGATTAGCTTAGAACACCCTAACAAAACAAAAGAAGTCAGCAGAAAGTAACACATGAGAACGGTAAGTTCAACACGTGCAGGTAAGACAAGTTCAGGATGTGATTTCACAAACACACATTCTTGTATTATACCATCTGCGTTGTGTGTATTCGCCAACTTCAGGGTATTCACAGAGGAAATCCAGGTAAAGTACCCTGCTCTCAAGTATACTGGTCTGAATTCGAACCCACCACCCGCTGGCCACAGTATTCCTCCACCTGCAGGTCTGCCCCCACACATTGTAAATGTTTTTTTATTTTTATTTAGGCATTTTGCAGACGCTCTTTCCCAGAGCGACTTACAGTTTACATTTCTTTACATGCATTCCATTTATACAGCTGAATATTTTACTGAAGCAATTCAGGTTAAGTACCTTTAGCTCAAGGGTACAACGGCAGTGCCTCACCTGGGAATTGAACCTGCAATCTCTGCTAAATGCTTAAAATGTACATGTAATGTAAAAATGAGTTACAAGCCCAGCTCCCTAACCATTACACTACACTGCCAGCCGCACTCTATACTCTCCATCAGGAGAGTGCACATACACCTGGCGGTGTGATGCTCCAGTCACGCTATATAAAACAACAAACTGTTCTCCAGCAGCTCAACCAGCTGCGTCAATCATCGGACCCACCTGTCATCCCAAATGAATAACCGTTACAAACACACTTCTGTTTACACCAGGGGGTGTTGACGGATGCTATAGAAATCACACAGTACAGCTGTCAGAAGGCTATACACCTATAGTCATACAGACCATATCATAGATCATATAGCCTGCTAGTAATAAATAATAAATAATAAATAATATACGTCATTTAGCAGACTCTTTTATCCAAAGCAACTTACAGTAGTGAATGCATACATTTTCAGTATATGTGGCCCCAGTGGGGATTGAACCCACAACCTAAGCGGTGCCAACGCTGAGCCACAGAGAACCAAATAACAGTACTAAAATAACAGGAGTGTGTATCCCAAGCTATGCTCCCACCACCTCACCTGCCCGTAGTCTGCCTGTATCATGCCCCCTGAACACACTCACAGCGCACTCATTAAACTGTGCCAGTAAATGGTACAGCACCCGAACACAAAAGGATTATTATTGCCCGAACTTGTGCTATACTATTATCGATAATGTTATGGCTAGAGTTAATATTGAAATGCTGTTCATGCTGCTTGGCCATTGGGAGTTTTCTAGATCCTCCAGTGCGGGTAATGGAATGGAATGGAATAGAATTTAGACAAGCGCACACTGAACATTAGCCGTAACGGCTCCTGGCTCACTGAGATCATAATGTCACTCCTGTGTTAGCATTAGCTGTAATGGGTACTGGCATACTGAAATTATAACACCCCTCCATTATTAGCATTAGCCGTAATGGGTACTACCTCACTGTGATAATAATGATGATCCAATACTAGCATTAGCCGTAACAGGCACCATCTCACACATAATAATGCTGTTCCAGTGTTAGCATTAGCCGTAGTGGCTACCTGCTCACTGAAATGAAAATGGCGTTGTGTTGGCACAACGCTGAGCTTCCCTCAGCTGTACTGGGAATGTGGGAGCGAAACGCCCGTTTCATTTCATGAATGACTGCAGTGTGCGCTCAAAATCGGAGCGTTTGCCCACAAAGCCACAGCCTGCTTTGCATAAACATTACTGCCAATCAAAAGGGCCTGTGGAGGAAATAACAGGCATTTTTTGCTTACTTCTTTTAGTGTCATATGATATACACATACATATACACACACACACACACACACACACACACACACACACACACACACACAGGTATGCATGTCCTGACAAGAAACACAACAGTACTACCCAGGAAAAAACAAAACCTTGTTGTTCCGACTGATTTAATTTTAAACCATTCACACAAAACCCCTCTACAGTTACACAAATAAAATCTTCAGCAAAAGGAAACGCATGAAACGGGAACAGATTCAAACAGCCAGATGAGGCTCTGTAAGAAATATGCAAATCTCTAACCGTACAGGCAAACTTCCAATTTCCCCACGCTGTAATTTATGCCACCAGTGTCTTGTTAAGACGTGATGAAATAAACGTCGGTTACCCTTTCTTTCATTCCTGCTCCATCTCGCGCAACGTGTTATTTGTACCCAGCGCGAGCGCAGGATATTTCCAACGGAAATTCACCGAGACGTAATTTCTCTACGTATCGCACCAAATTAGGCACGCGTTTACATTCAAATATATTTTAACGGCCTGTAAACGTTTGTTAGGATGCAAAGTGGTGCAGTGGGAGAGGGGGAGCTTGTTTTATGACTCGCGGTCGTTCGGGCGCCGAAACGGGAATGCGAGTGCGTCATTTATCGCTTTGAAATAGTCGAGCGCGCGGATACCGGGCGGCTCGTTACAGATGTGTAGGGAATGCGCGTGCGGTCAGACGCCTCCTCTCCGATTTTGGCGGTCTGCTACTCGCGAGATGCCGCGACCGGAGACAGTGCGACGCACGGGATCGTGATTTCACGAGTTTTCTGTCTTTTGAGAAAACGATTGAATTCACAGGAGCTGGAAATCCACCAAAATAAAGACCGAAAGCCGTTTACGAACGGTTTCAGGCCTGACGTGAAAGCGGAATCGAGCCTTCAGCGTCTGTCCGCACAGCCCGTACACCCGTCAGCGCTCCACTTCTCCGCGGCGAACGCTGTCGCTTAAGTTTCCAACAGCGCAGCACTCTTTCAACACATCTGCAATGTGTTCTCCAGTTCAATATCCTCTATCACAAAGAGGCCAGATGACAGCGTACACAAAGCTCTATCCCACATCTAAACGAGTCTACCTGTGTGTGAAACAAAGAACGGAGGAACACAGACGCCAGGCCTATTCTGACGCAGCCTGACGATTTTTACCATGTATTAATGCACATCTTGTAAGTCGCTCTGGATAAGAGCGTCTGCTAAATGCCAAAATGTAATGTAAATGTAAATGACGTGCTGAAGCCACAGTGGAGTGCTCCTGTACCCTTGGCATGCAGCTGCTGCTCCTTTGATCTATCTGTCCTTGAGTATCCTTGCCACAACCAGGCCAGTGTCTTTTTCAAACTCGTCTTTTCCTGTTCTACCAGCGGCAGTTCCTAATTTGCAGATTCTGCCTGGTAGGGGTTATGAGAGGGGTGGATAACTGGGTTTTTATGGGTTTGAATTTTATATGCGAGTTTTGTGGTAGGAAAATGGGCTCTCATCTAAATGACATTTTCAAAACGGCAGGAAACAAAATAATTAGAACAATGTGAGAACCGACACCGAAAAAGGAAATCGTGTTCAGGCATCTGAAGGGCGCAAATGAGTTTTGTGTGTACACATCAGTTTCATTCCCCCAGCAGGGCACTATTATGAATACCCCCAACATTCCCTCAATAACTCAGGCTTGTGGAGTTGGCTCCCAATTTAGATATCCCCCCTTAATGAAGAGTTAGCGTGACATAACATACACATCTAAGATTTGCGCATACCTGAAGTCAACCGTTGACACAAAAAAAAAGAAATACTACCTGTATACATTCCCCCAGCACTGTGAACTGTGTATTTATATATACAGTACTAGTATATCACATTTGACTGGAGCAAGACTTAACACAGTACAAGCATAAATAAGCACCACGTGCACATTTGAATTGAGAAGGTACGCCCAGCGTACGCATAGGAATGTACTGTATATACTTAACCCTTTTGCTGCCAGTAGAAAAACACAGTGATTCTACTGTTATATTTGCACTATTCACACTATGACAGAGAGTTACACTGCTACTGGAAGAGGTCAGAAATAGTTATTTTACAAGCTTCTGAGCTTACCTCCCCTCCCCCCCACCCCCAAACAAAAAAAACGAGAACAGCTGCAGAATTTTATCAGCTGCAGCCGTCACCAGTGAAACTCCTTGTAAATTGGTGCTGCTGTCTAACCACGGGGGTAAGAAGAGAGAAAAAACATCTCATTTCTGTGCTTTCCCAAATGGCAGGGCAATAACGGGGTTTGGGTTTACGGCTGGCACAGTCACACTGTGAACGAAGCAGACCGCAGCAAGGAGGCAGGGAATTAGATCACTCTGAATCACAGGCTGAACTCTGCCCGGCCATTCTGATTGGCTGAACTTTGCCCGGTCATTCTGATTGGCTGAACTCTGCCCGGTCATTCTGATTGGCTGAACTTTGCCCGGTCATTCTGATTGGCTAAACTTTGCCTGGTCATTTTGATTGGCTAAACTCTGCCCGGTCATTCTGATTGGCTGAACTCTGCCCGGTCATTCTGATTGGCTGAACTTTGCCCGGTCATTCTGATTGGCTGAACTCTGCCCGGTCATTCTGATTGGCTAAACTTTGCCCGGTCATTTTGATTGGCTGAACTTTGCCCGGTCATTCTGATTGGCTGAACTCTGCCCGGTCATTCTGATTGGCTGAACTCTGCCCAGTCATTCTGATTGGCTGAACTCTGCCCGGTCATTCTGATTGGCTGAACTCTGCATGGTCATTCGGATTGGCTGAACTTTAAGTAGCGTGCATGTTTTCTGTTCGGGTCACGTGATCTCGCCCCTGTTGGCTGACTCAAACAATTGGCCGCCATTTGCCTGTGGGGTCAATTTGGTTCGGTGGTAAAGGCAAACATCGCACCACTTGGTGACAGGAGCCTGACAGGAAAAACAATCGACCGTGACGTTGCGGTAGGACCATGAAAACACGTCCCTTCACAGGAACATCGATTGCCTCGCGTCTTTGCGGTTCCTGCTTCTCAGCCGTCAAAAACTGGCACGCACACGCTGCGTGACTTCCGCCTGTAATCTTGAGATACTATTTCTATTCAGTACCCGCTTCAGCGTGGTGCTCTACCTCCTCCAATGCACTCAGTGGAAGGGCACCGCTGAATCCTGAGATAACGTTACTCTGTGCGGGCGACCGATAAAACACTATCTACACAGAATTGGGCCACTTTCAAATTTATTTCAAACCCGCAGCTAGAGTACGCACTTATAATGGATAGCGCCACCGCTGTGGGGAAACACAAAGACGAACGACAGAAGGAATTCCGAAAGTGAAAACGGACCCAGCGGTGCTTAGTGCCGGCGCTAGAAGAGCGGAGAGTTGGATGCAAGTAGGTTAAAGTAACGCGGTGCCATCCATCATGCCACGGCATCCCCTGATCTGGGCCAGGAAGCCCAGACATCTTATCGCGCCGGCTGGCCCTGCGTCCACGGGAGACTGCCTCCTTGGCTGCATCGAACCTGCGCTCGACTCTCAAACGCCTTCACCCAGCCGCGTGAAGGTCACCGTGAAGGTCACCTTTCGTTAACGTCGCTGCACGGTTATTCTAGGCACTGGTTTTCCTCGGTTGGTACCGTCGATAATTAAGCTGTCGCCCGTTGCAACTCTTAATAACGCTGAATCTTTTCCTCAGGTGTGAACTATTAAATTGTTGCGTTTAGTTTGCTTGTTTAACTATTCAGGCCTTCTGGGCTGAGGCCACAGACGCACTCCACTTAGCTCACTCATCTGGTGTGAGACGCACGCATCTGACGGCAATCTCACACACATGGACGCGCGCACACGCACGCGCACACACACACACACACACACATATATACACACACACACATGTACACACACACATGTACACACACACACATGTACACACACACACACACACACACACACACACACACACACACACACACACACACACACACACACACACACACACACACACACACACACACACACACAGACACACGCACACAGACACAGCTTCTGATCTCAGGCTTATATCAAAAAATAATGTGCAGGAATTCAACATCTTTAAAAGTGTTGCCCTGAAATGGGAAGGAATGACGGAAGATGGTCTGCAACCATTCAGTTCAGTTAATTCCGTTTGAAAATAATGTGCTCGTTTACTGCCACCACATGGTTTGCAATTAATTTGATCGTTTGATCATTTTTACTGCAGGAAAAGCTTTTTCATCTCATCTTTGGATTTCAATTCCCAGCAATATCAGATGTGCAGCTAATAATGTCCATTTTAAACCTGGTTTCTTGCGTGCCTGTTCCGCTTAGTTTGGACTTAGCCATTTCAGATTCTTTATTTTAATATTGTTGTAAAACACACTGGGCTGTTCACCTAAAGAGCGCTACATAAGAGCATGTTGTATTGTCCCAGGAATGATCAATATACAGTATATATATGATAGCTAATTAGCTTATCAGATAACAGCTCAGTTAGATACTGTACAAATATTGATACTGTGCAGATATCAGCTCCATCCATCACAACTGCATTGGCAGAGTACTCAACTTACAAATTAGTACAGGGCTTAATTCCTAAAATCGCTTGGTTGTTTCCTTTAACGCGCGAGTTGCACGCGCTGTTTATGCCATCCACAGCTCTTCTGGAGATGTGGTCACACCCTGAGACTGAAAAGTGAACACACTGGCTGACAGGGTCGAAGGGTAATGCACTGGTAAGCGGAAGTTTAAACATTTATGACGATGTAAAACGCACTGGCATAACCCACATTAGTTTGACCGCGTCCTAGACGGACCTCAGGGGAAATGGTACAAACTCAGGATCTTAAACAATGTTCCTCTTCCCCACATGGGAAGCGCTGACTCTGCCATCCCCAGGCCTCAAACGCTAATGACCTGACCCTGGACACGGCAGGACTTTCACAAACACGTTGTACAGCATTATGACATGCTGCCAGACCTCGCGCCCATCTCACTTTAAGGACAATGGTTAGCACCGCTAAACAGAGAAGCCATTAGAGACTACTGACCATTGTTACGGATAGAAATCAACCTGTGTTGTAATAACCAGGCGTACAATATCGGACGTAACACTAAGCCACTTAATTAATAACCACAACCCGTAAGGAGTACCAGTGAAACAGTGGTATAGAAACATTAAACATATATTTATTAATATGTATACATTTAATGATTGTTCTCTCTATCTATAACATGAAAGTCCTTTAAAAGACAGAAGCAGGGACGTAACACCATACAGAGGCCATTAGAGAATACTGACCATAAGAGAATACTGACCATACAGTGACCATTAGAGAACACTGACCATACAGAGACCATTAGAGAATACTGACCATACAGAGACCATTAGAGAATACTGACCACACAGAGACCATTAGAGAATACTGACCGTACAGAGACCATTAGAGAATACTGACCATACAGAGACCATTAGAGACCACTGACCATACAGAGACCATTAGAGAACACTGACCATACAGAGACCATTAGAGAATACTGACCATACAGAGACCATTAGAGACCATTAGAGAATACTGACCATACAGAGACCTTTAGATAATACTGACCAATGCTCTAATGCATTAAACTACAAGCTACTCTTTGGACTTGAGGCCACTTCCTCTCCAGCTAGTGACAGCAGAATCAGGCGAAACAGGAACACGCACAGAAACAGAGGTCGTCTCCCTGCGGGTGCGAGACAAAGCCACCTGGGAACTGTACTCTCTCTCCCACACACTTTGGAGCGGACAAATGCCTGGGCTACTCGAGAGAAAGCCAGTTCCTGCCGAGCGGACACCAGGCTCGGATCTTGGCCGCCGGATCTTGGCCTTGGCGTCGGCGAGCTCCACGGAGAGGTGCTGGCGGCTCTCGGTGCGGTGCATGCTGGGGGAGTCGTTGGGGGACTGGGCGCTGGGCGCGGGGGGAGAGTACTGCCCACAGTCCCGCTCCTGTGTCAGCTCCACGATCGTCTGTCGGACACGGGGGGCAACGGATTAGTGAGCACAGGTATTAAACCGTGCCATGACTTTGAATCAAATTCCTATGAGGCCTCAGCTAATTTCTCTGGGAAATGCAGCTTGGGTATTGTAAACTTCTCTCATTAACGACACTAGCGCAGCGGTGTTTCTATGAGGCTAGCTATATATACTGGCTCTATTTCAATGCCTTCTGTGCTGAATGGTCCCTGCAGCCCCTTTAACACCCCAGAGTGGTTGCCATACAGGCAGACCTCAGCCCTACTATAAAAGGGCCACAAATGTTGTTCCCTAAACAAACAGCTGTGTGTGTGCTTCCTCTCTTTCTCACCTCTCCTCATTTGTCTCCTTTACTTACTCCCTCTCTCCTGTCCTAGCTCTCTCTCCTCTCTCTCCTCTCCTCCTCTCCTCTCCCTCTCCTCCTCTCCCTCTCGCTCTCTCCTCCTGCTCTCTGCTCCTCTGCATGAGGACTGTGATTAGATGGATGACACAGATTACGCCCTCCACTCCCTTTTCTCACCTCTCCTCATTTGTGTCCTTTACTCTCTCCCTCCCTCCCTCCCCTCCGTGTGAGGAGTGTGATTAGACGGATGACACAGATTACGCTCTCCCCGCTCCTCTCCGGGGACTGACGGCACCCAGAGGGGATCATTCCATTAAGCGGAGAGCCTCAAACGGAGCGGGAGCACCCATCTAATTGGCCTAACAAATTTACCTCGCTCCCACCGGGGGGGCGGGGTAATGACCCGGGGCCCGGTTGGCTGAGCTGCGCAGGAGCAGGGGCCAATCACAGTGGGCTGGAGTGAACTGCGTAGCACCCACAGTGCGCTGGCGCCGCGCTAAGTGAATCCTCGGTCATAACTCAGAGCCCGGCTGAGAAAATAGCATTTTAATGAAGCCGGCCGGCTGGCCTTGGAGAAACAACAGTTCATCACGGCCGAGACACCGGGGACTGGCACTGCACTACCAGGGCAGGGATACCTTCAGTGCTGGGCCCTCTTTTAATGATGACAGCATTTACACACCCCTCACTGCACCCCAGGCTGATCACTGTACCTTTACACTCTGCTTAAAAAACCCTTTCTGGGGGATAGCGTAGCACTGTATTTTGTCTGGTCCGATACGGTGTGCGCTGCCTGTCAGCGATGCAGTTAGAAACCCGGGTCTCTACCAAACCGGCCCTGGTTGTCAGCTGACAGGGTGCGGCGTTTGGCTGTCCGATCCAGGGACGTGAAGCTCAGGTGTGAAGGAGTCTCCAGATTTGGGTGGGCGAATTTCGTCTCGAAGGAAGCGGAGTTCGCTGCCCTCGGAGAATTAGCTTGACTCGTAGAGACGAGCAGCGGACCCCATTTGGGGAGGGTAAATCAAAACAAACAGAGGGTGTAATTGGCTACTAAATTGGGAGAAAAATGGATTTTTTTTTAACAAAAAAATCTGATCAAAATAAACTAGGGTGCATTCCAAACCACGAAACCCGATCAGTCTGATAA
This sequence comes from Aldrovandia affinis, assembly GCA_029706075.1. NCBI lineage: Eukaryota > Metazoa > Chordata > Actinopteri > Notacanthiformes > Halosauridae > Aldrovandia > Aldrovandia affinis. The sequence continues at coordinate 1,003,295 of JAINUG010000213.1, forward strand.
ACATTTCTTAAATTATGGCGTGTTCCGACCCACAAATCATATTCAATATCAGAATTACGGAGTGTCGCCTCTCCTTTGGTCTGTATTTTAGGTCACAGCCAGCAGTGAAGGTACACTGCGGAGGCACGCTGATCTAAGAGCGAAGCTGTGGCTGTGGCGTAGACGCAGGATATGACCGACGACAGCGCTTCCTCACTGAAGGACGGTGACAGCCCTGTGGAGAAGTGCCTCCCCAAGCACACTTTGCTGTGTACGCCTATCATTGCCCAACGCTCTGTGTGCACCGAACAAGCGCAGATTACTGGAAGCGGAGGCCTGCTTAAGATTCCCTTAATCCTCCCAGCGTGAAGACTTCCAACGAAGCTTTCAAATGCCTGCGGTGGGCGGGCGTGTTTGTGCGGGTGTGTGTGTGTGTGTGTGTGTGTGTGTGTGAAAGAGTTACTCAGAGAACTTCCAAGGAGTTATTAAAAATCTAACTTAAATCTAACTAATCTAATCTTTTTATTATTATTATTATTATTATTATTACTACTACTACCGGATAACATTTGACATTTTAGGCATTTAGCAGACGCTCTTATCCAGAGTGACTTACGAAAAGTGCATTTATAAATAAACTCTTGAGAGAAACAAACAAATGTAGTTAGTACAGACTGAAATGTGTGAGATGTGTGCCGTACCTCCAGCTGCTCGTCTCTCTGGTCCACCAGGCGTTTGAGGTGGAAGGCCATGTTCCTGGAGAGGGAGTCCAGATCCTCCGGGGCCAGTGGGCCGCCTCCAGCCACTGCAGGTCCAGCACCTTCTCCTGGTTATGGGTCACCTTCGAACCACAGCGCCAGGGTCAACGGCATGCCTTCCCACACCCACAGGGGGAGCGGACTGCACTAACCCCACGTTATTACAGTGTCCCCAATTAATATCTCCAGTATTACTGTACTGTGTGTTCCATGTCAGGGTAATGTCCAAGTACTGTGTTTTTACAGACTGCAGACTGCAGTAATGTCTCCAATATTACTGTACTGTGTTCCTTGTCAGGGGGGGTAAGTAAGTTGTTACAGACTGCAGTAATGTCTCCAGTGTTACGGTACTGTGTTTTGTGTGGGTAAGTACGTTGTTACAGACTGCAGTAATGTCTCCAGTGTTATGTTACTGTGTACGTGTCAGGGTGCAGAGTGGAGGCCGTGTTGTTTGCGTGTCTATATTTCCATCAGGGCCACATGATGAAGGGTTCCATTAAAATGAACACATTAGCATCGCATCGCTAATACGCCTTCAGGTTCCCCTGATCAGGTCGTTTGATTGCAAACATTAAACAAACAAGTCAACAAATGTACAAACCATGCAATGGTACAGATTATTCTTCATATAGGCAACTACATATTTAGTTACTTTGCTCTTTGTATGTATAGAAAAGTACAAAGAAACAACACATTTTGCAGACGGAAAACCCTTCACAGGAAAGCGAGTGAGGAGAGCCTGGCATGGCTGTGAGCCGGCTGGTGGGTCAGGCCTCCTTGTCACATACCTCCTGGATGTGGGATGCTATCACCGCTTTAGTGTCGAAGTCCAAGTTCTGGATCTTCTCGATGTACTCTTCTTTCTGCTCGCACTGGGGAAGACAGGGAAGGAGGCTCGGGGGTTAGGCAGGGCGTGAGCACCGTCTGGAGGCTGGGGTTTCTCCTGCGGGTCTTCAAATAGGTCACTGGCTCAGCTATTCAAACACTGCTGCAGGATGACCATGTGTGGAGTTATGGCACGCAAGAGGGAGAGGGAGAGGAGTCTGTGCCACACTATTGTAGAGTTTTCACACACTCTGCTATTTGGACGGCCGCACGGTGTGAGCTGCATTCTTTCTTTTTCCCGCTGCGGGTGGGCCTGCCCGTTTTTGAGCTTAGCTGCGCGACTGTGAAGTCTCTGCTGCGGCGAGGTTGCCCAGGCACTCAAACACGGTGCGGCCAGGGTCTGGGAACGGCCGCTTGAATGCACACAATCATCCGGCTGAATGTTTTTGGAGGAAGGGCCCAGGACAGCCCCCTCAGTTCTGCGGCCCCTCGGCAGTGGAACAACAGAAGAACCACCAGAGGAAAGGTACACAGTCATCAAATATGTGGATTCCTCAAGGACAGGCAGACGGCGGAGTCTAGTCTTCCAATAATAGTCTCTGCGAGTGGGGTAAACAGCCCGACGGAGACCCCCGTAAATCTCACGGGTGGGGGGGGGAGTGGGGTGTTCAGCTCAGCGTAGTCTCGGGACCAGATATTCCGATCCCCAGAGATCTCAAGACGCTCTCAATGTCCCGCCGTCTGGGAGAGGCCCAGCTGTAGCAGCAATCACTGCAAATGGTAGCTCAGACGTTGGACAGATTCTCCGAGGGCAGATTGTGGACGTGTGACATGTGTGAATCGCATTTGTGACGCCTCTCGCTATTCAACCCGTATCTCCTGGTTTGTGTTTGAGTCAGCACCTTCGCTGAGCTCGCGTGATTGGTCAAAACATATCGGTTGCATCCCGAAAATGGGAGGGCTTGTGCATCTGAGCCGTGCTCACGGTGGAGCGGTGTGAGCCAGGACAGCGAGGCTAAGATCAGAGCGGAAGGGTGGCGGAGTCGCTGGCAGCCGATCGATCGATCGAGCACAGAGGCATGGCGCTGCTGCGTATGGCACGGGTCCCACACGATTACTCACAAATGTACTTTAGATCTTCTGAGCCACACACGACAACACAGCAAAGGTGATATAAGGTATTGAAGAATTGTGTATGCTGTCTGTTGTAAAATGCATTAACCGTGCCATTTTGACAAGGTCATCTGTAGGAATAAGTGAGTTGATTAGACAGTAAGTTCCTGTCTTTGATAACCGATGCTTTGTCAGCAAACAGTGCCTCTTTTATTGAATGAGCTAATCAGACGCTATCACTTCCTGACTTCCTTGCTGGTGCTTTGTTAGCAACACAAAGGCTCATAAACTGATCATCTGCCCCTATGTATATATTCAGGTGAGAGACTCATTCACTTTAGACTCTTTACCAACTCGCCGTGGACCGCTGTGTGTAATAAACTTGCATTTCAAGTCAGACTGCTGAGTCTCCTGGTCGTCTCTTCGGAAGAAGCTAACAGTATGTTGTGATGGACAAAGATTGCAATTGCACCACGTGCGATCATTAATTGTTCAGGCCATCCTATAATGTGAAACTCAATTACACTACAGGAAGAAAGCCACTGAAATCGCAGCGCCAGACATCCTGCACAGTGGAACGTTGTCTTCTACATGCAAGCTGCCAGGCCTCGGCCGGGCGGACACACCGCCCCGCCGTGAACCGCGACCCCCCCAATGACCCTGGGCCAGGCGGGACCAACAGCAGCTGTCGAAGGGACAGCGAGGCCACGCGCAGTGTGCAATTCTGACCACTGACCGAGCCACGTTCACCGCAGAAAACCGTACAGCTGGTCGCTCGGCTCACGGTGGAGCAGTACCCTTCCGCTCACAGTCGGTACGGGCGCACTGCAGCCGGCCGATCAACCAGAGCTTTTTGGCTCCTGCTCGGGGAGACGAGAACAATCCTGCAGAGTTAAACCCTTCCTCCCTGGGCAGCATCGTGGCTAACCGCGCAGGGCTGCCGGGGGCACAGTGGATCGCATCACTGCACTGAAAGCTCCGGCGGGACAAGCCGCCCCGCAGCCCTGCAGCTGGGTAAAGACCCGGAGACGAAGGGTTCCTGAAGAGCGGTCCCGACAGGTCGGAGCGCATCGGCTTGCTACACCGACACTTCTAATTGGCTTAGAGTGGTGGCTTTCAACAGGCAAGGTGATTTGTTTAGCATCATTATTGATTTTTATTTATATATAATAAAAAACAGTATTATATATATATATTATTTATATTTACATATATATATAAAACCAACAGAATATAATTTTCCAGTTTCTCTAAAATAGGTTCAATAGTTTTTTTCTGTGTTTTGATTCCTTCTGGAAAATGTGTAACAACCTGTTTGTAAATGGTGCTACAAAGATTGATTGATTGACATGCAAAGGACTCCAGCACTCACCTGAACTGCACAGCCCAACACCAGCAGTAACAGCTTCTTCACTTCATCCAGACTTTGCTCTGTGAAGACACATTCATCACCATTACTGACCCTACAGAACAAATGCAGTTAAACCGTACTGTGCTAGAAGCTACGTGGAATCTTCTCCTGGCAGGTGAATCTAAGCAGGGCTGGGCTATGAAGCCTGGATGGAGTGGTGTTACAGTAAGGGACCAGCTTACCTCTGGACCAAGTAGAACAGTGGTTCTCAATCCTGGTCCTGGGGACCCTGTGTGTGCTGGTTTTTGTTAAAGCCAATCTCTTGATCAATTAAGGTTGCTGACAACATGAGTTTAAGTTCTTTCATAATTTTTTCCGTATTTGAGCACAAAACAGGTTTGGCTCATTGCCATTTGCTTCGTCTTTGAATTCTTCATTTTCCACAAATGGTTTAGTTTCAGTGACCAGATGTCCTCACTTTCAATAATTAAGACCACAATGAGTTCACCTGTCAGTCTATAATTTAATCAATTATAACCTCTTTCTAAAGGAATAATTTGGCAGCAATGTTTACAGCACATTGCAAAAAATGAAAACATTAGTTGATCTGACTGATTAAGTCCTGGGATGTGAATATGGGACATTTATTCTTCATGGCATGCAAAGCCATTTCTGACATAATTTGGTCTTAAAACCATCATTCAATAGATATTAAACATATCTAATTAAGAACAATTAACTGCTTGCTACAATTAGGGTGTTGTGACTGCGGTTGAACGAAAACCAGCATACATAGGACCAGGATTGAGAACCACTGAAGTAGAAAACCAATGCCCCAGTTCAGGGATGGGGACACTGTGCTGGAGGAGATGTCATGTTTAAAAGCTTGATTGTCAAAAGGAGGCACTTGCTCTCTGTGGTTATTACGGATCTCATGGCACTCATCACAACAAGAGGATCCACTCACATCATTTCCACTCTGGTGCTCTGAAACCTGTCTAATTGTAGTGACTGATGTGTGTGCGTGTGTCATGAACGTGGTCCTTTGTGTGAGCTCATATGGCGCATACAGGCTGTAGCCACAGTGAGTTGTGTGACAAAGAAGGAGAGATAAATAACATGAGACAAAAAACCACACACTGGCAAATCCTGGCCCTCACTGGACAGATACAGCACCCTCAACGTGATGTAATGTTACACAGTGCTAGAGTTAGACAGAACCACAGCCTTGGGTTTAGGACCTGAACCAGCCACAAGCAAATCTCATTTAATAATTCAATTAAATAAACGGAGGGTATAATTGGCCACTAAATTGGGAGGAAAAACAGAAAACAATTTGAAGCCTTAACATAGTAACAGGTACGACCCACAACGATGACAATGGTTTGGTTCCAGTGGAACACCTCGATAATAGACTTCCTTACAATGAAGCACAGCTCCCCGATTTCCTGCACAACCTGAACCAGACAGGTCTCACTGGTATCTGCATGAGCTGAAGATCTGTGGTTCCCAACGGTCATGAGGGGGCTGGAGCCACGGGGAGCGGAGATGGGGATAATAACGGTGAAACCATGAAGCAGCTGTTAGGAGGCTAAACCGCGAACATCGATCAGCTAATCTGCAGGATTGGCCTATGGATTAATGAGAAAGATGGGTTTGTGGTCTCTGGGCCAGAGTAACTATCTGCCATCCACCTCTGCTCCAATAAGGCAGCTCATTGGGTGGAACTCTGCTCCAATAAGGCAGCTGATTGGGCGAAGGGGCAGACAGTGACGAGGGGTGGGTGGTTCTCGTACACTCGCCGAAAAAAAAGGCACAGATTGCAAGCGGAGGCTTAAAATACGTTTACTCACACAAAAGGGCCACAGCAGGAAACGAACACAATGAGCGCAATAAAACCCTGGGCGTCAGTGGCCACCTCGGTGTCATCGGGGAGATAGAAACGAAACAAAGTGCAGTTATAACGGGTTAGGGCAGCGACCTTCAAACTCAAGAGGCTGCAGGTTACATTCCCAGGCGGGGCACTGCGGTTGCGCAAGGTGCTTAACCCTGAATTGCTTCAGTACAGATAAACAAATGATGGATTGTATGTAGAAAAAAGTGTAGGGTGTGCAAGTCACTCCGGATAAGAGCATCTGCAAAATGGCTGTAACGTAATGCAGTGCTGGCGTGTCTGCAGGATGTTCCACTGACAGCGGGGCGCTCCCCCTCCCCCCCCCCACACTAGGGCCACTGTAAGAGCCCAGACTAATTAAGCAGTAAAAGTGCAGACGCAGCGCTGAGACGGGCAGCGCAGTCCAGCGAGGCCGGCGTGTGCGCGTGTGAGGTGAGAGCGCACTGCCGATCCCGTGGCAGAGGCTTCAGCCCAGCGGTGCGCTGGGGCTCCTCTATGAACAACATCCGCGGGATATTCACACAAGGACGCACAAATGCAGCTCCCGGCTAAGTGAACAGGATGTTTCTAGAACATGTGTGTGCTGTAGATTGTAAAGTAAACTCCTTTGCTTTTACTTTTTCGTCAGAGAGAAAAGAGAACTACTGGTCTAAATGTTAAATCTCTCTGGGCCCCAGTAGTAGGGTAATCTAAATATGGAGGCCCAGGTCGTGTCTGGCCCGTTTGTGTCCGGCATCCTGGCACTTCTTTACCGATCCAGACTACGGGGTCATCTGGGCCTGACCGGTCAATGTAAAAGGGCAGTTGGAAGTGAATGGGAGAGGACGGGACTCGACTTGCCAAGATTCTACATGTGGAATTATGAGCACGTGTCTGGAAACCCTGAGCCAACCGGAGATGAAAAGTCCATGTGGGGTACCACTGACCGGAGCCAAACAACCGCTAAGGGCTGGACCCAGTAGTCTGTTCCAGTGGTTACAACGTTTGACACTGGCCACGGAGACCGGGGTTCGATTCCCCATCCTGCCAGAGTTGGCTCTGGCCAGGAGTGCCATCGGGGCGGCAATTGGCTGTCCGCCCCAGGGAGGGGGGAGGGAAGCCGACACACACAGTTCGCTGCGCACAGGTCTGGTTCTGGGGTCCCGGAATTACAGTCGACGGCACGACGAGTGTGGTCTCGGAGGAGGCAGCGCTACGCCCTTGTCACTGCCGGTCACAGGACTACGGCAGCGAAGTATGAGGGAAGGGGGATTGAACTAAGCACACGGGTAATTGGCTACCAAATTGGGATAAAATCTGAAGAAATTTTTTATATATATCTATTACTCGTTAAAGTATTACGAGTGGTTGTGCTTACCCAAATGCCCAGATAGTCAACACCAACAACAGTCTCATTTTATTTCTACCCAAAAGTAATTTAACGGGAAGATGGGGTCTGAAACGCTCGCTGGTGGCACAGACCCTAATACGCGTCCATCGTAATTCAGCGAGGGCTTCGTTAGCAGCCAACTGCAGGAGTCAGACTCTCTGCCAAAAGCAATTGATCCAATCAGCACGCTATTTTACTTCCAATAAAAATAACGAATTACCGCGTAATCAAATCAATTTGTATTCGACTACGATACATTAAAAATCTCTTTCAATCTGGCATGAATGCTCATGCCCACTAAAATGTCGGTGCCTTTTGGAAAGGCACCTTGTTTTACTCAAAAACTAATTGTATTTCCTCCGAGCCAAAGAGACTGTGGACGGCACAGAACTACAATATTTGACCCTGAGCCATACATCTGTTCTACTGCATTTAGCAAGTCATGGTGATAAATTCAACTGGAACAGAGCCTGTGGGTCAAGTTTTAAGGATAAATTTACTATATTTGTTTACACTGTGCTGCAAAATCAAATGTATTTATACAGTAATCCATTAGAGTAGGGAAATCAACTGACAGTTGAAAAGAATGGCAATTCCATTTCAGCATTCCCAAACACTGAAACACTACCTCTTCAACCGTACATCTGTCGACAAGTCATTTGGACCCGTTCAAGTCCGCGGTGTTTAGAACAAAGCGGCTTAGGAGTGACCTGCTTCGAGCGGAATCAGGGATTGGAATAAAACAAGGAAACGAGTGGCTCAGGAAAGATTATGTTTTCCTACCACGGATTTGAAAGGAAATGCGGAAAAAAACACAGCTGGCTCACTACCGTAGCTGTGCGTGCGCTAAAGCAAACAGATGTGACTGCACGCTGGGTCTTCACAATAACAGCCCTCGCGAAGCAGTGTGTCATACTGGCTGCCCCATCCCCGTCCTCCGGCGGGGGTTCCTTCTGCAACAGAGAGCATGCTGGGAAACGCGGGGCTTTGATCCGAGTGAACGCCAATCGGTGAGGATGAGCTTAATGCGGGAGGCACGCTGTCGGAGAGAGAGGATACGACTACATAAACAACGCAGGATACGCGACGACTGTACCCAGGCCCTTCTGGTACGAGTCCCAAATGAACATGGCTATTTCAGCCTCTCCATCACAGCACACATCCGCCTGTGGGTTTATTTATACACACGTACTGCACAATCCCCGTGTGGGAAACATATGAAGACATATGTGGAGGAAAATGACCAGGAGGGGGGAGACATGCGATGGAAAGGAATCAGCCATGTTAGGAGGGAGAGAGAGAGAGAGAGGGAGGGAGAGGGAGAGAGAGGGGGGGAGGAAGAGAGGGAGAGAGAGAGAGGGGGAGGAAGAGAGGAGTAGAGAGGGGGAGAGAAGACAGGAGGGAGAGGGAGAGAGAGAGAGGGGGAGGAAGAGAGGGAGAGGGGGAGGAAGACAGGAGAGAGGGGGGAGAGGGAGAGAGAGAGGGGAGGAAGGAGAAGGAGGGAGAGAGGGGGAGGAAAAGAGAGAGGGAGAGAGGAAAAGAGAGGAGAGATAGAGATAAGAGAAGAGACAGATGGACAAAGAAGTTTAAAATAGCTGATGGGAGTTTCCTTTCTGTGGGAGTGAGTGAGTGAGTGAGTGAGTGAGTGAGTGAGTGAGTGAGTGAGTGAGTGAGTGAGGGGTATGGCTCGTTATGGGTTTGCCTTATTGTGGAAATCAGCGTTAGTAACCTCCGCGTGTTCTTCCGTCATCATGGTCCCGTCCTGCCAGGAAGCACATGGACCCACACGGACACTGACTAAACTCGTCGGAAACACAGCCCATCCTGTTCCAGCATTGTTCACAGTCACAGGAAAGGGTTCTGAGCAGCACTGAGCTTTGCATGTGTGAGCTGTGAACTCTGGTACATCCCTAGTGTGAAATTATTCACTCAGTACTGCACTGACGAATGAATCGCTGTTAAATATTTAAGTATCGCTGGTTGGGGGGATGGCTGTGGAATTTCATTACAGAACATCAGATGGAATATAATCTCGAGGAACATCAATCATGCTATACGAATAATGATTCAGTGATAGTAGTAAATGAACAGTAGTATTATCTGAGCAATATACAGCCTTGCTTGCAGTGCTTTGTCCTGTGGGTGGTACGTTGAGGCTGGTGGACAGACTTCCTTTCCACAGCGCGCACAGGAAACGGACATTAGCGATTTGATTTGAACTCAAGGGGGTGTATTTACTGATATCCAGTTACAAGTCTTCAGTGTGCGCTGACCCATCCCGTAATATTCCATTGTCACCATTGGTTCCCACAACAAGCCAGCGTGTTCCTAGGTTGTCCACCTGTTGAACGTCACCTGTTTCGCAACAGTCGTCTCTGGTCGTCTGAAACCTGTCTAAGGGTTAAAAGCCATCAAACTCCCACACACCCTACACTGGCTGGGACAGCCCACAATGATTTTCGAGAACACTTTTAAAACTTCCTTAATTTGTTTTTAGTCTTTACATGCAGTTTCCATGTCTCAGAATACAGATTCACTGCTGATCGTTTCTCCACAAGACACACTCTGTGGTAGTGTATTATAATGAAGGCTTTCTCTCACTCTCTCGTAAGAAAAATCAATCATGCTTTACAATGTGAGGGAGTGCTCTGATAATGGCAGAAATCCACAGGTACCAATAACAATTCCCAGCGACATTCAGCATTTTCCATTTTTCATGTTTCGTTTAGAGCTTGGGATGTCTGCTTTAAGAGCACTTTAGTCCACGGTTCTTCTATTCTCCTCTCACTGTGTTTCTTTCCATCAGAGCCACCCCAGGGGAATCCATCATTCTCTCGTGTAACACAACTTGCTGCACAAGTGGGAAAGTGCCAACTCATTGTGAGGATGACTTTGTCTTCCCACAATGCACCATTGCTGAGAGAGGCATACAGATAAGTGCTGGTCGTTTAAAACTCCTCAAGGCACTGACGACTAATGAGACTCCTCTTTAAAAAACAATCACCATCTAACCATTTCACTCATCTAACCAGCCCACGCAATCAAAACATCCAGTCCTGTTTGTCCGTTCCTCCCGATACGTGGGAACTGCGGTCGGAAGCCAGAAGGCTCAAAGCCTGTGACCAGTCGCCTCAGATCGGGTTAACCAAATGCAGCCCCGCTCTCCCAGGCCCTCTGAGAACACTTGTGAGGCCTGGCTGTGGCCCAGTGTGGACCGACATCAAGCACACGGTGCCAAGGAGGGAGACTTCTGTGTGACTGAATCTGAAACTGAATCACACTCCCCCTGTGGTTAAGATATCTCCTCATTATAGTCGCCTCTTGTGAAATGAAGATGACTGTGCAGCTTTGTTGCAGGGTCTCTGTTTGTGGTTCTGTGTGGCTCACTAGGTGGAGCACGGTGCTGAAAAACCCACATATGCTGAAAAATGTATGCACTCACTGCTGTAAGTCGCTCGGGATGAAAGCGTCTGCCAAATGGCTTATGTTACGTAAAATAGGCTCTTTGATTGGAGGAGGCTTTGAAATGAACACCAGGGCCTTTATGGAAATGTGAAGGAGTCTTTATCGACACCGCAGAGGCCCTGAAACGGGCCTTTCCCTGCATGTTGGACACTGGGATTTAGATCAACAGCAGAGAGAAAGAGAGAAGACGAGGGCCTCCAGCCCTGGGTCCTACCCTGCCAAAGCTGGTGAGTTTATACAGAAGTGCGGTGTTCTGTGTCTGATTCCCACTCCACCATGGCGTCCCATCCCCCACACGCAGCACTAATGACACAATAACAAAGCGCACACACACACACACACACACACACACACACACACACACACACACACACACACACACACACACACACACACACACACACACACACACACACACACACACACACACACACACACACACACACACACACACACACACACACACACACACACACACACACACACACACACACACACACACAGCCCTCAGTTGGCCAATCACTTTCAGATGTCGTGCCAGCGCTCCACTGGCCCAAGGGTTCACCAGCGCACAGAGCTAGAAATAATGGATTTCACACACGAAGCTCCTCTTGTACGGCTAAAACTAAAAAATGACATTCTCGAAGCATTTTAAGCATAAAAGAATAATATATGCCATTTAACAGACGCTTTTACCCAAGGCGACCTACAGTAGTGACTGCATACATTTTTCAGTATGTGTGGTCCCAGTGGGAACAACCAAGAGCATCGCGGCTTTCTTATTTCACTTCCCGGCTTGGATATTAACATTTACAACGCAGCTAAAGGATTCTGCAGTTGCCAATGTGGCATGACGTTGTTGATAGACTCTGTGTGCCGGCAAGAATGTTTTCCTTCGACGTGACCTGAAGAGAACTGCGGTTTCACGAGCGACGTGGGCCGGACGAAAGCCTTTCCGCTGCCATTTCACGCACGCTCACGCTGCTCGCCACAAACGAGAGACACAATAAAGAGTGTGTGGTTCTGCTCTGGGGAGAAAAACACGGTCATCGGTTCCTACACTAAATCACACAACACAGCGAGTCGGCAGTGGGAAGCGGTGCGGTCGCTTTTTTAACATGTTAAGTGTCAAACGGGATTGCGTGTGTAACCGACGATGAGAAGCCAGCCTGGCGGAGCTGAGACAGATGGGATTGACTGCCTGGCCAGAGGAGGAGGAGGAGAAGCAGAGTAATGATATTGTCTTAGCGATGCGGTCGGCCCCAAAAGACCCCGTCAATGTCATTCCAGCGCGGAGTGAAGGTGCTACGCCAGCTCCGGCTCACACACCGCGCTGAGCCGAACGTGGCGTCCCACTTCCATTTATGAAATGAAGGCTCACCTTCAGGTGACTCGCGGCAGAACCGAGCAGTCCTGCGCTCTGGTAAAGGGGCGCTCTGGAGATGGTCTGAGGGGGTCTCAGGACAGACGGCCGTTGGACAGACTCGGTTTGTGGGGTTCCCTGCCTAAATGAGAGCAGGAGGGCAGACCTACCGCAGAGAGGAGTCCGGCCCAACACCAGGATGTTAGGGAGAGGCATCATGATCAGCTGCTGCAGCGTCTCCTGGAGAACAGAGAGAGAGAGAGAGGGAGAGGGGGATGGGGGGTGGGAGAGAGAGAAAGGGTTAGCTAAGCAAGCCCAAGGTCACAAACTCACCCAGCTCCCTGCATCATTAATATAATATACGCCATTTAGCAGACGCTTTTATCCAAAGCGACTTACAGTAGTGAATGCATACATTTTTGTGGCCCCAGTGGTGATTGAACCCACAACCTAAGCGTTGCCAACGCTGTGCTCTACCAACTGAGCCACAGAGAACCATAACCATTACCATTACAGTGTGCGGGGAGCACACAAACAGAGGCCAACTTAAATGAGAGCTCAATTACAGCAGTTTCCGACTGTAATTAGTGGGAAGGGCAGAAGAAGCGTACCCGGGCCTGAATGACAAAGGACAAAAGGCCTCACGAAGCGGCCGTGTGACATCATCAGCCTCAGGGCTGCGCAGGCCGCTGTCTGGGAGCACTGCTGACTGTCATATGACCGCCTCCGCTGGCCGGGCCATGTGACCGTCTCCGCCGACAACAGTGAGCGGTGACCTGTGGGTGTGACCTTAAACAACCTTGTAACGCGCGCGCTCGCAGAGAAACGACTCACACTTCCCTCTGAAATATCGAAAAACTCCGGGCCGCAACGCAACTGGGCGTTCCAGAAAAAAAATGCTAGCAATAACAATCGGTATCGTTTCACAATGCTTGGACTCCTCTCAATGAAAGAGGATGACACACGGCTGTGTTTAAGTGGAGCCATTGAGAAGGGGCTTAACCAGGCAGAACCAGGCGTGAGCAGGCATGAGCGGGGACCGAGCCTGCGAGCACTAGTCGTGAGACAAACAGGAAGCACATTACCGCTGCATTACTCTCAGCACTCGGTCCTGATTTGGCAGACAGAAGGGGAGGGGGCGCCGGGGCTGAGGGAGATTGATGGGAGAGCCAGGACAGTCTCGGTGAATCAGAGGGCATAGATCAGGGCTGCCCAGGCCCGTCCTGGAGATCTACTGGGTGCGCAGGCTTTTGTTCCAGCCCTTCACCAACACACCTGATGTCATTAATCCCTTCACTAATGCACCCGATTCGAATATTCATGGTCTTGACGAGCAGATGATTAATGAAATCAGGCGTGTTAGTGAAAGGCTGCATACCCTGTAGATCTCCAGGACGAACCCAGGGACACCTGCTATAGATCGTCCTCCAGATTGCTCCGCGGCGCTCTGTCCCGTCGTGACCTGACTACAGGAAGACTGCAGACGGAGCCGCAACACTCATCGGCTCATCACACCGCCGCTTCCCCCTAATCATGTTGTTTTCATTGGCCGCCCCCTCCGGCATCGACGTCTCGGCCCAGTCACGTTCTCTCTCCGGTGAGTCAGAGGTGGAGGGGTGCCAGGAGACGGCAGACTCAGAGCGAGGTGTGAGCCGGTTACTGCTGCGTGCGCTCTTCCCCCCGCTCGCCTCGCCTCTAAAGCACACGGAAACACGCGCAGGCCTGCCGCTCTCCGCAGCACAGGGTCAAACCGCTGCACGGCACGAGGGGAAAAACAGCTTCGTGCAAACCGTGCAGGGGACGCTCCGTCATACAAATCAGCTAAAGGATCTCGGAGCGGATTTTCAGGCAGTGTAAAATATAGCCCAAAGAGGTGGCCAACAACCCTGGTTCTGGAGGGTCTTGCTGGTTTTTGGTTTCACCATGAAAACATCAGCAACCAGGTCAGAGTAACAATGGAAAGCAGCAAGCCCTGTGGCTCTGTGGCTCTGTGGCTCTGTGGCCCTGTGGCCCTGTTGCTCTCCATGACCAGGGTTGGTCCTCCCTGGCCTGTATGATCTGTGTTTGATGTTTGAGGGAAGAGAGCCACACAATGGCTCTGCCCTGTGAGTCCCAGGAGATGGGGGAGGCATTGGTCCCCCCCGTGGCTGGACACCCTGCACACTGAGCCAGGCACCCTAAGTGACCCCCCCCTCCCCCGCCCCCTGGCTAGACGGATTAAGCCTCTTATCCCGGAGTTACCGTACTCCACAGCTAGGGCTACGGCCCCCCGACCGGCACCGCTGCGAACGCCTACGCTCCACAGCAGCCAGATTGATTTTCCGTGTGTCTGTCTGACTGACTGCGTCCATTCACTCCCACGCGTGAAACAGTGTTCAACTCATTGCTACGCTGGAAACGCATTTAATATCCCGTAAGGAAAAAGAGAAAAGAGGAAAAAAAGGGGACGGGTGGCTGAAGGGGGGGGGGGAAATAAACCCATGAAATGAGAGGTTCTGAAGGGAAAAGAGACTAAAGAGTGTACCTGCGGGAGTCCACCGGGGAAGGCCGCAGTCCGCCTACACTTTGTCCTATCTCCACCCTTTTCGCCGTCCGTTTCACGGTTACGTAGTCTATAGGCACCGCACGTTTTATATCCTGCTAGCACTAGGCTACCACACTCGCGCACGGTCACGCGCTCGCATACATTGTGTAAAGTGAAGTGTCATCTTCCTATTCCTATCCGCATCTCCGCTCCTGGCAGGATCTAGCGGCTACAGGGGGGGTCTCTGGAACTGCTGCTCAGCTGTCCAGAAGGCAGCTGTCCGTTTCTGCCATTTGCTTGTTAACACAAGGCTTGGTGAGTGATCACGCATGTAGGGCTTACCAGTCCATGAACTGGGCTAACAGGCAATACGAGAGCCCCAGATGTGGAACGGATTTGTGATGTGAGCGCTCTCCGGTCTAAATCCCTGTGATTTTCTTGCCGATCTGTGATCATCATCATCGTACTGCAGTTCAAGCACAGATAATCATTCCCACATCCCATTTCATTTTCGTGTCCTTCAGAGATAATGCTGAATCAATGCTTCCCTATGGGGATCATTTGTCTAAAAATGGAGAACTGTAAGCCATTTATATAGCAATACAGTTGTAGATCAATAAAGTAGCCCAGTACCTATGTCCATCTATCTATCTATCTATCCATCTGTCTGTCTGTCCATCTATCTATCCAGCTATCATTCAGGAAGCTTGGCGTGACTCTGGACAATCAGCTGATCTTCTCGATGCACATAGCGGCGATCAATCGGGCCTGCGGGCTCCACAACATCAGGAGGATCCGCCCCTTCCTCACCCAAGAGGCCACGAAACCGCTCGTCCAGGGCCTGGCAATTTCACGGCTGGACTACTCCGCCGCTCTGCTGCCTGGCCGCCGCAACCTGTCCAGAACTCAGCCATGGGCCTGCTGTTCAACCTTCCCCCAAATTCACAAATGCCACTCCACTCCTCAGCAATTTTTACTGGCTCCCAGGAGCAATTCAACCCATGGGTGCTGCTCTACCAGGCCATGAGGGGGACTGCTCCCTCTTCACCACCATTGTCCTCAGGTGGTGGAACAGCCTTCCCCAGTCACAACAGCATAATCTCCAGCCCTGTTCCGCAAAAGACTGAAAACGCACCTTTTCTGACTTCACCACAATTAAACAAACAAAAAAAGAATGATAACAATTAAAAACATAACCTTCCTCTCCCCCCCAGGTTTTGTGGTTTTGCACGTCAGCGATAACAAAGACTGGACTGTAGCTGGCTGCTCGATAGCTCGAGCGATGATTATCCAGCCACGTTAGCGCGCTCTCGCGAGTCGTTTGGATAACAGCGTCTGCCAAATAACGACATTGTAAACGATACGGCTGAGAGGCTGCTGACAGGAGCAGCTCTGTTTGTGAGAGAGAGAGGGGGTGGGCTCCATTGTGGGAGCTGACCTGACCCCGGGTCTGTGGCCTGACCCAGGGTCACGAGGGCTGGATCTGAGCGCGGCCTGTCTGGAATGCAGCCAACCCGCTAACCGGCTGCGCGATATCGTGCTCCTGAGCCCTGCGGCGCTCACGCCAAAATGAGACGACGGGGAAAGACGAGGTGGACATCCCCATCGGCTGTGCACGGCCTGTGCAGGATCTCGCCCGCTCCTAATACTGACGACACGCACACTTCTGCTGACCCGGCTAAGTGTCACGAAACGCAATAAATCAACAGGAAGGCTACAGGCGGCCAATAAGGACGTGCAACATGACGCAAGGCCCGTGGGAGCAAAGCCAATAACCGCAGCCTTCCGCATTTCAGAACAATAGGAGGATATTGACCCCCAACTTCCCTTTTCGTTACGCGTTCAATTTTTATACGCGGTATACCTGTCACAACGTTTATGGATTTTGTCCTCGGATTCCTCTCGTCGTTATTAACTATTATGGGATGTACTGAATAACTGATGTGCAGAGGGCATTGATACGACGCCGGGGGGGGCATTAATAATTCATCGCAGCGCAGGCCGGAGCGAGGTCTCGTTTCGATCGGGAAATGGGGGACAAGTGGCCCCGCGCGCCCCTTTACCTTAACTCGGCGGCCTCAGCGCAGGCCTCGTCGAGAGGAAGAGCTTTCACAAAGCTTCCTGCCATCTGGCGACTGCAGGCTCCCCCCGCCCCTTTATGTGACTCTGGCCGCGTTCGCTACAAACGCTAACCGATCGACCGGCGGACGGAAACATCGCCCGTTTGTCGTCGTAGCGCGCGGGTGACGGAGCCTGAGGGAGGCGGGCCGTGACGGACAGGTGCTGCAGGTGTGCACATCTGGCTCAGCGCTCTGCGCGTCTGCTGTGGAGGATTAACCAGCCGCTTGAGAGCGGAGCAGGGGGAGCGCACACAGAACAGATTGCAGGGGGAGAGGGGTGGGGGATTGAGGGAAGCGGATGGAGTTTCGGGGGGCCCCTTGCGTGCAGATGCAGCCACAGATAAAAACAAACGGCCTCGGAACATGCCGGATATCTTAAGCGGGTCAGGGTCAAAGCCGTCGCCGGGGGTTACGGGCGGAGTCCGGCCTGATTCCCGAGGGGCTCGAGGGCATGGCCGCGTTCGTGCCCATTACTCACTTCCTGGTCAGCAGAGTGTGACCCGGTGCTCGCAGTGACTCACTGCTGCTCTTTCTGCTCGGGAAAACAGGGAAGTCTGTAGTTTTCCACAGCACAGTCTGCAAGCGGACGGGCTTTGAGCCTTTTCAGCACGGAGATAAAGCTTCACCACCCCCATACCGTGCTGAAAATGCATTCACCTGGAAGGGCAGGAGCAGGGATAAAGAACAGCGAGGAGCGGAGCAGGAGCGGGAGCAGGAGCAGGAGCGGAGAACATAAGAACATAAGAACATAAGAATACATAATGACGAGAACAGGCCATTCGGCCCATCTAGGCTCATCATGTGGTTCTCTGAGGCTCAGTTGGTAGAGCACAGCATTGGCAACGCACAGCATGGTAGAGCACAGCATTGGCAACGCTTAGGTTGTGGGTTCAATCCCCACTGGGGCCACATATACTGAAAATGTATGCATTCACTACTGTAAGTCGCTTTGGATAAAAGCGTCTGCTAAATGGCATATATTATATTATTATTCTGTCCTAATCTAAAGAGTATCTAGTACTACATCTAGCCGGGACTTGAATAGCCCAAGTGTTTCTGCCTCTACTACGAGCGGAGAGATCTCCCAGGATCCCCGGCACGCATGCAGACGGACGGACGGGTGCAGTGAAAGGAGGGCGGGGGGGCGGGGATCACTCTGGAGGACCTGTCCCGACTGGCAGGCAACCTGCAGGCAGAAGAGTGGCAGCAGAGAGGGGTGCCCACGGCAACGTCACGGGGAACCAATCAGACCCTCCCGTCTGGAGCCTCCCGGTCTAACAGGTTAAACGACGCTAAGAGCCGGACTGTTGTTGTGGCGTGTCCTGCGGTTACTCAATATTGGGACATTTTCATGGTCGTTTCCATGTGCAATAATGCTGGTTTAAGCAAAACAGGTTTACATACAAGACCGTGGAATATATAACGACGGGAGCAGGCCAGTCAGTCCACCTAGGCTTGCCATTTGCCTACAGAGATTAGAGTCAGACTCCAGTGCTGCTGGTTTTGAGTGTGTTTCAGCACTTCATTTAAACCTCAGATTGGCTAAAGAGTTCACACACCTTGTTACCAAGGGTCTAAATTAGCTGCGGTTTGAAGGGAAACCACAAAACAGCTGCAGACACTGCGGCCCTCCAGCACTGTCTGACATACCCTGAACTAGAGAGTATCCAGCACTGCATCAAGCCTGGACTTATTATCTTAAATTATTTATCAGGGACATAGGAAAAGCATTGTTTAAAAAAAACAAGCATCAGATGTTAATATAGCATCAAGTGTTTATAGCCAAAGGCTAATTTCCAGCACCCGTCCACAGTAAACTACAACAAAAGCCGACATGTCAAAAAATAGAAACAAACAATACAAAATAACCCAAACACCCCAGGGGTCTCTGCCTCCATTACACGAGCCGGCAAACCGCTCCATGCATTTACAACTCAGTACGTGTTTATTTCACAACTCAATACGCGTTTATTTCAGATCAGCTTCTCATATCACAAAAGTGAAACGTCTCCACGTGCCCCTGGCTGCACGGACTCCTTTATACCCGCTGTCCCAGGCACACGCGGGGGGCGTGAGAGCGGATGTCAGGAGGGCTGTCCAATCTTATCCAAAAAAAGGGCCGGCGTGGGGGCGGGTCTTTATTCTAGCCCTAAAATCGAACTAAAATAGACGATTCAACTCATTAAGGCCTCGACTGAAGGGCGTGACTAGTTGAATCTGGTGTTTTTGTGCTTTGCTGGGATAAAAGCCTGCCCCACCACTGGCTCTTAATAAGGGTAAGGGTGAGGGCTCTCGGTTCATGTTGCTCAGGTAATGGAGAGTGCTCGTCTACAGTAACCCCTGCAGAATGGCCTTCCCACCCCTCATTCTATAGCCTCGCAATAAACGGCCCGGGTTTGGCCCTGCTGAACATCGCACCGCACAGTGATCTGGGGCAACACAACCCTGAATTCTCATGAGCGACAATAAAACCCCCAGCCACGCTGGTGCAGCCCAATTCACGGCTAGTGCAAATCGTGAAGCGTGCTTGTCTGCAATAATGCATGTCCTGAACATACATTTGCACCTGAACGGTTAGCAGCATCGTACAGAACCTATACGACAGGACGAGATGGTGAGCTGAGAGACCCATGTGGTGAGGCAGCATCATACAGAAGCTGCGTATACGACAGGAAAGATGGTGAGCTGAGACAGCATCGTACAGACACTGCGTATACAACAGGAGAGACAGTGAGCTGAGACAGCATCGTACAGACACTGCGTATACAACAGGAGAGAGACGGTGAGCTGAAGGCCTCAGGTGCCGTGTCAGTATCCATGCTCCGCCGGGAGGCCTCTGTGGGCTCCACAGATCTCCCGCCGGGACATCGGTTAGATGCTGACTCTCCTGATGGGTCGCCTGGTGTGATTAAATGTACCCCTCCGTCCCGCACCGTTACACACCCGCCCCGTCCCTCTGTGACCCCATCAATAATGCAGTGCGGCAGGGCTGCCAGACTCTCAACACTCCCCCAAAACCTTCAGCCAAAGTGCCATGAACAGACGTCCACAGACCGAGCCAACGTCCTCGTCACAGAGCTGTTCTACCGTAGAGTAGTGCCGTCTGCACATTGCCATTTCTTTTTTCAAAATGGTGGAATGCTCCAGAAACACACAGTGAGGAGTAACAGGAAGTTACATTTTGAAATGCTACAAAATAAAAAAATAAAAAATCCTGAACAGGTTGCATTTAGAAAATAAATGTTGGATAATGAAAAAAGAAAAGCCATTTACTACAGATAAAGGAAACAGTTCAGCAGTAAAAATTCAACAACACTGACGCGTTATGTCTGTTTGTGTTTTAAATAGTACCAAGTAAAAGTGGTTTCAAGCGGATTTTGTCTGATGCACAGTAGCAGTGGGCAGAGCACTGCAAATACAATACAAGGACGAGGAACAGCAGAAACAAAACCCTCTTTGAACAGGGGAGTCCATGTATGGAACTGACCCACAAAAAGCAGAATATGGGCTATTTCAGTCCTCATTCATATCATCTGGGAACATGGCGCTGGAGAGCGAGAGTGAAGGAGCGAAGCAGAACTGAAGAGCTACACTACAACATCGAAGCTGAAGCAAAAACAGAAGCAACATCATTTAGTAACTGAAAAAGGGCCATGTCTGAGAAATGGGGTTTATTTGAACTGATTAAATATGATTCAGTCTTATTTTGACTTGAAGGACTGCTGTTAACCGAAAAGGTCCCACATGGGCCGAAAGGTCAGGAGCAAGCTGGGGGCAGCGAGTGGAGAAAACAGCACCTGTTACCCACCACCGCGACTGTCCTCACCTGTTCGACCCCCACCAGCAGGCACATGTTTGTACAGCAGTGCACATCTCCAGCCTCTTCACATCTAACCCTTCCTCCTCCACCCCACCCATCCTCTTTCCCCCCTAATTCACCATCCCATTCGTAACACTCAAATAAACACGGTAGCCCTTGTCCAAGATCGCTGCAACACGCACGCACATCGTACAAAACACATTCAGCCAACGGATCACGTTCATAAGCGCAACACTGAAGACCTGCTAATGCTACGCTCATATACAACACTGAGGCCCTGCTAATGCTACGCTCATTAACACAACACTGAGGCCCTGCTAATGCTACGCTCATTAACACAACACCGAGGACATGCTAATGCTACGCTCATTAACACAAACACTGAGGACATGCTAATGCTACGCTCTGCGCTCATTAGCACAACACTGAGGACATGCTAATGCTACGCTAATATACACAACACTGAGGACATGCTAATGCTATGCTCATAAACACAACACTGATGACATGCTAATGCTACGCTCATGAACAACACTGAGGACATGCTAATGCTAAGTTGCCCTAAGTCAACAGGTCTGAGAGGACATGGAGAGAACCGCTCCACTGTTCTGTTCATCGGACCCACTGGTTCGGGAGGTGAATTGTTACGGTTAAGGAAACGTCACTTCACGCGTGCCGTCCTTGCGTGATGCGTGCACGCCACGCGGCACCGCGAGAGAGGCTCCTGTCCCGCCAGCGCGTCGCTACGCAGCACGTCAGCGCAGAACCTCCTCCTCCTCCTCCTCTTCTTCTGCGGTAACGGAGCGACCCTCCATCCCGTCTCTCGCTCCTCGCCCCGCGCTCTGCGGCCGCTGCGCCGGGTTCTGGGGAGGAGCGCAGCCCCCGTAACGAGGGGTGAGCTGAGCACGCCGCCGTGCGCAGAGCTCCTCTGATAACGAACCCTCGCCAGCGCAGCCGAGCCTCGCTTCATTATTGATGAAGGCAGTGAGGGTTTGCTTTGGCATGGGGAGGAGGGGGAGGAGGAAGCGGGGGGCTTGGAGCTCCAGCGCTGGTTCATATTTCAACCCGTTTGAAGAAATTCTTGACAGAGTGGAGGCCTCTGTAATCTTTCGTCACTGTAGCTGGCTTATGCTACTATGAGAAGTCTATGAACAATCAATATTGCATTCCCAATCGTATACAATCAAACATTAGGCTCTTAATCTCTGTGTGACTTTGCTCTCGGTGAATGCTGGTTAGAACAGGAGTGGGTGGAAGCGGTGACAGTCACTCTCTCGGCCCTGTTTTGACAGATGTAGTGAGGAGTGACGGTGAACAATAGCTGGAGTAAATGAGTGTGGGTGTGAAGCCCCCACTCCCCTTCTCCTGAGCGTTATCACTCAGACACACTGAGGAGACTCACACGGAGGCTGATAGCAGCCTATTGTGCAGGCCAGTAACGGCATCTGTATAGAGCGCTGATCACAAACATCATTCTTTTCCATTCATCACTGTGATTTGATTAAGATTGTTTCTGAATTGATTTTTTGTGTGTGTGTGTGTGTGTGTGTGTGTATTGAAAAAAGCATTTTTTAAACAAACCATTTATACTGCCATTCTCTTTCAGCAGCCATTTTAAAACTGAAGAAGAACAACAAAACGAGCAAGGAATGATTTAATCATTTAGAGTGAGGCTTCTGTTGTATCACAGCGCGTCGAGTTCATTGACAGCGCGCTGAATGCCTAACCGACATTCGATGTAAGCATGGCTCCAGACATCAGACTGAATGTACGAAAGGCTTTAAACCCTTGTTGTTGCGTGAGTTGTTCCTCATACAGAATGGTACGATCCGTTAGCATGGCAGCGATCAGGCCTGTAGCCGTCTGTGTCATATCTGCGCTAGTCTTTGATCCGCCTCCACTAAGAAGCAGCACGCTACTGTTCACACACACGCATGCATGCATTCACGCGCACACACACGCGCACACGCACACGCGCACACACACACGCGCACGCACACACACATGTGGTATGGTTCTCTGTGGCTCAGTCGGTAAAGCATGGCGTTGGCAACGCTTAGGTTGTGGGTTCAATCCCCACTGGAACCACATATACTGAAAAATGTATGTGTTCACTACTGCTAAATGGCATAGATTATATTATATTGCACACGCACGCACAGATAGACACACACACACACACACACACACACACACACACACACACACACAGTCACACACACACAGTCACACACACACACAGTCACACACACACACAGTCACACACACACACAGTCACACACACACACAGTCACACACACACACACACACACACACACAGACAATCACACACACAGGCCTCGCTATCACCCCCGATCTGTAGTCGATGCTGATGGGCTCCGCGGGGCTCATTAAGCGGCAGCCCCACTGTGGTGAAGTGCGATGCTGATAAAGACACCGTGAGACAGATACGGTGATGAAAGGGCTGGGAGAGGTACCTGCCCGCTCGGTATAAATCACATTACGGGGGAGGGAGGGAGGGAGGGAGGGAGGGACAATTGAACAGCCCACTGCACACATTCCTCATGTGCTTATCTAAGCTAAGCTAGCGCTGATTTATGAAAGCAAGGCAGTCTCCGCCACCAGCTCCAGGTGCATGCGGGGGCAGGAAGGGGAAGTGGCTCCGCGACACACAGCGCCGGCTGAACTGAGCTTCCCCCCTCTTCGCTGTGAAGCGCTTCGCATTTCTATAGCGCCTTTCACAATCCCAATCCCTTATAATGAAGATGATTATCATTATCATTTCCATTACGCCCCCTTCTCCAGGGCGTGGTATGAGAGAGGTGTGGTGTACAGTAGTCGTTTTTTTTTTTTTTTTTTGCTAGGCCAACTTCTCAGTCCTCAATCAAAACCAACGCAGTGCAGAGCCAACCAGCAGCTCGTAACTGGCTCTTTAAAAACATGAATGTGGAAGTCATATTCATTCATTCCTCCGCCCTTCAGCACACCCCTGAAATAACCGTGCCGACTTTCCTTTCAATTATAAAGACAAAGATATTTATGCATTTACCCAGCCTGTCAAAAATTAATTCTGTCCAGAATTTGCATTTCCTAAAACATTTACCCTATTGGGCAAAAAAGTCAAAAAACACTTTCAGCGTCTCTGACAGAAACTTTCATGGAACCGGGGACAAATACGGACGTCGAACAGCCCTTTCGCAATTATTAGTCACATTTTTCATTAATATCTGGAAACTGTGACCGATGCCAATTTCATTCATGTCACAAGACCTATTATACTGCGGCACTGCACACAAAAGCTTACAAGCAATGAATGAAGAGCACTTGGGCGCACGGAGCATGAAATGTGCTCCATGAGTGGACCCACATGTCTCCGGTCCAGCGATGGGGGGGGTCTTTGAGAAGGCAAGAGGCCACATTAAGGCAGCCTGCGCTGAGTGGCTGGGCTAATTGCACAGACCGGGGGAGCCGCGGTTATTAGCGCTTGTCTCTCTTTGTTCGGGACCGCTATCAATCTTCCCTGCAGCGCTCCCTCCCACGGAGCCGGGCCTGTGATGGAGGGGGGGGGGGGGGGCGTGTGGTAAGCACATCAACATCCCTGCCTCCCGTCCACCCACCCACCCACCCACACAGCCCTGGGGCACAGCGCACACATGGCTGGGATCAGGCCTACCTGCCCGGAACATCTGCTAGTGAAGTGGAGGGGGGGGGGGGGGCTACGAGCACCCAGGGCTGAGAAAGTGGTGAGGGGGTGGGGGACACACCCTCTGGGGTCGACGGAGGGGTCGACAACACGCTGTAAAACGAGCGCGTCTCGAGTGTCCCGTTCCGAGTTCGTCTCGCTGAGCTCGGGGTAAACGCGCTCAAAACGCATCGCCGATCCCCGAGAGCAGAGCAGAGCGGTTCTCAAACTCGGCGACTCATAATCAAAACTATAATAAGATTCTTATAATAAGAGTCGTTGATCGTTGGCCATCAGAGATTCACGCCGAGCACCCGCTCAGGAAGAAAGCAATAACCCTGGTAGCTGCGGCCCGCTAAAGTTAGACGTACTATTCTCGGTGTGAAGCACGCTTCCGTTTCTGTGCTTCAGTTTCCCATGCTGCCGCCGCTGCCCCCTGCTCGGCTGGGGGTTTGAGAGAGCCCGGTTATTTCGGACCCGTTATTTCCTCACGATGCCCGATGCCCCAAAGTGATCTCAGGCTCTCCATTTACAAAGCAGACCAGTTTGCAGAGCGCACAGCAGCTGTGGAGATGTTAATCTACAAACCCTCCGTCAGACTTAAACATATTAATTGCCCACAGTACGCGCATCGAGCGCTAAAACCCGAAACCATATGTTCCCCCGCGCCGAGCCTGCCATTGTATTATAATTACCGTACACACGAGGGTTCAAGTCAACGTTTCTTCCTCTACCGCGCTTCCTCAGTGATAAAGGATTTTCTCATTCGTTGCGTTTCTAATGAGGGAAACAGGAAGTGCGATTGTCCAGATAGGATACAGTGCGCTGGGGTCACGGTGTGAAGCCACAGGATACAGCAGGATACACTCACAGTAAAGTTGAG
Organism: Aldrovandia affinis; assembly: GCA_029706075.1. Lineage (NCBI taxonomy): Eukaryota > Metazoa > Chordata > Actinopteri > Notacanthiformes > Halosauridae > Aldrovandia > Aldrovandia affinis. The sequence continues at coordinate 1,028,441 of JAINUG010000213.1, forward strand.
TTTGCAAAAAAAAAATGTATCCTATTTCTAACAAGTGTACATACATTTTGCATACCTGACAAGATTGTTACCACTGGCTATCACCACAAACATCTTAAGCCATCGTGCAGCCAATTTGACCAACATTTCATGACGTTATGGTCCGATTAACCTATTCAATAGAACTGAAGGAATCTGTAATGGCCCTATGGCTCAAAATTGTCCTTGGCACTCGCTCCACCTGTGTGAGAAATATGATATTAATGTATCAATTAATACGTGTATCAATGCACATCTTGTAAGTTGCTCTGCATAAGAGCGTCTGCTAAATGCTTAAAATGTAAAAAGGCAATGGTGCTCGTATCACAAAATGCACAATTTCCACTCAAAATGTCTCCCTATCCGCTGCGCTAGAAGGCCGCTCACAAAGGCGGCAGTGTTGCTGGCGTTAAATAACCGGGGCAGTTGCAGGGGAGGGGCAGCCATCGGCCCCCAAAGCCACAACACTGACGAGCTGAGAATAGAGCCGCAGTGTGGGCTGCGTTACGTGTGCCTGCGCTGACCGGGTCGGAGCATGAAAGCCATCCACTGTCTGCTCCGGCGGGGCAGGGACGGCCCAACAACAGAGCGGCTTTGCAAGCGAACACCTACAGCCTAAAGCCACACATTAATATCACCGCGCAGTACCTTTGATGGGGAAAAAGGTCAGAAGAAAGCTATTTATTCACAGTTACGTACGCCATCATATGGTCGAACGCTAGCAGCGGAATGCTGGAGAAGTAGGCGAAAACAACGATTAGGCCCTGGTAGATTACACTCGACATGTCCCAATAACAAAATACTAAAATACTAAATACAACAACAAAATTTAAAAAATACAAGCCCTTTTAAAAACATTATCTTGGTAGAAGATGGCTGAATTCTCCCCAATTAGCAGGCTGCAGATGGAGTTGGCGGCAGTGTAGTGTAATGGTTAGGGAACTGGACTTGTAACTCAGAGGTTGCTGGTTCAGTTCCCAGGTGGGGCACTACCATTGTACCCTTGAGCAAGGTACTTAACCTGAATTGCTTCAGTTAATGTCCAGCTGTATGAATGGATTGTATGTAAAGAAATGTAAACTGTGTAAGTCGCTCTAGATAAGAGCATCTGCTAAATGCCTAAAATGTAAATGTAGAGTTGAATTCTTAATTATTCTGTAAAAACTGTTTCACATCATTCTTTATACCATTTTTATATACAAAGCATTATGGTAGTATCCATCATTAAAAAAATCATATAGGCTTAATCCAGCCGCACAACTGATCTTAAAATAGCACAGATTTTCAGCAAAAGGTTTATGTCCACGCATCTCAGACTTCTGCTTTCTTTTGTCACTTATCAATAATTAGAATCTGAGCTCACAGTGAAACTAATTGTTGGCTTCAGGCGCGTCAAAAACACCTCGGCTACTGCGGGAGATTACTTTCCAGTCCGGCGGCGCGTGACGTTCTGGCACCGATCTGGTGACAAACACTAATGACTGTGTCCCTGCTCCGTCCCTCCCTCCCCACTATGCTGTATCTATGAAATACTCAAACAAAAATATACTCTAAACCTGTAGGGTGAAAAACAATCCGACTTCAGAAAGAATAAAGTGTTAACGTTAATCCGATAATAAATAAACAGCGCTTTAATTATGTGTTAAGACAGAAGGCGACAGTCCTCAGCCCTACATTTCCTCCCAGGTATTGATGCAGTTTTGTCATTTTGCGAGTGAGTTTGTGGGTCTAAATCAGTGGGCGGTGATTTGTTTCTACACAGCAGCCACCCAGGCAGTGCACTGTGTCAGGGCAGCCCTTTCATTACGAGGTGAATCAGACACTTAATGATCTCAGAACACGTTATTGATCCATGAGGCGTGCGTTCGTGCGTTTCGTCTGAGAGATTTGAACGGAGTGCCCTGCACAGGAGTTCTTCGGTGAAATGCAAAATGGCTACCCCCTGATGTCAATCTGTGGGAAAAGATCGTATTTAATGGATTAATTTGGTGACGAGTCAAGCGTTCTTGTGGTAAAGGCTTCCTTTTAGTCGCATCTGCTCTGCTCCAGTCAATTTTGTGAATGAGGACAGCAGCTATCAATAGGATTGTTTCCACTGGAAAAAAAAAGGGATGGGTGTTTACATAGATTTTGAGGTAGATAATTGTACTGATTAATCTACAGTGCTTGGCACTATACTGTTAATGTGACACACAAGAAAAGGGCCAATAAGGTCAAATAAAATCTAAAACCGTAGTCAGGAAATGGGCCTATATTATTTCAGCTTGCTTGTAACATTAGCCCACAAGCCAGTCGGCTAAATTGGTTGTTGACGGATATACCTTTCAACAAACACAAAAATTGGTGCATAGCCAATCAAGCTTCTTTTCTAGCAAGCACCATTCCTGTTTGGTAGGCCGGACATTTGACAGGGAGCCTGTAGCAGTCAGATGCGACTGGCTTCATCCCTCCCAGGGTAGGGGGGGGGGGGTGTGTCTAAGTTGGCTGGAGATCTTCGGATTTCTTAGGCCATGTCCAAACTAAAGCGGATACATTTTAAAAAAAACCTTTTTGTGTCAATTTTTTTTCCGTCCACACTAGCATTTTCCTAAAGTTGGCGTCCACACTGAACCGCCAAAAAGGCTTAAATGTAATTAATGGGCATGCGCAGGAGACGTGTCCCACCATGCACTGGCTCATCCAGGTCTTATCCAAAATCGCCATTCCTTGCACGGTTTGCGGATATCCGTTGCACAACAGCCGTGAATATAAAGCGCTTCATCTCTCGCGTAGGAATGCTGCTTGTACATGACACAAAGCCATGTTTGACTCCAATAAAGCAATCAGACTAGATAGTGGAGAGAACAGCACTTGCACAACTTCGCCCGCCACGTTCAATGTTTTGGCTACAGCCCGGATCACATGACAATCATACGTCAGCGTTTTCAACACCCTCCGGCGCTTTCAAATGTGTCCACTTTGTAGAGCGTCTTCGGTGGACGAAAACGTTGTCTTAGTGTGGACGGACGGCCAAAGCGGGGGAAAAAAAGAAGAAGCTTTTTCAAATGTATCCGCATTAACATGGACATGGCCTTAGGTGTTTGTGCGCGCTTTGTATGCTCCTCTAGATAAGATAAGGCTATCTTAAGATAAGTCCGCTAAATGGCTGCATGCAAATGCAACGTAAACGTTAGCAGTGTGTTTGCTCGTCAACAGCATGCCCACAGGCTCCCAGTAAGAGAAGGCCCTCCCCACCAGTCAGTGCTAGCTCTCCTGTAGTACTGTGCGTGGCCTGTAGGGGGTATGCAGTCCTTGGTTAGTGAGTGCGTGTGCTTCGGCTGCAGTGGTCCCAGCGGGGGTGCGGGTGGCACACCGTGTGAACTGAAGGGTACGATTGATCCTTCCAAATTGGAGAGAAAGAAAGGCAGGGGAAAAAACTGATACTTTCGGGGTAGCTATGACATATGCAAATCCTGTGCTTGGGATTGGTTGGCTCGGGTGTATTCCAATTCATCCGCTAACGGGTACAGCAGTGCAGGCTGCATTGAAGCAATTGCTCCCATATTTAGCTTGCAGATGCCCCCGAGACGACCTGTGCACAAATCTGTAGCACAATAGCCTTCACATTCACAAAAAGTCTCAAAGACCGGACCACACCCTCCCGGTTTTCACCGTTATGGTTATGCCAATCACAGACCATATCACAAAGAGTAACAGTCTTAAACTAAAAGTAATAACAGTAACTTCATGTAATCGGCTACTGTTCTCAATTGCCTTGGCAACAGTAGAACAGTAGCTGTATGCTGTCCTCCATAAATCTGAAATGGTCTACACTTGAGACCACAGAAGTGTACCCTGCAAAGGCACTGATGGCGCTGAGTGCTTCAGAATGACTGGTGCTGCATTAATGTGCATTGCACAGCCCCTGCCCATGTGGCCGGATTGATAATGCATGCACAGACGCACTTAGCGCCAATAAAACGAACGCATACGAACATGGAACATTTCTCCATTTTAAATGGGACTGCACCACCGGGAATTACCGCCAGGGCCTGAAGGCCACGACTGCGCGGCTCTGTGCTCTCCCACGCCGACCCTGGAGCCGTAGAGTCCTGCCAGCACCTCCAAGTCGGCCTTCTCAAAAACAAGACCAAACTAAAATACACAGTGCGCATTACACTCTGGAATTTTGAGCCCGTTTACCCACAAAATATTCTCGGTGTTAAAAAGAGAGAAAGAGAGAGGGAGGGAGGGCGAGAGATCGAGTGGGCTTCCAAAGATAATGTTGCCACAGGGATTTAGCCCCCGAGGGACAGCATGGCCCCTCAGGCCGAGTTTCAGACCGTGGTCCTGGGCAGCAGTTTGCAGGGTGTGGGGGCTGGCATGTTTTCTTAATGCTCAGTTGCTGCTCGAGAGCCTCAAGCCTCCAGTCCCCCCTGTCCCCCCCCCAGGGAGCGAGGCCCATATGTCTCTGAGAGAGACAACTGCTGCTGACCTTGAGTGCGGTTAAATGACCTTCGGTGACCTTGCGGCTACTGTGAAGGACGGTGTACGCTGTTGGCCTGTGGGGGCGCCGGGGAATCTCAGAGCGCCTCGGCCGCACCTCGTTCGCTTGAAGTCGCCCCCCCGATCACTCCGCCCCGGATCCGGGCACACGCTTGGTGTGACGTTCACGCTAACTTCTCTACTCAGACCAAAAAAGCTGTACCTCAAAAGAGAACGGAGCATTTTTGCGCCCATTTTCTCCGCAGTGGAAAACAGAACAAGTCCTCCATTGACAAGCTGTTCAAAAAGGTAGGAAACAGTTGCCCTTTGTTTCCAAGGGACAATAATTAACATTTTCCAAGTCGGCCTTAATTAGCGCGAAACATATTAACGTTACACAAGCCTTTATCTCCTGACTAATCAGTGTGTCAGGAGTTAACCGGCCACTTCCAGGGCTTGGTGCAGGGGTCACAGGAGTCACTCGCTGTGTGCACTGTCAGCTTCTGGAGCAGCGCGAGGCCCCGTCAACAGCCGCTCGCTCTCTCAAACTCAGCAGCGGCGGAGCAGAGGAACGTTCTCCACACACACATTACTCTCTGACCCTGATCGCATTCCAGCGGTGGTTTATGAGGAAGCTTTTATCAGAAAGGCACGCAGTGTACAGGGGGAGACTGCGCCAGAGACCAAGCAAGGCCGCGCTCAGATAAGCTCAGCCTGGAACATCAGGTCAACGCTACCCTCCTCCCCAGTGCCGCGAAGGCCGTACAGCGCATGTACAGAGTCGGCCTCTCAGGGCTCCCCACAGAAATGTCCATAATGACCACAGACTCTCGCTCCTCTCCTTGCGAACATTAGCCTCGTTCCTGACACACGGAATCGGGACGCACGGTTTAACACGTTTCCTGTGGGCCACAAAGGATGAACAAAGCAGAGAAAAATGCGCTCGTATAAGGCTAGAGCGCTCGGCCTGAGCGAGTGACTAACAGGAAGCGAGCGGGTGCTTTCATGAATACTTTAGCCTCCTCCTCCTCAGCGCTGAGAATAGTCCACTCTGCTGCTAGCCGCTACTTCATGTAAATACGTCAGAGTCTGTCTCCCTCTGTCACCCGACATTGCCTGTTTGACCCTCGAAAAAGAACCAAAACAACACAAAAAAAGCCTGCAATATCATTTGCACCTCAGCCTGTCTGGACTGCTTGCTATGTCTATGCTCACATGAGACCTCCTCAGTGCTAACGGCAGAACGCATAAAATATGCACGCTGAAGGGGGTTGGACTGACGTCCTTAACCAAATTACTGGAGCAATTCAATTTTCCCACTCGACGTATTTGTATAGTGCTTTTTTTGGCAGTGTGACCATCACAAAGACACTTTACAGGGGGGAAAAAAAATTGATTAAAAAAATGACAATATTGGATGTAGTGCTCTGTATTTTGGCAGCCGCTTTGGAAAGAGTTCCTGCCCTTGTCCTGCAGGCTGTAGTGGCCTGGTGCAGGGAGGAGGGAGGAGGGGGGTAAAGTTCCCCCTGGAGCTGTCGGCCTCTGTTCTGTGGCATGGTAATTAGAGAGCGTCCACAGCTGGGGGAGAAGCAGTGCTGTGTAACCAGCGTGGGCGACCGGACCCCCCCCTCCCCCTCACTCTGAAACCCCGGGCAACACAGCCGAACCTCCAGGGACGGAAACTAGAGCCCTGCGCGGGATTATTTTATATTTCGCACCCGCACCAATGCCCTCTATTCATGTCTCGTCTCTTCCTGTCCCACACAGGCAATTTCTTCCTTTTGAAATGTAGCTTTTAATAGCCTACAGGGACGATCATTTGAAATATAAATATAGGCTACATACTAGAAAAGCACATCCGTATTTAGAAGCGTTTTCATTCAAAATCAAAACAAATTGAGGAGAAACCTTTAGCCGAAATGCTATCTCTTCAGCTCGAGAAATTGGCAAAAATGAATGGGAGTCAACAGGCATACGAGTGCCAAATTAATCCAAATAACGATCACCTTTACGACAGAAGCCATCTGTGACTCTTACTAAGCTACTATAAAGCCAGCAGCTGCAACTAAAACATTGACGTTTTCTTTTTGATAATTTTTAACCCTGTCCGTCAGTTAGACTGTTTAATGTGTAAGCGGAAACTCTGGGGAAACTCTGAACAAGTCCGTTAAACATTGTCAGAAATGAGCCATATTAATAAACGCGATTATGAATGGAATTATCCCGTGCTTACACCGCGCTCTTGATCTCTGCCCACCTGCTCCCGTCCGCAACAGAGCATGAACGTCACGCTCGCGCAAAACATTGTTGGGCCTCGCAGGAAACCTGTCCTGCCACAGGGCTCCAACTTCAACACTGAAACAGAACAGCGCCGTGACGATGCTGTCCTGCCATCATTAGCTAAATACGTTTTAATTTCTCTGGGCTACCGCTTACATTCTTATGAGGAACCTCAATGGTACCAAGTTCTATAAACAGAGGATGCCAAAAATGCACAGAAATGACTAAAACAGTGAAAATTGGGCTGCCAGTGTAGTGTAATGGTTAGGAAGCTGGGCTTGTAACTCAGAGGTTGCAGGTTCAATTCCCAGGTGGGGCACTGCTGTTGTGCCCTTGAGCAAAGGTACTTAACCTGAATTGCTTCAGTAAAATACCCAGCTGTATAAATGGATTGTAGGCAAAGAAATGCAAACTGTGTAAGTCCCTCTGGGTAAGAGTGTCTGCTAAATGCCTAAAAGTGTTGATCAGTTACCATTTTAAATGCGCAAAGAACAATTTGTAAAGTTACATTTCACAATAAGGGTCGGCCTACTTGCGCGGCGGCGTGCACGGTAATGACCTCTACGTCATGGAACGCCTTGTTGTTCAGTACGCTGTTGCACGGAGCCTGATTGGTAATTGTGTCTTAAAGGAACAGTACATAGAACAGCCTGTGAACTCTTCGAAGTGGGGAGGGGGATGGTTTGTGAGTACGGTTTTTTTCTGTCCTAAACAGCCTAAAAGCCTAACCAGTAAATTATTGACACCCTACTGTACACATTCACCATCCACAGGATCAGGATACGTGCAGGATATGTGCCACTCTGCTCTTCTGCTTTTCTGAGTTGTACATTAAGCGGTACAACCGCCTCATGTTAGCGGCCTGCTCCTCCTCTGTGGTCTATCCCTGTGAAAACACTCACAAGTGTGAAAGCGCTCTCTCGGTCACGACTACGTTTCTCCTCAGTGAGCAAAGCTTCAAGGCCGTAGAGTCAAAGACACACCGCTGCATGTGTCGATACAGCTCAGAAGGTGCACAAAACCAGAGTGGCACAAGGGTCGAAGAGGGGAAAGGCAGTTTACCGTGACGCCTGCGGTGGCCCCAATCAGAAGGAGAGACAGCGCAGAGATGGAGCAGGACACCAAGGGAGGGCCACTACATTACATTACAGGCGTTTAGCAGACGCTCTTATCCAGAGCGACTTACAGTTTACATTTCTTTACAATCCATTTATACAGCTGAAGCAATTCAGGTTAACCCATTAAGACCTGGAGTGACGTTTAGGTCGCTTCGATTTTGCGATTAATGAAATGCGCTGTGATTCACTGAAATAGACGTGGGGGAAATGAAGTGCACGTTGGTGTCAGCTTTTTTTTTAGAAATTTTTTCCAGAAAACCCTCAGGTTTTAAGAGGTTGTGTAGAATAATTGCTTAGGTTTTAATAGGCGTTTTTAGCAGGCGTTTTAGGTCTAAATGGGTTAAGTACCTTGCTCAAGGGTACAAAGGCAGTGTCCCACCTGGGGATTGAACCTGCAACCTTAACGTTACAAGCCCAGCTCCCTAACCATTATACCACACTGCCTGCCACTAGTCTGACACGGGCCCAGAGTCCTGTGGGAAAGCCGTCCCTGTCCTCCCTTACCAGCTCCAGAACCAGAACCGGAGGCGGGTCTCTTGCCCTCCCGGTCGAGAAGCTGCCTCCCGTTATCCGCCGGCGTGTGCTGGCGCTTGGCAGACGGTTTTGTGGCCATGGGCACTAAGGCACCCTCACACCGTAGCTGCAGCAGATGCAGCTCGAGGGGGCGAGGTTTGGATTGCACGCAATCCCACTCAAGCGACTGCACGGGGGGTACCGGCGTCAATAAACACGATGAAAGGGCTCCTGATGCTGACCCCGCCGCGGAACAATAGAGAGCGTGTCAACCGGGCCATTACGCCAGGACCGAGGGCCTGTTTCTCCAACACCCCCATCCCCCTGCACATTATCCACCGACTGAAGTGTGTGTGTGTGTGTGGTCCTCCCTTTCAACAAGCAGTCACGCGCTACAATCTGCCGAACGCCTCGCTCCGAGAGTTGCTTTTCCTCTGTCAAACTTTGCAGAAAATACAATACGGGAGTCTTTGAAAGTGTATGAAGGAAAGCTTAATTCGGTGGATTATGGGTGTCCCAGATCAAAGCGTCGAGTCTCCAGCTTTCATATCTCAAACCCACTTCTGCTCAAGGACATGTCTAACTGGTCCTGAAAAGCTGTCATTTGCTGATACTAATTGGCATTGGTATTGAGTTCAGAGCTGGGCAGAGGTTACATTACATTATTACATTACAGGCATTTGGCAGACGCTCTTATCCAGAGCGACGGACAACAAAGTGTTAACCGTAGTCAAGAGGTGATCTCAAACCCAGGATTCTACTCTGCAGGGACAAAAACTCTCTCCACTGAACGGGCACAACACACAGAGAAAGCCTGTGGAATAAACATCTTTGTCCTTTCCCAGCACAGGCCTGAAAACACGGCTTCCTTCAAGTTAGGTAACGGCGGACCACAGGATGACAGAGTGAAAGAGCTGAAAGAGCTGCTGTGGCCCTGTCGCTCTGTGGGCCTGCCGCGCTCCGCTAGTGACCCAGAAAACCAGGGGTGATGGACAGCGACTGTGGGAACGTGGGGGTCAGCTCCACCGGCTGATCTCCGGACCCCTCGGACGCCACTGACCGCCGGCGAGGAGCGCCCCCTGAGCCACAATGAGGTCAGAGCGCGGTGCCGCGGCCCCGGCCGGCCTGCATTGTCCCCCCTCAGCGTCCGGCCCATCCCGGGGTCCGCGGCCCCTTTGTCCCCCCTCTGACAGGTCAGCTCCTCTCCCCCGACGCCGTTCCTGGGTCTCTGATGTCCGAGGGGTTGAGGAGCCGTGAAAAGCGCTCTGCCCGGACAATGGAGGGGCCTGACAACGGCCTGCTCCTTGATCGGAGCCGATCAATGGACGCCGACAAGCCGTCCCGATGCCCATTCTTCACAGAGCCGCGACAGGGAGAGCGCACCATCTTCGGCCCGATTGTCCCGCTCAACGCGTGGCTAAGGACTCCGGATCTGGAGAGCGCTTTTCCCGGTGAGCGCATTTCCGAAAGCGGAACGTTGTGGCGCCTTGTTGAGCCGAGCTAAAATTAGCCGGCCGGCGGAACAAAAAAAAGGCTTTTGCACAGCTACAAACGGACCTCGGGCCAAGGCGTTTTCCAGCGCTGTTAAACTGTTCTTTTCTTTTCTTGGTCGTAAAAAAAATGCGGCATCCTCAGAAATGACAGCGTGATCACATCACACAAAGCCCCGCCAGCCTCAGTGTTTTCTGTTTGCCGCAGCGAAAAGAGAAATGTGAAATGTGTTACAGTGGACTGGACTGCTACACGAAGCGTGAAGGGTCCAGGTTACTGAGCCAGGGAACTGCGCTCTTAAATGTCAAAAGGCAGTATGAGGGATGTGCATGAGAGAACGGTTTATGGCTTTCAAGAACAACAAATATTCAATATTCAACTCCCCCCCCTCCCCCATCCCCCCATACTGGAAGATTTTTTTTTGTTTTTTTTTTTTTAATTGGAAAATATTTATATATGAAAAAAAGTAACTGCTATTAGAAAACATCATTTGGTTATTGAAAAATGATGATGAACGAGTGCAGCCACTGTAAAATAATAAACAGCAGGCGTTTTTGCCTAGACAATTAAAGACAAGCCTTGCTTTATGACTTAACATAAAAACTGAATCAAAAACAGAATAGGCCTACTTCAGAAAATAATAGTTTCAGTTTTCAATCAAGAACATTTCTGGTTTTAAAGGTGCACTCCGACCAAAATCCATAATTTCATGATGTATTGAAACTAGCTAAGTTTATGAAATAAACATGAACTATGAATCAAATAAAAAATTGTGCTCAAAGAACGAGTTGATGGTTTTGGTGTGTGGTTTGTCCTTGTCCATTATTTCACAATGGACTCCCATTATATTTGCCATTTGGTCGCTCAAAACTCACACTGAAACAGACAAACTCAAAAGTATCAACAATGCCACGTGAATGGATCGACAAGACATACAGTAAGTAGTACATAATGAAGTGCTCCTTCAACTCAAGGTTAAAAAAAAAAGCCAGATATATATTCCCATCCTGAGATTATACAACTAATAATAATATATTTATTTAGTATGCAACATGAAGGAAGTATCTTATCTAGCTAGATAAAATCACGGGTAGATGACCGAAACACATTGACTGGCAACTAACATTACCTAGCTAGTTAGAATTAGCTCATGTTAGCTGCCAAGCAATGTGTCTCGGTCGTCTGTCAGTGATTTTATCTAGCTAGATAAGCTACTTCCTTATTCATGTAGCACTACTGCTTTAATTAACCAGCCATTCGGTAGGATATTAACATTACAAAAGTCTACTGACGTTCGATAAAGCCATACTCATTTAAATTTTGTACACTTATCAGTTTGGTTATTGCAGTCTGTTAAAGCGACAGTCTAAGCCAGGGGTGGGCAATCTTACCCTGTGTGGGCCGGTGTGGGTGCAGGCTTTTGTTCCAGCCAAGCAGTAGCTCACCTGATTTGACTAATCAGCGAATCAAAGTCTTCAATCAGGGCTTTGATTAGTGGAATCAGGTGCGTCACTGTTCAGTTGGAACAAAAGCCTGCACCCACACCGGCCCACACAGGGTAAGATTGCCCACCCCTGGTCTAAGTGTTTCCCTTCGCAAGCATGCGGTATGTGGTTCGCACTGATTGGTGGTTCAACAGTGCAAACAACTGATCCCAGAACAGCCTTGTATAGCCAATAAAGAATTGGCACAAATGTATTTCAGCTCATCAAAAAAAATTGATAGTGCATCAGGATTTCCTTCTTTTGTTTGAAGTTTGCTAAATTATAATGGATTCCAACCAGGGTCAAAATGTTACTGCCTCCAGCCACTAGGGGCTACAGACTTTACATCAACTCCAGACTCAAAAGCTAGGTCCGGTTATACAGGTCAGTGTCCGTGCATGATGCGCTTCGCTTTGCATCACTGTCGGTTACTACTGCGAGCGCTTAATAGCCAATAGATGGCCGCCTGAGACCCCCAATTATCACTGGCTAGTTCCTGCTAGTTACAGTCAAACTGAAAAGCTAAAAAAGGTTAACAAACAGTTTAAATATTTAAAATAGACAAACCTGACAAGGCATTAGAATAATATACACCCGTGCAAATATTCAAGAGGGGGAGGGGGGGGGGGTGGTTGTGAAAAAGCCAAACGCAGCTGAGAATGCTTCCCTGCACGGATGACTTCTCTCTCCATGTGGGAGCCGGCACAGATGCGAGCAGGCCTGTGCTTCCTGAGAGCTGAATCACGTACATTCCGTGGTTATTATTCAGCGCCGCGAACACTCCAAAAGACCCAATTATCTTCCCCTGCTTTCAACAGCGCCGGCACATTATCGCCGCTGAAATTCTCACCGTCCTCGACGTGTCATTTGGGCGACCCGCGCTCCGCGACCCCGCCTGGTCGGCATTATCTCCCCGCGGATTCCCAGCACAGATGTTAACATGTTGCCCTACATTCGAGGCGGTAATCTAAAGGAAAGATTATCAAACAAAGTCACGTGACCGCGCCTGCACGAATGCACGGAGACGTGGTTCACTTTGATAACGACGCCCCGGAACCACTGCAGAATGAGAACTACTGCCCTTTGCTTAAACTCGGCTCTGGGTATCAACCAGGACGAGAGGCTAAAATGGTTGGAAGGATATCAACAGCAATCAGCACCCAGCACCAGTATGTGTTCAAAATGTTTGGAGCAGACCCGTTCCAATGAGGGAACGTTTTGCCCCACGTGAGTGCAAGAAAGACCGGAGACGAAAATTAGTTTTTTAGCTATATCTAGTTCAATATATGACATTTAGATCCTCTTGTTTGGAGGAAACGTTCATGCATATTCAAAAGTGTGCATGCACAAACACACTCTGTTTCTGTTCCCCCTCTCTCTCACAAGAGCCTGCCCAGAGCACTGGTCACTGGCAGAGGGGCTGTGGACGGCATCTGGCTGCTCTACAGATGCACTGGCCACTCCATCAACTCCCGAGTCGGTATTATGGGGTCAGAACAGCACACACTAACCATGCAGTGCACACTAACTATGCAGTGCACACTAACCATACAGTGCACACTAACCATGCAGTGCACACTAACTATGCAGTGCACACTAACCATACAGTGCACACTAACCATACAGCACACACTAACCATACAGTGCACACTAACCATGCAGTGCACACTAACCATACAGTGCACACTAACCATACAGTGCACACTAACCATACAGTGCACACTAACCATACAGTGCACACTAACCATACAGTACACACTAACCATACAGTGCACACTAACCATGCAGTGCACACTAACCATACAGTGCACACTAACCATGCAGTGCACACTAACCATGCAGTGCACACTAACCATGCAGCACACACTAACCATGCAGTGCACACTAACCATACAGCGCACACTAACCATGCAGTGCACACTAACCATACAGTGCACACTAACCATGCAGTGCACACTAACCATGCAGTGCACTGTTCTGCAACACACACTTCCATACAGCACACACTAACCATGCAGTGCACACTAACTATGCAGTGCACACTAACCATACAGTGCACACTTCCCATACAGCACACACTAACTATACAGCGCACACTTCCCATGCAGTGCACACTAACCATACAGTGCACACTAACCATGCAGTGCACACTAACCACAGTGCACACTAACCATGCAGTGCACACTAACCATACAGTGCACACTAACCATACAGTGCACACTAACCATGCAGTGCACACTTCCCATGCAGTGCACACTAACCATGCAGTGCAGATTCAAAGGCACACTATATGAATTTACACCCAACAGCTTAAGACCAGCCTAAACAACAAAGACCATAAAGATGAATGACATGCCATAAAGATTTTGCCAAGGGAACAAGAGCACCCATAACTCCACTGTAATTAATTAAGAAAGCATCTCGTGTAAAATGTGGAATTAATTACAGATTAATTCAATCAAGCAGGAGTCTAAGGCGTCTTTTGTGGTGCAACAACAGAAAGAGAGAGAGAGAGAGAGAGAGGGCAATATTCTTCAGCCTGTAAAATGAAATGCTGTTGAACAGCGGGCGAAAGGGTGTCGAGAAGAGATTTTGATCTCGCTTCGTTTCACAAATCTAGAACCTTGTGAATGTTGCACAAGCGATCAAAAAATTCCGACAAAACTGAGAGTGAAGAAAGGAGCTAAATTACAGGGTGCTGTTGGCCAAGGACAGCTATGCACACTTCAATCTCTAATCCAGGCTGTGGATCAGGGACAGCTCTGCCAAACCTAACAGAGGGGGGGGGGCGACACATCTGCGTGTCTCTATCATGCCTCTCCATCGCCTGTAAACAGTTGGGGCACACCTTACTGCCAAAGCCACTCGCTGTGTTTAGAGTACGCTCTTCCCCCCCCTCCTCCCCCATCACACCTTCCACGGGCACCTGCACCTGGCCCACACGGCACGGCCCCTCTGCTCTTCCCTAAAACCAACCTGTGGTTTCGAAGCACAGCCGTTCAGATATGAAAACAGCCCTGAGCTTATCTGAAAGGCACAGGTTTTGGAGGGAAATGCGGTGGACTAGGTCCACTAGATGCCAAAAACAATCATTCAGAAGACTTAAACAGGTTCTTGGCCCACTCACCTGGTAGTACGACTTGATTTGGCGAATCAGAATGGACAGGTTTTGTATCCGCAGAGTGGAGTCATTGTTCACTTTCTTGTTGGTTCTTTGAACCGTGGCTTTCGGGTTTCTGGGATGGGGAGCACAAAGGGAACGTGAAATGGTTAGGACCATAAAAAGGGAAACATCGTTATCATCATTATGTGTACGAAGCATGACATTCTAAAAAGCCATTACACACACATTGATCAAGGAATAATCCCATGCATTACATTACATTACAGGCATTTAGCAGACGCTCTTATCCAGAGCGACTTACACAGTTTACATTCCATACAATCCATTTATACAGCTGGATATTAACTGAAGCAATTCAGGTTAAGTACCTTGCTCAGGGGTACAACGGCAGTGTCCCCACCTGGGAACTAACCTACAACCTTTGTGTTACAGGTCCAGTTCCCTAACCATTATACCAACACTGTCACACCCATGAAAACGTTAGGAGGCATTGGCAAGGAAGACCAGTGAAGCGAAGACAGGTTTCAGATGAAGTGAAATGGCCGCCCTCGTCAGCCAGTAACACGTTAGCGGTGATGTGCTAAAGTGAGGTGTACTTGGGATCGTTTCACACTCTCCTCTGAGCCCTGGGGCCAAGAGTGTTTGCATAGATCACGTCAACTCAAAGCAAGTCCTCACACACACACACACACACACACCACACACACGCCCACACAAACACACGGTCTCTCCATTCTCGGCTCCTCTCCATTCTTGTGTTGGTGCGCACACAAAGGGTTTGAGTTACAATAAAGCTCTCTGTCTCAACCCGAGACAGCTTTCAACTTGTGTCACTGTTGGCCACATGGTTACAATATCCCAGCAACTTGTACACGCTCACTACTAAAAACATTAAAAAAGGGTTCTTGACACTCGCTCTGAGCAGGTGTAGGCGTTTTGAAAATGGCCCTTTAGATTTTAGAGTTTGGTTACTTCTAAGTTTGGTTACTTCAAGCCAGCTACATCCAACACCAGGGGCATTAGGACCGACCGATCAATGTAATATCATGTCAGATGATGTCATTGGAAGTGAATGGAGGACTATAGAACCAGGTCTTGCCAAGATTCTACATGCAGAATCCTGAAGGCTTGGCGGGAATCCTGGAGCCAATCAGAGGTTAAAACAACATGTGTTGATACCAAATGACGTATGCACTGGGGTTGTGGGGTACCATTCAAACAGCCACGCCGGGAAGTAAATAAAAACAGAAC
Organism: Aldrovandia affinis; assembly: GCA_029706075.1. NCBI lineage: Eukaryota > Metazoa > Chordata > Actinopteri > Notacanthiformes > Halosauridae > Aldrovandia > Aldrovandia affinis. The sequence continues at coordinate 1,044,184 of JAINUG010000213.1, forward strand.
ACACATCAGAGCCGTTTGATTGATGGTACTTCATTAGTTGATGACTCTAAATTTTTTGTGAAAAAAAGACAGATACTTGGATGAAAAGATAAGAGTAGCTGAACTTGATTGGGGAGAAAAATGCAGAAATAAAATGGATTCAGACAGAATTTCCAGTGCTCGGCAAGAGATGGGCCTTAATTAGTGGAAATAGCATTCATCTTTGCCTGATATTAAAAAATGAAGGAATAACCTTGAACTCATTTTAAAAATCAATCCTTGTTCTGGAGTGTTATTTCTGTACTGCTCGCAAAGATTCAGAAGGAAGACCTGTTGGGACTGTGCAGGCAGATGTAATATGTCAGTCCTGAACGGTGTTAAAATGCTAATTTCTCCTGACAAACCCTACAGAAGTTACACTGCATTCACAGTATTCGGTCTCATTTGAAACGCAAGGGTCAACGGTCAAGAGGTGTACAAACATCAGAGACTGCGTCGAGTCAATAGGAAAACCAAGCAGAAGAACAACTTTCAAGCTTTCAAATGAGTTTTATTTTGTAGCGTTATCTATGTAGGCCTGGTCATGTTAAAATGCAGAAGAACATACTTTGTGGAATATCATGCACATTCCAAATGATTTGTCACACAGCTACTGTTTTAGACACATCTGTGCTGTGGCACACATTGGCTGGGGCTACTAGCTAGCTAAACACAGTGGAAAAGTGATTTATTGTTGGATCAGCCTGCATTTTTCAGATTGCCAAAACAAGATACTGGACGCATTGAGGACACAAACACTACACCTTGAAACCCAGTGTAACATTAGCTAACATGCTATTGTGAAGCAGCTAGTGTAATCTATCAAAGCTCACTGAATACTGATAGTAAGCTCGCTAGTTATCAAATGTTAAATAGCCAATCGTGTTTGAAATACAATATAGTCAAGTCAAGGTGTAGACAGGCCAATGAGGATCAGCAGTCTGTGGTAACTTAGCTAATGTCAGTTAGCTAGCTAGTAGCGACCTTCTGTTGATGTCAGCGTCAAGGCATTTGAAATTAAAGTTGATTTAACGTCGCAAGCCAGCTACAATGCAACAACCGCACTTTTGCTTCAGTCAGAGTTTGACAAACCTCCCTTTCCGAGGCCGGGCTCAGCCACGGTGCTGAATAAAAAGGATTTTACTCTTCCCACAGACGACCTATTTACACATCGGTTTTGTTGACTAAATAAATCGCCACAATGCACTCCAGAGTTCACTTCTCTCTCGGTTCTGTATATCTTTCGCTTTCAACTACCCCATTGTATTGAATGGGGTCCTGACAACCGTCTTGTCTGATTCATTGGCCTGGTGTGCCGGCAGCCTGAAGGAGAAAACAATGTCTATTTGTTGAAACCAGCGAGTGAGTCGTTTCCCCCTCAGGGCGAGAAGAACCATCAACCAAACACATGACTGCTGATGTTATCTTCCCGACCCGTCTCCATCTGGGTGCAAGACCTTCCAGACAGACGTGTCACAGCTCAATCACATTATAATGCTAAAAAGAGGAGTTTCACATGGCACAAAAGGACATTGATCTTCAGAGAGAAGTTCTCGAGGCAACCTTTAAACGCCTCCATTCTCACAGTTGAACATTAAGAGCCGCTGCAGCATTCCGCTATGGCTTCTCTTGTTGTCTGCGAGGTCCGCAGTGTGGTTCTTCACACTTCTGACCATGAATGGGTCAGAGTTGTCTGAAATGGTGGATGGCCGACGCAGCATTGGAATAACATTCAGCGCAGTGGGTAGATCAGAGAATATATTAGCTCATGTCATGTAGTGTCATTTCTAAATTTGAAGGTGCTGTACCACTAAATCTTTGCGGTACTAAAGGAACAACAACATTTGAAATGATGGGTATGCAGCACCGTATTATATTTGAAGAATACAGTATTGTATTCAGGTATATCGGCATTATTGCATTAGTGCATTATTCTTGTTGCTTTACCAGTTCCGTGTTCAATTTCTACACGTGAATAAATCTGACTCCATTGCCATGAAAATAATCCTGAACTTTTTTAAATGGACCTGGATGTGCTCCATTACTTCCAGGCTGAGGCGAGGCTTTTAATTAAACTGATCTATCGTTTCAAATTTCATGCCTCAGAAACAAACGCTGTCTCTAAAATTGGCAGAACTACAAACGGAAGGAAATAGTCTGCCCATTTGTCAAACACAAATGGCATTGGACCTACTATGGCCATATTTTTTGTGAACTTCAAACTAGATATCAAGACTGATATCATGAATCTGAAGCTGAAACGTGCAGCGAGTGAAACGCACATGGCTCCACAAAACCCTTGAAAAAGGACAGATGGCTTGTGTTTGGCGAGTCTCTGACCTAATTCTGCACTGGAGCACATCTGACACTACATCCGTACAGTGCTGCTCGGGCAGCCTGGCCTGGCGAAGAGGGGGAGACTCCAAGCCCTTGAAGATGGAAGCGTTTCACCAGGATTTATAAACATGGCTGCCCTGCACAGCCAGACTGGGAATACCAAAAACGTGATTTTCTAAACAGCAGGTTTATATAATAAAAAATAAATAAATAAAAGTGTGTGTGTGTGTGTGTGTGTGTATATATATATATAAAGCACTGGGAATTGTTGTGTGCATGTGCAAGCGTGCCAACGTGATCGCACATGCACACCTGCACACCTAATCCACTTCAACCAACGTGACCACCGTTGCCACACAGGAGCCCATATGCGGCTTGCTGAGCTCAAACGAACCTTCACACAACTGCTGCTCTCCTCGTTAACTCCGTCCTAGAAAAGGTCCACGGCAGCCATATCTCCTCGGAGGAGAATGGCATGGTTATCTACTCTCTCCGTTGGACCTCGTCCTAATCCTTATGCAATTCGAGAAACGGGACCGCTGCCAAGCCGCCGATTAAACCGGCTAACAAACCTCGAGCGAGCCTGACGCTCTCCGCGGACCTCACAACCACACAGCGGGTTTAGCGTGCGGTTTACAGCACAGGCGCCACAATGCACACACCTCTTCCGTTTCACGCTCAAACCTGCGGACGAAAAGAAAATCCCGGGGCGACGAAAACAAAAACGGACCAAACCAAACGCGGCTTTTGGCTTCTGGCTCGCTCACGCGCACACCCTGAGCGCTTGCGGAGTTAATGAGTTAACGGGGATCTGGCCAACATCCTGACCCACAAAGGCTGCGTCCACTCCCACACGCTGCTGCCCCCCCACCTCCACCCCCACCCCCACCCCCACCCCCTTTAGTCTTGCAAATGCAGAACAAGGTCCTTTTAATGGCAGCGTGAATGGGGGTGCTCACGTGACCCAATCAGGGGGCCCTCTCTGGAGCAGCGCGGTGGGGGATCGACTTAACCCCTTTAATTAAATACCGGGGGTGTGGGGGGGGGGGGAGGGGGGATGTAATCCTATAATGCAGCGCGGTGGTTAAACAAAACAATAAAAGGCCACCGCTTCTTCGGATGCTAATTTAGACAGCATTGCTATGCACCGGCCCAGGAGAGAGAGCTGGGTGTGTGGAGATTTGGCCGCGGAGACGCGGCCCCGTCGTTGGGCTATTGTCTAGCGGATTAAAACGCCACTGTCGATGTTTTTTGAGGAAAATAATGCTACTGTGTGTGTTCTTGCTGCGACCCTAAAGTGTTTTATAACGCTGTAATGATGATTAATGACATTAAAACAAAGAACTGATTACTCATCGTTTAAACACGCCCCGCGCTTCATTTCCTGCTTTTGAGAGATTTGGGACTGGAATAATAACACAAAAGCAGCATGACGGAAAAACTCGGTCCGGGGCGGACCTCACCTGATATGTGGCCAGCGTTGGCCGCAGCAGCTCTTCCTGAATGAAACCATTTGTGTGTGGGGGGGGAGAAATCAAAACACCACGTTTCCGGCGAATAAAACATCCATCCATACACGGGGGTCTCTGGGGGAGTCGGTAGGCAGGGGGAGCCCCTCACACCCCCCCGGAGCGCTCTGGCGCGTGTGCATAACCCACATATGACACGCCGCATCAATCTCGCGCGCGGAGCGCTGCACAATGCAAACACGTCAGGGGCGTGACTGTGCTTCCACGGGGACGGGAGGACACACCGCTGCATCATCGTGCCCCCCACCACCCCCCACCCCCACAGAGATCCATACAGGCGCGCCAGAGCAAAGGGAATTGGTCAGGTCAGGCGACTGCAGTAATACGGGCGTTTATAAACCGCGGTGGGTTTCTCTCGCCTCGGACGGCCGCGTGGTGACGGGGCTGTCCCCGGCGCTCGCGTCAGCAGGCTGGCAGGAGGCTGAGACAGGTGGACGGGGGCCACCGCGGGACTCGAAGCCAGCAGTCCCGGCCTAGCACTGGCAAGTGACAGACGCGTGGGGGGTTTCCATGGTCACAGAGACGGGTGGGCCAAAGACACGGTTGTCCCAGATGAATGGGTCTGAGAGCCTCAGTGTGGAGTGTGGCACGGGGATAGCACACAGTCCCAGAGCCAGGGCTCATGCTTCCCAGTGCAGTGCCGATATCACTCTGGTTAATTAATGACTCCTGGAGGGCCCATCGCACAACACTCAGCGTCATCAAATCAGAGTCAACAACAGACCACTCTCTCACTGCTGGGGGCTGCTGTGGATGCTATACATCCGTGTTTCTACAGTATTTTGATGAAAGATAAATTAAAAGCATCTTCAAGGACAATTTTCAAGACCTTATTTGTAAATGATTCATCTTAAGACAGACTTAAGTCAAAAGTTAAAGATTTTTTTATAGAAAACTCACCCTCACACTGTAATCGGTCTATCACGGAGAAAATACGTGCCGCTGAATTCACGACAATTTGGATTTTGTTGTACGGGAGTAGCCCTAGAAAATTCAGCATTTTGTTAAATGGTAACCAATAGAAAATTAAGGACCATCTTACAGCTCATCTTGCAGCATTTTCACACCTTGAACTTTCCACAGTAAAACTGGACTACTTTCCAAGGACAGGTGGGAGCCATGCGTTGTAAAAATGCCCTTGAAAAACAGCGCTGTTGCAGGAAACACACCGAAGGAGCAACGAAAGCAAGAAAATCCGACTCTATCCGACTGATTTTACTCGCTCCTTTTAAAAGACAGGACTTCATGAATCCTGAATCAGTGAGGTTCGTTTTTCTCGATGCGAGGAGAACCAGGGAACGTGATAAATACATACATAAAGGTTTGCTATGATCCCAGGCAGCTGGGCCGTAAGTAGGCCAGAGGGAGACGGGAGGCAGGGAGGGACCCCAGTGGCCTCTGGAAGGCTGGAAAATGACATGTTTGGCAGTGGGGGGGGTGGAGCGCTATCCTCCCGTCTGTGGCCACTGATTAACAGCCGATTCATACCGAAAGCAATTTCCTTTTTAGAAGGATAACTATACCAGTTATTTTTAGAAGGATGACTAAGACTAGCTAACTGGTTTAGTTAGCTATATGCATGCTGGTCAGAAAACTGAAACGCAATTGAACCACGAACAACAGTGCTTATGTGAAATCTAGTAAAGCAACGTCGTCAGGGGTCCCCACAACATCACAGATTTGGGGGTTTTGTTTAAGTCTCTTTATATGCAGTGCCCTCCAAGCAAAAAAGACTATAAAATAAACAATACAGGTAATGAACTATATTTTCTGCTCAAAATGTAAAAATTATATTGTTTTATACTAATACACTAATGCGCAGTTATTCATACCTGTTTTCAGTACTTTGTGCACCCTCTCCTCGCAAGGATAACAGGACTGAGTCATCTTCTATAGTGTTTTATGAGATTGGAGAACATATTGACCATTCTTCCTTGTGTACTACCCTCTTTAATTCAGTCCACACATTTCTGATCGGGTTCATGTCTGGAGACTGAGATTGCCATTGAAAAACAGTAATTTTGTGGTCAGTTAACCTCTACCGTTGATTTTGAGGTATGCTTGGGATTATGGTCTTGCTGAAAGATCGATTTGCAGCCAAGTTTTAGCTTCTTGGCAGAGGGAACCAGGTTTTGGGCCAAAATATCTTGGTACTTGCTGGAGTTCATGCTTCCATTGACCTGAGCATGAGCCCCAAGACCAATAGAGGCAAAACAACACCACAATGTCAAAAATCCATCACCATATTTTACTGTAGGTACGACAACCTTTTCAATACAAGTGTCCCTTCTTCCGTCTACTGCTGTGCCTGGCCAAGAAACTCAATTTTGGTCTCATCTGACCAGAACACCCGGTTCCAATCAGTTCCAATATCGTTTAGAAAACTCCAGATGCTTATTTTTGTTGATTACCCTCAAGAGTATTTTTTTCTGCCAACCCTTCCAAAATGCCTATTGGCATGAAAGTGGCTTCTGGTGGTAAATTAAGAGACTTTATGTCTGACTTGTAAAGGTCAAGAGCCTTTTGTCTAGTTTCTTCTGAAAGTTGTTTGCCTTTCCCCATGATGATGGATGACAACTGGATTTTACATGTGTTACCTTGTTTTATACCCCAGTGAAACAGGAAGCCATATTCTGTTCCCTGGGATTGAGATAACTTTTTTTTAAAACATGTTAATGTGGATTAATGTTTTTGGATCTATTTAAAATAATTATTATGGGTGTGAATAATCGTGACTTATCTTTTTTTTTCTCAGAACTTTTATTAGTATAAAATAATATAATATTTTTCAGCATACAATATAGCTCATCTGTATTGTTTATTTTAAGCAGCCTTCTTTGTTCATCTTTATCAAGGGTGTAAATGATTGAAGGGTACTGTACATTGAGGCATCATACATTTTGGGGAATTCTGACTGGAAGGATTATTACTTCCTCCATCTTGAACAGAAATTTCTTGTGACGATATGACCCTCCTCCCTTCATGCGATTGGATTGTGCTGTGGCTTGTTAAAGTGATTTGCGAATTAAATTATTAATCAACTTGTTCGCCAGCGACACGGGCAGAATTGCACCTTCGCCCCCCCTTCTCTCCACTGAAAATGAAAGACTTCGGCTAGAGCGCTGCGGGAATGTCGCCTTTGGTGCAAATCAGCCATGAGGGCTTTCATCTGCCAGGACAGGGACCGGCGGTGGGGAATTCGACATGTACACACAAGGATTCCAATAAGAATGCAAAGTATGCCACATCTACCCCGGCAGGAGCTCGAACAAAACGGGGGACGTGCTGCTCTGTCAAAACACGAGGGAGGGGCGGACTGCGGCTGGATTTGCAGACAAGCTGGGATAGCTTAATGCCGCTTGGCTTCCTTAAAAAAACGACTAAAAAAACGACTAAAAAAAAACACAGTGGGATATGAATGTGGGCTGCTTGACAGAACAGGTCGGTCTAGATGGTGGCAATAAAATAACGTGATGGTTAACCTTCTCCTCTGCGCATTAACTGCCTGTTCAGAGGCTGTGGGAGCTTGTGACGGGAGGGGGCAGGTTTGTCCTGGAGAGAGGGAGCGGGTGGGGGGTGATTAGAGCAAGCCCCAGTGTCAGCGGCAGCCCTGGGTAAATAATGACCGTGTTTACCGCGAGGCTTTTGCACATCATTCCACAACGAATCTCACCTTCATGGACTTTTGTGACAATTACACGCGTTCTCTGGGACTGGGGAGGAGAACGGAGCTGTGCACAACTGCAGGAAGCAGTTCTCTGTAAATGTGGGAATTTAGGGAACACGGGAACTGTATTAGTTACGCGCGGGAGATCAGAAATGCGACGCTCCAGAAGTGCCTTGCAGTTCATGCAACAGAAGGGGCAAGCTCCACGCCGTGGCTCGACGCCGTGACCGTAATGTACCGCCGTGTCCTTGCCCGTTTTCCCAGGCCGCGGCATTACCACGGCAACAAAAACAGAAGCGGCCTTTTCGACCCATTTCCCATCCTGTCTGACCTCGTCTCTGTAGCGGAGAGCAAGGGGCGCAGAGCCAGCAATAAAAGATTTATTCGCCTGCTGACAGGGGCCCAGCCGTGCTCCAACAGAGGGTCTTTTCTCTCTACGCGTCCCACTTCCTCCCCCAACGGGTCGGAGGTCTGACACACTGACCAACATCTCTGCGGCCTGAAACCGGAGAACGGGCTTAAGGGCCAGAGTACGGCAGCTCCCTCAGCACCCACCCCTGGCACACGTGCCTCTTCCACCACAGACAATTACTCCAAGGGGATTACCCCCAAACTCAGGGTGCCACCACAGCTTGCCTCTTTGTTTTCCCTTTGCTTACGGGCGCCGGTTTCCGCCACGAGCGGGCCCGGGTTCACCGTTCATCGCCGGACACCGTTTCTTCTAAACTGGTGAAAATTCGGCGGCCCTGCCCCTGTCCTCTGCTTCGGGTTCCATCCGTCTGTTCCTCCTTTGTCGACTGGGCACTTGGCTGGCAGCTTGGCTCCCCTTGTTCTCCCCGTAGTCCGGTTTTTGTTAACTTAGGGACATAGTTGCTTAGTTTTACACGTCTACTTGTTTGTATTGTATTAGGCTTAGGCATTATTTCCTGCATTTGAGTGCTTTACTGCTACCTCTGAATTGTGGCTACAGATTTACCTACAGGGTCCTAGTTTAACTATGTGGTTGCTCCTAGCACCCAGGAATTGTACTTCCCACTAGGGTGGCTTTCAGCTAAACTGTTCTTGACTACGGTTAACACTTTGTTGTACGTCGCTCTGGATAAGAGCGTCTGCCAAATGCCTGTAATGTAATGTTCTGGAGCCCCGGTGAGCTGCGGGGAAACCCTTCCAATGAGCTCGGCGCCCTCAGAGCAGGGCGAAGATCCGGCAGTGTGGAGTGCCCTAACGCAGTAAACCACGGCTCTCAAAGGTCGGCTCGGTCACGCACACAGCCATCTCTCTTGATAATCACCCGGGCACGTCCAAACGGACACGGCAGCCCTTAAGGAGACAAAAGCCGTCCCGAGTATTGATCCCAGGGGCCGTCGGTATCCAGCGCAGCGCAGCGCAGAGAGGCGACGACAAAGGCGGCGGCTCATTGGGCGCGACTAATTCACTTTGCAAATAGTCGGGCCGTAAATCAGCTTCACTGCTGGCTTAACGCACATGGCTTAATTAGTCTGCTCCGCGTACGTTCCCAACTCCGGCGTCTCGGTGCGTGAGGTTTATCAGCCACGCCCGTCTGATCTGAGCTCTGAGGAGCCAGCCACGTCCGAAGCCAAAGCGGGAATACGGCGAATCCACCGGAGCGCCTTGTGCAGGCCAGCGGATGCCTCCAGAGGATATAAAATGACGCGGGTGATTCTTTGCAGGCCAGCGGATGCTGTGCAGAGGATATAAATATGACTACCCCTGCCCTGAGTGATTGCTGAGCAACCTGAACGCAACAGCTGGGTCTGCAACAATGACTGCCCCTCTGCACACAGCGTCAACCGGGTACTGCCCACTCCTGCACACAACCTACACAACTGGGGCCTGCCCGCTACTGCACACAACCACACAGCTGTAGCAGGGACCTGGACACAACCACACACAGCCTGCAACCGTGGCACTGCAACACAACAACACAACCGTGGGACTGCCCACTCCTGCACACAGCCATGCACACAACCGAGGGACTGCCCACTCCTGCACACAGCCACACACACACACCGGGGACTGCCCACAGCCTGCACACACTGTCCACTCCCACACAGCCATACACAATCGAGGACTGCCTGCACACAACCATACACAATCGAGGGACAACCACACACAACCACACACAACCATGGGACTGCCCACACCTACACACAACCACACACAACCGGGACTGCCCACTCCAGCACACAACCACACACAGCCATACACACCAGGGGACTGTCCACTGCCACACAAAACCTAAGGGCACTTGCAGTTCTTCAGCCAAAATTGTTGTATTTGTATCTTCTTGTGTCCTTGCATAAGATTGAGTTCACAGAACTCGGATTCAGAGAAAATGTCCACCACAGCATTGGTTATAAATTACGCAGCATGGATGCGAACACCGGAAAAACGAAACCCCGTCTTCTCCCTGGCAAGGAGAGAAACACCCTGTAGGCTGCCCCTGCTGCTCATCCTGATCGATAATGTGCAACTGATATACCGCAGCGGAGTCCCTACGTTATCAAGCCGGGTCTGTCACAACGGCCGAGACGAGATTGATCGTGTCAAAAACTAGGTGCACCGAACTCCACATTTCCATGCGTAAAGGATTCTGATATCCTCTGGTGGCAGTCAGACCTCATACATACTAATGAGTACATAATGAGCCTTTCAAACTTGCCTTCTCAGGACACAGTACCCCCATCATACACTGCTACATCTACCTGTGTCAATCTGACCAATATTTTTTACCATAACGAATACCATAAATCCTCTGTTTCATTTTTATGGATTAAAAGACTTTTGAATTGTACATTGAGCCTTCGCCTTGTTTTGGGATATTCCCTCTTTTTACACACAGTGTGCGGGTTCAACTTTCATTCATATATAGTGGCTATTGCAGCTTTCAAACCTACGCACCTGTGGTTACTCCTATCCGGTTGGCGCGGCTTCACCTCTCTACAATTACCATAACCAATGCCAGTGTAAAAGTGTATATTAAAAACGATCAATACAACTGAATAAATAATTAAAGCCACAACTCAATCGGTACATTGTGCCAGTTGTGAGGTCAACACAAGCGAGCACTTCAAGACCAATGCAATGCTATCAGTGAACAACTACCAAAAGCGCCAGGAGATTATTATAATGGCCTTTTCTAGCAATGCAACTTCGGCCACAGTGCTAATAGACATTAACACTACAGGCGTTCACATTGTGAAGAGCAGTCAATGGACTTCACCGCAGCTGTCAACCAAGAGCCTGACTGCATCCTTTCACACACTGGTATATTTACATCTCCAGACCAGGCAAACACAATTACAACCCCTGTTGAGGTCTAACTAGCAGTATAGCGTAAACTGCAACAATACCAGCATTCAGTTCATTATTTAGCTCGTTTAAAACCAGTGACCTTGGCACCATATTCTGCCCATAAACGGATTTGCTCAGCTTTACGGTTCAGGGCATCTTTTGTTTGCTAGACTTAGATTTCAAACAGGTCCAAGTTAAACCGCCACTTCTCGACTAATTAAAAACCAATCAATACATAAAGCTCTTAACTGTATTCCCAAGTAGGGCTACAAGTCTACAATAAACGAAATTGTCGACAGTGGCCTACCCCTCATCCTCCCTCAATATATAGAAGCTAGTTCACCAGCCAACATAATAATATAATATATGCCATTTAGCAGACGCTTTTATCCAAAGCGACTTACAGTAGTGAATGCATTTACATTTTTCAGCTTTCACGCTACGAGAACAGAACATCCACAAATTTGTATCGACGCCCTTGTTCGCTTGGTGGCTGCGGACAACTGAAGACGGAGGAACTGGGACAGAGAACCAGTAGCATCGGCGCAGCTCACGTTTGCGAACCAATGCAGACGGTAAGGAGTGGGCGGTGGAGAGGGAGAGGGAGAGGGTGAGACAGGGAGGGTGAGAGACAGAGGGAGAGGGCGTTGGAGCTGCAGATGACACTTCCCATTCATGGCCAGGTGATGCGACAGAAAGGCTGCAGCCTACTGCCTGCACATTATCTGGCTGAGGGTAACGCAAGTTGGCCAACTTGTAACATTATGCCGAGCGCAACCGTAATCGTACAAAATCGGCAATTTATTATCGCTAAGCCAGTGAGCTAATTAGATGGATGACCTTACAATATTTAACAGTGCCTGTTAGATGTATTGCACAGCTCTCTAGTAGCATTTGGCTAGCTATCTATACTATTAAGCTATTGTATTTATGCAAACCAGCGTCTGAATATACGAAGAACAAACATGCCCTGACTGTGCTATGCCAGATAGGTTGCTGCTGTTGCCGGCCACGATCGCCCCTCGTGTATATGCAGCAAAAGTGTATGTAGCTAGTTCGCTAGCTAAATGTTAACGTCTCCCAATCGACCTAACGTTACAATGAGCAAGCATCAGTTTCTCATTTCAAATTACGTGCCGGCTGTCACCAATTACAACAATGAATTAAAAAGCCGCAGTACTTACATCTGAAGCATGATCTCGTTCAAATAGATGCCGTCCACCAGGTCGACGTATTCCGAAAGTTTGTTGCCACCTTTTCCACCGAATTTCCCGAATGTCTTGACCTACAAACACACACAAGTGTAACGATCGTTGTATTAACATAGCTATCAATTGTGCATGGCCGTGAATGATCAATGTCAACCAAATAATGTTAACGTCTTTGCGCTTACCCAAGTGACCAACGGGGTCACCATGAACTGCTCCAACAAAGGTGTAAATACTTCGCAATCCATTTTGGGTTTGAGATGGCGATAATCCCAGAAAATGTCAAAATAAGGTATATCCTTTGGTGTTTGAAGGCTCTCTGTTCTGCCCAGTAAATGTCACAGCCTTTGAGTGGTGCTGCTCATGTATTTGAATTAATGCTACAGACACTCATTTCCGAGTATAAATAATACAAATATTTAGAAAGCCAGCAACGTTTCAAGCAAAGCGCCGCAATAAGGAGCACTAGGTAATTAGCTATAGCTAGCTAACAAGATAGCTAGCTGCTAGCTAGCTACATTTCTTGACATGATCAAGGAATGCAGTTGTTGGATTTTGCATTGTTCAAAAATCCGTTTTTTCCTGTCTTCGGCTAGCTAGTCAGCGAGCAAGCACACACAGCCAGTTGGCTTGCCAACTAAAGACAGAGAAATGACATAAATTCAGCCAAAACAGCAATTAATTCCCACGTCTTGTCTGTTCTGGAACACAATGCTTCATAATGTCGAAGATACAAAAGACCGGGATCAATAAATTGATTTTTTCTCTTTTAAATGGAAGAATCCTTTTCGTATCCAAAAAAGATAAAAATAGATGGGTCACTTCTTTAAATTGAAAAAATAACGAGCTGACTTTCCAAAATGTTAGCTAGCTGGGTAAAGATTTCGTTCACGTACAAAATATGCAATGCGATTGCTTCACTAGCTAAACTAACTAGTATATTCACGATTCCACAGGAATGCCCTCATCCTTGGCTTCTCACTCCGGCTGCCAAGTAACTAACGGCCGCACGGTGACTGAGAAAGCCGTGGAGCCTAAGCACCGCCTCTCCTCCACCCCATACCGCCTCCAACCCTTCAGCGCACTGATTTACCCGTGTCTGCCTCCACCAACCTAAAAAGGATTGCGCTTCAGATTGAAGAAAAAATATAGTGCCCTGTAACGTTACCCGATTCCCCAAATGCGTTTGCAGGGCGACGGCGCGATCAATTCGTCCCTTAACCATCTTTTTAAAATAAACAGCTGCTGTTGGCTTGATTTGTTTGATGTTTTCGTGTATTTCTTAAATGGAATATAGGAAAAATAAACCATGCAATGATTATACTGTAATTAATTCATATTTATATTATTCTTATTATTGTAATTGTTTAATTATGATTTGGGAATGTACGTATTTACCTCTCATAGCAGTATTTTAGTTGACACATAGCTGTTAATGCTTCAGTCGGATGTGACTGATAGTTGCTGTCATTACGCGCGAGGTACAACAGTGCCACCTTCAGTTTGTTTTGTGACCTGGAGATAACAATGCGAACCATTTTCAACATTTTATTTCTCGGTTCTTGGATAGTTTCTGAGACAATAGGGCAGAGCTTCATTATAGAGGTATTAATTTGTAGAACAGCGGCTTATATTTATACTCTGCATTTTTCAATTATGTCAGTGTGCTCTGGACTGAGGAATAAACGTTGACGGAACTGTTTTTAGTCAGCTTGGAATGTGTTCTCTGCTGGAGATTTACCAAACAAATATAATTGAGTGGGGGTTCGGCCCTTCTGTACTTAAAGATGCATTTACCCATTGTTTCATTACAGTGTCTACTGAAGTGCTACACACCATAATGTGTGATTCAGTTAAAAAAATGTAATTAAATGTTTAGGAAAAAAAGAAAATGAAAATGAAAACTTTATAAAGACTATTGCAATACATCTCAAAACAACAGGTACAGTAGCCTATATTTAGTATTTAGTATGCAGAGTGGATGGTTGATGGTTAATTTAGTGAGACGTGTGGGTGCACACACGCTTTGATCGTGAGCTGAAATGTAAGGCAGAAATACATCCTCAACATTTTGCTCAAGGGCTCCTTGACTGGGCAGTGTGGAATACAGTCTGAGGGGTCTTCACGCTTGACCGCAGCTTGGACAACAGGATCAATAGAGTGCAGCAGATGGGAATTTGCACTGGAACACTGAGCGCCTATAATACCCAACCATCTGGATAAGTGCACACGTACAACTATGATAGACGCTTAGCTTTTATTCACAACTGAGAACTTATTTTAAGCACATCTATTTATTTATTTACTCATTTAGTAGTTTATGTGAGAAAATGGAGCAGTTTTATACATACATTTCACACTTATTTTACACGAGTGTTCTCAAGTGCCCTGGAGTCCTTATCCAAATGTATACACATTTAATAAATGATAAATAATGTACTGGATGATACTGAATATAAGCTTCTTGCAGCAATTCTCTAGGACACATCATTATGTTGCCCGATTAAATTAATGTTGTTTTTACTATCAAGCATGCCGTTCAGATTAAATTAGAAAAGTAGCTACTATCTGGGGGCTCTTGGGTAGTCTTGTCCAGTTGAAGCTCTGACTCTGGGTGCAGTGTCCCGCCCCGCTGGCCTGGAATGGGGTCCCGACTGTGCCACTGTCACCCAAGGCCAGGAGCCCTGCAGACGGGCACAGTTGGCAGGGCATTTCCCGCCTCCTCTGGTCAATCGGGCACCTGCGGTCTGGCTGGCCAGCTACACTCCTCTCACACAGACCAATGTCTGCCCTCTCCGCCTGTGGAGTGGGTCCGGGCGCCGGCGAGATACTGTACTCAGCAATGCAAGACGCACTTAAGAGCAATCCTCATATTCTACCTACATTTACCTACAGGGTCCTAGCTTAACTATGTGGTTGCTCCTAGCACCTGGAACTGTACTTCCCGCTAGGGTGGCTTTCAGCTAAACTGTTCTTGACTACGGTTAACACTTTGTTGTACGTCGCTCTGGATAAGAGCGTCTGCCAAATGCCTGTAATGTGATGTAATGTAATGTAATGTAATGTAATATTCAGCATATGATAAAAATTTCTCATAAATTTCTCATAAATCAATTATTATGATTATGATGATGATGATTATTATTGTTGTTGTTGTTGTTGTTGTTATTTGTATTATTATTATTATTATTATTATTATTATCATCGACTGTACAGTTAATAATGGTGAGGCTTTAAATTGAACTCCCCCTGTTCTTTCATGTGAGGTGAGCCGTTATGTCACATGGCATTACGGTATGTCAGATTCCTCATACCACAGTGGCGGCCAGTGGGTCTTTCCGGTTTATCATTTTCCAGCATCACTTATCACCAGAGGTTTGAGACAGCAATTCAGCAGCGGCTGCATTCCTATCTCAGCTGGAACATGGCAGGAGCAGTTAAACCGTCTCAGTCAAATTCCTGAACCTGGATTGGATCGGCCCATGTGGCCAGACACAGTATGTGAAACTCTAAAACAAATTTTTTTTCCCAAAAAAATGTAGTGCTGCTCTTTATCTGTGACTGCCTCAGCCAAACTCCTGGTTGGGTTCATTTGTGACCGGACCCCCCCCTCCCCCTCCCCAGCTCCTCTCTTGCTTGTGGGCCATTTTCTGTACAGAGACAGCGGCCTCACGTGTCTGGGCCTCACATCTGAAAGCAGTTTGTCCTGCAGGCTTTAACCGTATGTCTCATGCAGAGATCAGGGGGTGGCTGTTCCCCCCAGAGAGCCGGACTGCTTTGAACTTCTCCGCTCGGATATGTTTTTCGCTCTTAAAGGAGGAGTGGAAATGCTCAGGCCTTTCCTTTCACAAGACACTCACGGACCGATACATTCTAGAGATCACATAGATTGTGTTCACACGAGAGCCTGATGATATTGCTTCCAATGTCAGTAGCCTTGCCCGATCATCTCAGGCATTGTAACATGATGCGCTGGAACAGGCGGCAGTGTAGTGTAATGGTTAGGGAGCTGGACTTGTAACTCAGAGGTTGCAGGTTCAATTCCCAGCTGGAGCACTGCCGTTGTACCCTTGAGTAAGGTACTTAACCTGAATTGCTTCAGTAAAATATCCAGCTGTATAAATTGATTGTATGTAAAGAAATGCAAACTGTGTAATTCGCTCTGGATAAGAGCATCTGCTAAATGCCTAAAATTTAAAAATGTAAATGTAACAGGACACACACAGGCTGCTCTCTCTGCCACCTTCGCACAGCTTGTGTACGGCACAGTCGCGTGGAAGAGACCTGACCTACATAGAGAACAAACACTCTCCTCGTCCTTCCTTGCACGCTATGGAGAGGGCCTGGGAAATCAAACGTGGATTATCAAACCCTGCGCCCGCTCAGGAAAAGCCCCTGCGGCACCTTTGAGTCTGATGGCAACACAAAGGGTTAATGAGTCAGTAGGTCTACTCAGCCTCAGGTGAAACAACCTTCTCCCCTCTCCAGTTAACATCGTGAGGGGATCAGTCAGTTACCGGGGGGATAGGATCAGGGATGGCGGATAGCGGATAGCGAATGGCAGACTGGGGAAAGGGGACAGGGGATAGGGGATCATGGACAGAGAATAGGGGATAGGGGATCAGGGACCGGGGATAGGGGATAGAGAATAGGGGATGGGGGATCAGGGATGGCGGATAGCAGATAGCAAATGGCGGACTGGGGAAAGGGGATGGGAGATAGGGGATCATGGACAGGGGATAGGGGGATAGAGAATAAGGGATTGGTATTTATAACAAGCCGAGGAGGCAAACTCTGGCTTTTGACCCTGAGACGCCATTGCCACCTCAATCACCCACCACTTTACTCAGCACCAGGTCCTGTGGCCTGGAATAAAATGCTTTTAAATGGTTTAAATCATTCAGAGAAGGTGGGAGAGAGGAGAAAACGGGGGTTGAGGAAACTCATTTGAGCGCAGGTGTGGATCCCGGGCCTCAGGCGAGGCCTTGTCAGTGAGCGGAAGAGTGGCTGAAATGATCCACACATTTTCATCCCTGGTTGATGAGGGAGAACCGAAGGAGCTGGAACTGCAGGCCTCACAGAGCAGGGGCCTCTGAGACATCCGTGTTACCTGGCAACCGCTTTCCCACCCGCAGGGGGCTTTGCAGAACTGATCCACCGCGATCCTGTCCTGAGTACAACGTGCGCCATCGCGCTGGAGACGCACTGAAAAGAGAGAACACCCGAGGGTCTCCCCCACCTCAAACGAAGCCTCGCTCACCCGCGCCCGTCTCCCATGGAAAAAGAAGGGTCGTTAATAGTGGGAGAAACAGTGCACACCTTGGTAATAGAGCCACCCGAATATGCTAAGGAAACTGGGAACGAGAGTAAACGAAAACGCGAAACGTGTTCGAGAAGCAACACTGGATTCAAAGCAGCAGCCACAGATACTACCTGGCCCCCGGCACACAGTCTTTTGTTTCATTTGGCTGGAAGGGATTGGAATTTAGATTCAATGTTATGTTGCCATAGCGGCGACGTACAGCAGATTGGAATGCCGCGCACACCTGGAGAGGCTTGATCCCAGATTATTACAGTGAAGCAGGCCAGCCCCCTTTACACCAACGCACAAATTCATGAACAGAACACAAAATACAATTATACAGGATGAGACAGAACTGGGAAAGATGTATTTAACTGTATTTCGTGAGGTATTTAACTGTATTTTGTGAGGTATTTACTGTATTTTATGGTAATAATCATTATAAAATAAAGGAGGATGTGTCCTATATTCTTTTTTACATACATTTGTTTTCAACATGGCTTTTTACTCCAGGTTAAAATGATCTGAATGGATTTGGTATACAACCCCACATTGAAACATTGGACATTTGAATGGATGGTATCCTGACCCAAACCTGACCCATCTTGTAAAGCTTTAACAGGACACCACCCTGATTGGTTTATTGTGCTTCTTTGCAAAATGTAAAAGAGACAAGCAATAATAAAAAGTTCACTATAGGAAGAGGAAAATCCCTGACAACTGCAAAAAAAACTAAAGAGGTCTATTAGTAGAAATTGACCTCTTTCTGAATCTCCCTCTTTCTGAATCTCCCTCAGAAACATTCAATGACCAAGACATGCAGGTAGGAGGAGAGGAGCAGGAGGTGGAGGAAAGAGGAAGAGGGAGAAGCAGAGTGAGGGGAGGAGGTGGAGGAAGTGGGGGCATGTAAACAGCTGATGCGACGGAAGAGAAAGTTATTAAGCAGTTTGTATACATCGTTTACTAGTTAAAACCATTTTAAGGAAAGGTTTCAAAAGGTCGGTTATTCACTCTAATAACCTTTTCATGGGAATCATTTGCAAAATAAA
The DNA here is from genome assembly GCA_029706075.1 of Aldrovandia affinis. Taxonomy (NCBI): domain Eukaryota; kingdom Metazoa; phylum Chordata; class Actinopteri; order Notacanthiformes; family Halosauridae; genus Aldrovandia; species Aldrovandia affinis. The sequence goes on from JAINUG010000213.1 coordinate 1,062,609, forward strand.
CAACATCTAGTGAGAAGGTATGATGTAGGGTGCGTATAAAACATAATGCCACAATCAAAATGAATTTGATATTTATGTTTGGTAGTTTTCCTCTGTGATTATTAATGTTTTTTGTTGAGTGCTAATATTTCCAAGCAAAAATAAATGAATACATTCATAAATTAAATAAAAAATAAAATTGTTTTGCCCTCAGGTGACAGCAGGTGCTCTGTGAGTCCATGTATAATAAAGAAAAGCCCCTGCATTATTACAGTGACACTCAAAGATAATTACATCTAAATGGATGGTAAATTGTCGGCACAGTCATTTACTGATGCTAAAAATACTTCCTACAATTATTTTGAAATGATTCAGACCTGTGAAAATCCATGGCAACTGTAGAAAACAAAAAAGGCTGACCTTAATCTGTTGCTATAACAACCCCCCCCCCACACACACACACACACACACACTACCCCACCCCATCACTGAAACAGTGCAATTTTCTTTAATTAGCGCTGATGCTACCAACAGCAAGTACGGCAGTGAGATCATTTTGACACACAATCCTTGGAGCTTCGGGTTGTGAAAATCTGAATCGTGCAGTAACATGAATAACATACTGCATAAAAAAGTATACAAACTTATTTGATCTCTGTCCTACCATAATATTTTATTTTCTATCTCTCCGCGTGCTCACCGACATCTGAAGCAGGGTGGCTTGGGCATGGAGGGAGAGTATGGACAGGGCTCTGCTGTTCTGCTGCTTGGTTCTGTTTTACCAGCTGTGGCTTTAAAATGCAGGGCAGAGAACATGTGGGTGGACCTATTGGTCTGCTTGAAAAACTGCAGTGTGGTTAGCACAGTGGTAAGTCTAACTGTCATTAAGCAAAGTGCATAGAGAGGCATTATAGAAGCAACCTTCGTATGAGACACATCGGACTATTTTAAAACACCGGTTAAGTAACCTACTATTAGCAGCTCAAAATCAGACTTGCCTTTTCCTAAATGGAAAATGTTGTGAGGGCTTCATTAGAAAACTGTGCTAGATGTTATGTTGCTCCCGTATCTACCCATTTGGCAAGGATTGACAATACAGAATTTCATGGCTTATATAAAAGCTAGCCCTGCAGACTTTCCGAAAGATGCTTTCCTGTGACCTCTTTATTCAGAACAACAACACAGACAAGACTCCCATTTATATATATTGAAAAAGGCCGGAAAGAAAATGCTGATTGGCTGCTTCTCCTTGCTGAAATTGATTGGTTTCACATTTGGTTAAATGCCAATTTGTTTCACTTTGAGATCAAACAAATTCAAAGAAGCACATTTAAGATCAAATCATTAAACTAGCTAGCTGTGGATAATGTTAGCTGGCTTCATTACTGTATAGCTTCTGTATACTTCAATATATCATAAGCAGTCTGTCAGGAAATTCATTGGAAAACTATAATGCCAAATTAATCTGGCTGGAATTGTAAATGTCCTGATTGTGTCAGCAATCCCAACCAATGCTTCAAACTAGTATTTGTGTAACTAGCAAGATACCTCATCAAGTTTCTGTGAGTCTTATCGAAATTATATATTTAGCTAGTAATTTTAAATGTATTAAAATTGTAATATTGTTGTTAGGTTTCCTAGCTTGGTAGTCATCTGAGAATTGATCAGGGCTTATTTATTTTTTAAATATGTGACAAAAATTGGTTTATAAATGTAAACATGCAAAAAAAGTACTGTAAAACAATTCCAAACATTTTAAAATTAAAATGTCAAGAGCAATTTATTGATTTAGACATGTATTTATTCAGAGTTGAAGAAACTGACTGCCTCACTCTAGTTCACTCCAGTTTGCCATTCTCACTTTCACATTAGGGTTACCTAGAATATGCATTCTGAGCTCAGAAAGATGTGCTTTTGAATGCTAGGGGGAATTTGTGAAAAGGCTGTAAAAGGGGAGCAGTGGAGAGCAGGGTTCTGCTAGTCAGAGCACATGACTTAGGCTGTGCTTGGGCAGGCAGCCGGAACAAGCTGTGAAAAAACATAGCAATAATGCAGCTATTTGCGGCAGGAGGTTAGTGCCCCCTGTGTGATTTCATGACAACATGTGCTGAAGTTAGAGAATGACACATTCCAGATAATCTGCAGCAGAGGCAATGATGCAAGGGGAGGGATATTTTACTAAGAAAAAGCAGAGGTGTATTATGTATCATTGCATATACAGTATACAGTATATTATTGCCTATTTTTATTTCAGTATATAAAGGTTAATAAAAGTATATAAAGGTTAATAAAAGGTCATTATATATCAGTGAGTTATCAGTGAATAGCTGAATGGTGAGGGGATGTTTTCTACCTGAGAGCACCATGAATGTTCTGTAGTTTTTAGATACTAACTTCTGAAGCCTAAATATGACACAAAAGCTAAAGATCTTTACAGCAGTGTCTACCCAAGCCAATACATAACGTGGGGCTTAAAGCCTCAGATGCACCAGTTTAAGCAGATAACCTAAGTTATTGCCAGATCATATTCAGGTCTTGTTGATAATACTATAGACTAGCCTCAGCATGGTATCAACACTATGGTGCTGTTGTGACTCAAAAGCGCCCTCTTGTGTTCATATTTTTAAATGGGCAAACAGAAGACTATACTACGTAATTATTGAATTTCTCTTATTGGTTTCATTCTGTATGTTAAATAGTATAAATACTTTATCATAGAAACATATGCATGCCATAATGCCTCTCATATTTATGCTAATTATATTGCAATATGTGTATATACATATATACATGCAAACACACAGGGGGTTGACAAAATAATGGAAACATCAAATGAAAAAGGAAGATTGAATTTTTAAGTAACTAAAACGCAATTAAAAAGGAGTCTACACATGTGTTTCATATTAATATTAATACTAATTACCAATATGTTTCTGCTATAAAAGGCGTTTTAAAATCAGCACTTTAATATGTGAGTAACTAAAGCAACATGAGAGATGTAACAGATTCTGAAAGAGGTCAAATGGTGACCGAATTGCAGCTGTGTCAGTCACAGAAATAGCAAAATGATTTAATTTGTGAAGGAGAACAGGGTGGAAAATCATGATGCCATTCGCCAAAGGAAAGAAGAACAGTGGTCGCGAGTCGAAGCTCACCAACAGGGATAGACGGACACTTAACAGGATAGTTGCTAAAAATCACAAAATAACAGCCTCAAAAATGACTACAAAACTGAATCTACACCTCCGTGACCCAGTCTCAACAAAAACTGTACCTCGTGAGCTTCACAGAGCTGATATATTATTTTTAAAAACAACTGTAAAGCTTTTAAAAAATTAATCACAAATAAAAAACAGACGATAAATGATTACATAAGTATTCACCCCCTTGACTTAATATGCGGTAGAAGCACCTTTAGCTGCTGTGAGTCTATTAAGTCAAGGGGGTGAATATGTACCTTTAATATGTAGGCTTAAAAAAACTGTATTAATTAGTAATGATTTTTATTATATGCGCATCTGCCATATTATGTAGTTCAGTGGTTACTATTGCATGAAACTTTCACAGCTGAATTCTGTAGGAAGTGTGTGGACTTCCTTTTATCCAGCTAAAAGTTACATCATGGCTATTCTACCGTTTATTCCCATATGAGTGCTTTAGAATCTACTTTGTTTCTACTTGCGTTGTACAGGCATCCCTGTAACTAAACAATTACATTATTTTTGTGCTTTTTTTTTTGTATTGACTACCTTTGTTTTCCAAAGAATACCAAATGAATAATTGTAGGCCATGTAGTGTTCCTGGTCAGTAATGAAACATCTTCACACACAGCCACACCACCAGGTCCGGCTGTCAGGCACCATCCTCTCAACTAATGAAGGAACTGTAGGCAACATAGTTGCGATTCTCTTCACAATTGTTGATATTTTGTGTCTGTTTGCTCTTTTGCGTCAGTTCTTATAAAGTGGTAGATGTAAAATCACTGCACAGTGATCACTTATGCCTGTCCCCGTTCCCTCAACTGTTTCAGTAAGACCTGAGAGCTCGTATGCCTCCCTTTTGGTCTGCCTTGCCTTGTCCGATTCCTTTCCTACACATTGCCAGCAATCCATAACAATGAAACAGCGACGTTTTGTCAAAAAGCGTTATCTTTATCCACTGAATTATTGAGGGAATAACTTTAACTTTAACTTTAGAATACGGACACTGACGACCAAAAAGTAAAGAAATTATTTTTAATAAATCAGAAACAATGACAGACCAAGAACAGGTTAACGTTTCACATAAAGCTCGGAACTAAAATATAAGCGTATCAGTGGTCCTGAAGAAGCTTGCAGAGATGCACAGCGAATAGCCAATGGGTGGAGACGATTTTACAACGTACTTCCGCACATGTGCGCATCGGAGGTAGACCCGGGTGAAGCACTAGTTTTCAGTTAGGATTTTCAATTGGGGTAAAACGAGCAGATGTCAATTTGGAAATGAGACACTTTCTCCTTCGTGGGTTCGGGGTAGCCGGGTTAAATGTCCGGCACTGTCACCAGAGTGCTTGGAGCAGGCATGGAGCAGTGAGGAAAGTTGAGGTTGACCTAGGGGAAAGGTGAGGTTACTTAACATGTTTCCAGCTAAAGTCAGCTAGCAAGCTAGAGCTGGTGACAGCACGAATCGGTCCCAGCCAAATTGATGCTGTGTGGACCAACGTAACAATGTTTATGTTTGCTTGTCAGTATTGGTTAATTAGACTTAATTTTCACGTCAGGTAGCTGGCTAGTCTCCGTAGCAAGCCAGTTAGGTAATCGAATGTTATGATGGGGCTATCCTAACCAAACCACCGAGCAATGACCCTCAGGTTCAAGACACAAGTTAATTTCCATGAACGTGACGAGTGAAAGCCCACACCTGTGAAATAGGTCTGATAAATGTTATGCTATTTTGTGTCACTTAATTCTGAAAATGCTATTGCCATTTCTCCTTGTTTTTTTAGAAAACTTGAGATCTCGACAGGCAAACTCGCCAGGTTTGCTGATGGCTCTGCTGTTGTACAGGTATTGCACGTTTTTGAGTTTCCTGCTGGTTTATAGGTTATAACAATACACTTTTCTCAGGAGCAGTAGCTGCTAAAGTATATGAAACCAGATTGCGAAATGATACCAACTCAAATAATTTTGAATTGAATGATGTAAACAAAACAAAGTGGAAAGAATGTTCTGTTGTTGAGAAACCGCCTCCGTTATAATCACCACTACCTGTGGTTCTCTGTGGCTCAGTTGGTAGAGCACAGCGTTGGCAACGCTTAGGTTGTGGGTTCAATCCCCACTGGGGCCACATATACTGAAAATGTATGCATTCACGACTGTAAGTCGCTTTGGATAAAAGCGTCTGCTAAATGGCGTATATTATATTACCTTCTTGACTAGTTTAGTTTCGCATACGCTGAAAGATGCACTCTCGTTTCAGCTCGGGGACACCTCCGTGATGGTGACCGCTGTAAGCAGAACGAAGCCCGCCTCCGCGCAGTTCATGCCTCTCGTAGTAAGTAAACACATGCTGCTGTTGCTTCAGTAATGCTACAGGTTCCTGCGACTCGCCACATACTCACCTGCTGCAGTCCTCTCCGCTTCATAACGACAGGAGGTCCCGCTTGGTAACAGGGGTTTTCAGTGCTATATTACAGTGCAGAACATCCACTGCCATAGTATTGTCCTTATGTTCATGGCCCTTAATTCATTTTCAGGAGATGCATCAAATTGAAATGTTTTGGCTTCAACGGTAAGGAGACAGAATGTTCAGTATTAAGAATATGGAGATGAGTATCTGGTCGGTCTATGAAGTTAGCTTTTAGAATTGAGCTTAAAGTCCTATGGGATGGTTGAGGTTGTCATTCTCAGCCTGCACTGAATTGGCAGGTGAATCTGAGAGGCTCTTTGACCTCGTGTTCACACCGAGGACTGTCGTTTGGAGCTAATTGCGAATCCGGGTGCCTGTCAAGACCTTAGACCTTTGGGTCTTGTTCTCAGGTGGACTACAGGCAGAAAGCTGCAGCCGCAGGACGAATACCCACCAACCACCTGCGGAGGGAGCTGGGCACGACGGACACTGAGATCCTCACCAGCCGGCTGATCGGTGCGCACAGAGGCCCTGCATCCTCATAGCTGTGTACAGAACTCTGGCAGTCGGGCTGGCAGTGTAGTGTAATGGTTAGGGAGCTGGGCTTGTAACTCAGAGGTTGCAGGTTCAATTCCCAGGTGGGGCACTGCTGTTGTACCCTTGAGCAAAGTACTTAACCAGAATTGCTTCAGTAAAAATATCCAGCTGTATAAATGGATTGTGTATAAATAAATGTAAACTTTGTAAGTTGTTCTGGATAAGAGCGTCTGCTGAATGCCTAAAATGTCATTGTAATGTAACTCAAACAAACAAATGTCTGCCACTCTACTGCTAGATTCACGGTTTCTCTTGTGCTGTGTTGCTAATTCTTCTTTTGTCCTTTTCTACCAGATCGGTCCATCAGGCCACTGTTTCCTGCTGGTTATTTCTATGACACACAGGTGATCTTTGGTTTCTTGCAGTAGATTAGTGATTCACATAATGTGTTTTAATAGGCTTAGAATTTCCACACATACCCATATTCACTATTTCCCCAGTGGTTGAAGGTGTATATGGTTAGAACTTGTACTTTGTGTTGTCTTGTCCAGGTCATTTTCCATTGGTGCAGTAACACATTTAGATGATCTGAGTGAACGATGTAATTATTTATTTCCCCTTTTTTATTTTTATTTTTATTTTTTTTTTATTCTTTTTTAAATTTAATAAACTCAAGGTGGTGTGTAACCTGTTAGCTGTTGACGGAGTGAACGACCCGGATGTGCTCGCTATTAATGGAGGTGAGCCAGTTCTTGTGTACACAGATATCAACACAGTATTCAGAAATGCAACGTGATTAAATGAAGAGGTGAGAAGTCCAAAGGAGACACAACACTCGGGTGGAAAAGCACTTCTGTTACAAAGCCTGCGACAGATCTACGGCTGAAGCATTATATTTTGAACTTCGACAAAACCTTTTTCTACCAGTGTTGTGCCTCCTGACTTTTCATTATGCAACGGTTTTGAAGCAGCACCTGGACTTTGTGTTGTTAGAGCACAAATGCTGCTTCCCATTTACATGTGAATGTTCCCCGTTTGCCCCCAGCCTCTGCGGCTCTCACTCTCTCGGACATCCCGTGGAATGGACCCATTGGTGAGTCAAATTCAGTTTGGGTGTTGACTGCTCAGTGTCCATCCTGGAGTGTCTTGTTCCAGCATGTTTTCACTGCTCCCTTTAAGCCAGTAACAAGTCAGTACTGGGGACAGAGGGCAGTTACTTGAATCTGGGGGTTCAGTGATTAGTTGGATCCTGCTGCCACCGTGGCCCTCCTGGACCAGAGGGCAAGCAGCCCTAGAATTTGCCCTCCTCCAGAAAGAAAATCACCTACATGACCAACCACATTTCACACATCAGTCACAAGGAATCCTATTTGGTGTACGATTATTATAAAAGCAAATCTCCATCTCCATGTCATGAGAACTGAGAAAACTGTCTGTCAGTCAGAGCTTTTCATTAGAGTAATACAGTAGAAGAAAGCTGGACCCGGCTCCCCCAAGCTACCTAATCACTTAAATAATTATTTTGGAAAACTGTATGCAGTTCATGCATGGTAATGATTTCATTATTTTAGAACTAAAATGAAACTGGAGCTGACAAATAGTTTGCATGTTGCTCAACTTAGTGACAGTTTGTCTGATTCAGTCAGTGGGATGAGAATCTGTCGGACACTGATGCTCGGCAGGTAACTGGGATGGTTCTTGGTGCTCAGGTGCAGTGCGCATGGGTTTGGTGGACCGGGAGTTTGTGGTGAATCCGACCCGTAAGGAGATGGCCTCCAGCACGCTGAACCTGGTGGTGGCTGGAGCTCCGCACAGTCAAGTGGGTGAGTCCCACCGGCCCTGCCAGCCCCCACACCCCTGTCTCTTCCTATTGTTGTGTTTGTCTGCATGTTTTGTGCGCATTTTGTGTGTGGGAGTGCTCCAGTGATGATTGAGACTGTGTTTCTTTCTCTGTCTCTCTCTGTCTCCCTCTCTCCCTCTCTCTCTTTCTCTCTCTCCCTCCCTCCCTCCCTCCCTCTCCCTCCTCCCTCTCTCTCTCTCTCTCTCTCTCTCTCCCTCCCTCCCTCTCTCTCTCTATCCCTCTCTCTCTCTCTCTCCCTCTCTCTCTCTCTCTCTCTCTCACTCTCTTTCTCTCTCTCTCCTCTCTTTCTCTCTCTCTCTCTCTCTCTCTCTCTCTCTCTTTCTCTCTCTCTCCTCTCTCTCTCTCTCTCTCTCTCTCTCTCTCCCTCTCTCTGTCTCCCTCCCTCCCTCTCCCTCTCTGTGTGTTCAGTGATGATGGAGGCCGCTGCAGACAACGTGCTGCAGCAGGACTTCTGCCACGCGATCAAGCTTGGGGTTAAGCACACGCAGCAGATCATCCTGGGCCTCCAACAGCTGGCCCGGGAGCATGGCGTGTCAAAGCGCACCCCCGCCAAACTCTTCACCGCTGTCCCGGAGATGGTGGAGCATGCCAGGCAGTGAGTCATTCTCCTTCACTCCTCCCAGAACGACTGACGGCTTTCCGTCCTGAAATGGTGTTTTATAGCCTGCTTGGCTAGTTTTGCCCGTGTTACAATTTCACAGCATAGAATGGGATGATGTTTTAAGTTCTATTTCTGGAGTGACCTGTCTTTAGATCTGTAAACTAAAGTAGCAGCAGGCCAGGGAAATGGAGACATACTTATCTTCTAGTCTGTCGAGTAATTCAAATTATTCCCTGTGTAAATATACATTTTTGTTTTGTGTTGGAACAGTTATATACACAGTTTAGACATATAAAGGTGTCAGGACTGCACTAAACTCAATGCTGTCTTGCTTTCAGGCTGGCGTCAGATAAGATCTATGCTGTTTTTACGGACTTTTCCCATGACAAAGTAAGCACAAAGGCCTTTGTTTTGACCACCCAGTACAATGCTGCATGGTGCCCAGCTGCTGTACCGTAACACGGGTTTGATATGCCCTTTCCTCAGATTTCAAGAGACGAAGCCATTAACGAAGTACGGCTGGTCACCGAGACGCAGATTAAAGGTACTGAGAGATGGTTCTGTATGCTGAAAGTGCGAGGCCTTTAACTCTCATGTGCTGTGTTTGTCGTGTGGATTCAGTGTATGTCTCTTGAATAAGCCTTTCTATAAATAAATGAAATAATGTTTTCTTTCAAAAGCCACTGACAATTCCCCTTCCACACCTTTGAATAAAATCGTTCCTGTGCCTTCCAGAAAAATATCCCCAGGCCGAATCTTATGAGGTGATCGAAGCCTTTAACACTGTTTCCAAGGAGATCTTCCGCAATTTGGTCCTTAATGAATACAGAAGGTAGGCTGCTTTCATGTTGTAAACAACGGTCCCTTAATAAGATGTATGCAGTTTTTTTTGTTATTATCCTCTCATCAATATCTGTCATCTGAGGTGCGCACGACAGATTGATTGATGTCATGAAAATACGTTGTGGAATGTAAAGGTGTGCAGGTTATTTGTGGTTAGATGCCACAGATTCTTCTGTCCTGTGTGCCTGTGCTATATGGAGCTGTGCTATAGCAGTGTCTGATGTCGGGTGTGCGCTTTTGTGCTGTCCTGTGAGTGCAGGTGTGACGGGAGAGATCTGACCTCTTTGAGGGACATCTCCTGTGATGTGGACATCTTCAAACCCCTCCATGGCTCTGCCCTGTTCCAGAGGGGGCAGACTCAGGTGCGAGCTCTTTTGGGTTTGACTGAACCCCCCTTCTGTTCTTGTTGGACCTGTGACAACAGTGTTGCAGGAATCTCATGAGAAGGTGTTTGCTTGGTGGTGGTTTTCCTCATGGGTGCCATAATGGTTTTGTTTTGCCTCTTGTTCTTCCCTGCAGGTGCTTTGTACTGTAACTTTTGATTCCATTGAGTCCAGCATCAAAAGGGACCCTATCACTACAGCTTTAAGGTAAGGTGATTAATCATGCTTCCACACTCATTAGCAAAATTGTACTGCCATTCTTCAAAAACTGCTTAGAACGTATAAAAATGCATACTTAATGCGCAAGGCAATATGTTCTCAAGACGCTGAATAAGCAGATACCAGATACAGGCACTCGGCTCTGTGCTTAAAGTGTGACGTGTGCGTAGACTGAGGGGGAGGGGATTGAGGCTTTGACTTGGACGTCGCCGTCGCGTCACCGTCACCTGACTTGAATTCCAGTGAGAACCTTTGTGCCCAAAGAGCAACCAAGGTTTGTGGAGCCTATGAGAATTCTGGACAGCTGCAAACACAAAATGGAATATGCTACTGCAGAAATGCATCCACTCCTTGTTCAAAAGCAAACCAGGGAAACCCGTTTAAGCTGAATGGAGATTGACAAGCTATTAAATAAACGTATGAATGATTGTATTCTTCCATAATTTTTGCATGTTCCTTTGACCTGTCAATCATCTTTCAGGAACTGAATTCTGTTTGACTGGCTTGTGTACTATTTGTAAGGGTGGATTAATTGTGCTGCATTACAATAGCACTCACATTTCTGAATTGACATTGGGAAGAACAGGAGGATATATGAGAAACCAGCTTAAACCAGGTATTATATTCATATTTAATTATTTTCTGTGTTTGATGTGATTCTTTTTCCAACAGCGGGAATTAAAGAGAAGAACTTCATGCTGCACTATGAGGTTAGGCCCCTAAGAACGTTTTTTTTTACACTGGAATGGGTCATTGCTTTTGAAACACTTCTGCTTAAGGCAGATCTAACACATCTGTGCTTGGTGTGTGATAATAAACTTTAGTAACAAAGTAATAACAATGGGGTAGGAGTGTTAAATGATTAGACATTTTAATATTCTATCCTGCTACAGTCAAGTACTACAATATTGTCAACCTTCCATTTTATGTGAGAACTGTTCTCTGTTAATGAGACTCCATTCTCTATTAATGTGAGTTAATCTCTATTAATATATAGGGTCCTGCATGGATATTTTTAATATCAACTTTCCCCCAGTTTTTTATATTGGGTCCTGTTCCATGGATATTTTTTTCAATCTCCAACATCCTCCAAAATTGTTCAGCCAGTTTGGAATACAGGCATTTGTAATTCTTATGGCCTGTTCACATTTCTTCACATCAATCCTACAGCTGGATATTAACTGAAGAGGGTACCTTTAGCTCAAACACAGTGTCCCACCTGGGGATTGAACTCCAAAATGCCCAGCTTAACCATTATACCACACTGCCGCTTCTTTTCACCCTGAAAGCTCCCAGCTGGTATTGCGCTATAGGACAGTCACCTGTGTGCAGTTTGAACAGCTGGGTCGGTCAAATGGAGTCGCTATTGTGGGATGATGCGGGGCTCCCACTCTGGGTGATGATCTGGCTAGTTATCTGCCGCCCTGCGAGACTCCCTGCCATATTCAGCACTGGCGTGGTTAGGGTTAAATCCAGTCCATGGGGCACATCCCTGCCTTGAGACCCAGCGCTTCAGCCGGATGCACCACCCAGGAGCCCCTGCTCTGATATTGATTCCCCAGAAATAAGATATTATCAGCCGTTCCTTATTTATTTAATTGATGCCCTCATGCTCAATTATTTGAGTAACCGAAATGTTGGTCTCATTCAGTGAGTTAACGAGCCGCTTGCTGCTTTTCAGTTCCCGCCCTACGCCACCAACGAGATCGGGAAGCTGGGAGGGACCAACAGGCGGGAGCTGGGTCACGGTGAGTGTGTCTGAGGCCCAGAGGCTTGTGGGAGAAAAGCCTCCCGTCGTTTTTGTCCCATGCACGGCCCGCTGCAGTGTTCCTCTCGTTACAGGGGCCCTGGCGGAGAAGGCTTTGAAACCCGCCATCCCCACCGACTTCCCCTTCACCATACGGGTCACGTCAGAAGTGCTGGAGTCTAACGGTGAGCGGCGCTTCTTCACCGATAAAACTCAGGCCTTTTGTCGCCATCTTTAAAGCTGTGGTGCGTTTGAGGTCAGCGCTGACCTGTGCCATTGTGCTGACTCCGTGGTCTCGTGTTCTGTCCCAGGGTCTTCGTCCATGGCGTCCGCGTGCGGGGGAAGTCTGGCTCTTATGGATGCAGGTACGAGCCAAGCAGGCCCAGCAACACAGGAAGTCGGGAACAGGACGTTGTGGTGAAACTTCACCATTCAAAATATCGTCTGGAGGGCCTCCCGCGTGGTCCAGTGGTTACAACGTCCGACGCTGGCCACGGAGACCGGGGTTCAATTCCCCGTCTCGCCAAGTGTCGGCTTTGGCCGGGAGTGCCACCAGGGGGCGGCGATTGGCTGTCCGCCCCAGGGAGGGGGAGGAAGCCGACGTGACGTTCGCTGCGTATAAGAGTGGCCCTGTAAGTACCGGGGTTTGGTCGACGGCTGGGCGAGTGACGTCTCGGAAGAGGCGTCGCTTTGCTCTCGTCACTACCGGTCGCAGGACTACGGCAGCGAACTCACATTACTAGGGGGGGATTGACGTAAAAATAGCGGGTCTAATTGGCTACCAAATTGGGAGAAAATGGGATAAAATCAGAAACAAATTAAAAAAATATATATATATATATATCGTCTGGAGAACTTTGCTATGAATGCAATTCGGTTTCATTTTTTTATGTTACAGGGAAATATTACATTAGTAATCAGATTAATCCTGATATTACAAAGGGCTTTGTGGGTCACAGGTGTGCCAGTGTCCTCTCCGGTTGCTGGTGTTGCTGTGGGTCTGATCTCCAAGCCCAACCCAGAGAAACCCTCAGAAGTACTGGACTACAGGCTGCTCACTGACATCCTGGTACTGAAGTCCGATCCGTACATTGTACATTGTTTTATTAAATTGCTTTAGTGTCATTGAATTTGACTTCCCCAGGAAACATGCTCTTTCCCTCATGGTAGTTTCGATTAGCTATTATAATCGAACACGGCATTGTGCTTTTTTATTTTTTTTATTTTTATTTTATTTTTTTTTTTCAAACTGTTCACAAGTTTGTTATGTGGTTTTCTCTTTTGTCAGGGAATCGAGGACTACAATGGAGACATGGACTTCAAACTGGCCGGAACTGTCAAAGGCATCAACGCCTTACAGGTGACAGGACGTTTGTCCCCTTGTTTGTCCTCAGTCTGGTGCACCTTGCAAATTAATTTTGTGTTTTTGTGAAAAGATTTACACTTTTCAATAGGTGACTTTTCTTCCAGGCTGATGTGAAGATTCCAGGATTGCCCCTGAAAATTGTAATGGAGGCAATTCAGCAAGCGACAGGTATTCAATTACTTCAGCCCTGAGATACCAATGGATTAGTACTTAGAAAAGTACATCAGTGTAACCTCATTTGTATTTCATTTACGTTTCCTTTCAGCGGCTAAGAGGGAGATTTTGGCCATCATGAACAAGACCATTTCCAAGCCTAGAGCCAACAGGAAGGAGAATGGGCCAGTTGTCGGTAAGACCGGAACAGCTCCCGAAATGTGCGCTTCGGTTTTGATGTGGCCGTACGTGGTTCTTACTGCCCTTACCTGCCCTGCTGCTTCAGAGACTGTGCGTGTGCCTGTGTCCAGGAGAGCGCGGTTCGTGGGGCCAGGGGGCTATAACCTCCGGAAACTACAAGCACAGACAGGTGGGGTGGAGCAGCCATTTTCTCAGAGACCTATCCTCGTCACTCAACAGCGCGTTGCAAATAATAAATATCAGACAGCCTGATATCATTCAAGTGAAATTGAGTAAATATGGCCTTTTATTTTACCCAGTGGAAACAGTCAGTTCTGGAAATGCCATAGAAACTGTTTTTCTCACCTGAGTGCACATAAGTGGTACATTAGTATATGTACCAAAGCGACTTACAGTAGTGAATGCATACATTTTTCACTATATGTGGTCCCAATGGGAATCAAACCCACAACCTAAGCGTTGTCAGCGCCATGCTCTACCAACTGAGCCACACAGAACCACCATTAGTCACTTCATCTTGTTGAATTATCCCCTGATTGATCACTTTATGATTTTTTTGTTGTTGTTGTTGTTGTTGTTGCTGTTGAGCATTAAACAGCATAGTGTTGGGCCTGTGTTTTGTGGGCCATTTTTGACAGTGCTCCACTGTTCTGAGCGCTGACTTGTGTACCTGGCTTTGGACAGGTGTGACCATAAACCAGGTGGATGAGGAGACCTTCTCTGTGTTTGCACCCACTCCTGGTGCCATGAACGAGGCCCAAGAGTTCATCTCGGAGCTCTGCAAAGATGATGTGAGTCTCACGGCCTTCTGGAGCCCCCGGGAGTAACCGCCAGAGCCCAGCGATCCGGAGTCACACACTACACTAATCAGTCACTGTTCATTGATTATTGATCCTGGGATTAGATCCACCAAATATGTTTGTTATCAAAATTCCCATTTTAGTATTGTTCTGAAGAAAGGTTAACAAGCTCTTAAGATCTTTCCTGTCTACATTCCATTTTTTTCAAGATCGAACGGTACACTATTTAGCCACCCTATGTTTGTCTCATTGGTTTTGAACTTGCCAAATCGTTTTATTGTAATGTGAATCAGAGTGCCAGACAGAGAAGAAACACTGTTACAAATGTCTGATGTCTGTGATCATTTACAGCAAGAGCTACAACTGGAGTTTGGTTCAGTCTACACGGCAACCATCACAGAAATAAGGTATGCCTGCATTGGCAGCGTGTGATTGTAAAGTTCAGTGCTTTTCAGGGTTTACGCTTAGAATGTTTATTAAACAGTTGAACTTGCGTTGTGTACAGGTTGTGGCCTAAAAGGTAGAAACACTTTGGTAAATGAGGGACACAAAGTATATTGAAAGCAGGTGCTTCCACACAGGTGTTGTTCCTGAGTTAATTAAACAATCAACATCCCAGCATGCTCAGGGTCGTGTAGAAAAATGCTGGTGACCTGACTATAAAAGAGCGTGGATAGAATACGAGACCTCCGTGACTTGGGTGATAGTTGGGGCACATTTAGCAGGAGCTTCGGTGATGAAGAAAGCTCAGCTTGCTGATGTTTCATGAGGAACGGTGTCTAAAGTAGTTGCCATGGAGCTCTGAGGGACATCATAATCAAAGGGAATCTGTGGTTGGAAGCATGCTCCTGCTCCTGGATTCATTGTTTGAGGTGCAAGGCTAAGAAGGATAAACCGATTGACTGTACATTTCAATGTGTGAGCATGCAGTTTGTCAAGTGTGTGTGAGTACAAAGCAGGATACCAGTCATATCATACTGTGTTTTTGTGTGTGTGTGTGTGTGTGTGTGTGTGTGTGTGTGTGTGTGTGTGTGTGTGTGTGTGTGTGTGTGTGTGTCGTGTGATGTGTGTGTCTGTAGTATATCTGTGTGTGTGTGTGTGTGTGTGTGTGTGTGTGTGTCCTCCCTCAGATTAAGATTTAGGGAAGCTGCTGCACTGACATTGTGTTAGCCTTTTTTTCTGCTCTTGTTTGTCATAGAACATTTTCAGCAACCTCTGCCCCTTATACATTCTTATCTCTACCCTTGTTCATGTGTTGTTTCCATTAATCATTAACCTAATAACGGTGTTCACAGACGGTATGTAGATGGGCCAGTAAATGAAGCAGTGAATGCAGTGAGCTTTGTGGTGGTGGAGATGGTGGGACAGAACAGTGTGGCAATGTTCCCTCTCTTCCACCACAGGGACATTGGGATCATGGTCAAGCTGTATTCAAACATGAACCCTGTTCTTCTCCACAACTCCCAGCTGGACCACAAGCGGGTAAGAGCCTGTCTGACCGTCCCTCACAGGGGAGCAGAAAACCGGATTCTGGTTATGGGCTGTTTCACCTGAGCAGGGAAATGGGGGGCGGTGTTGCTGTCAGATGTCCAGAGGGGAGGTGGAAGGCATTTTATTTGAGCCTCTGGGTTGTGCTCTTTAACAGGTTTGCGTCATTAAAGCCTCATCCAATCGCAATTTGGGAATGATTTAAATGAAATGGTTGTTTCACCATTAGCCCTTTTACACCGCAATGCCGTACCATACTATACCGGAATCTGGAACCGATTTATCAGAAGTGGTTCCCATTGCTAGCAGAAGTGGTCCTATTTTTGAATTTATATTTTGCCTTTCAAGGAACTCAAATCGCTTTACAGTGAAGGGGGAAACTCACCTCATCCACCACCAATGCATAGGACCCACCTGGGTTAGTGCACAGCAGCCATTTTGTGCCAGAACGCTCACTACACACTAGCTGAAGTAGAGAGGGAGGGAATTATTCAGCCAATCGAAACGGGGGATGATTAGGTGGCAGATTGAAAGAGACATTTTGGGAATTTCACCAGGACACCGGGCAACCCCCTACTCTTTGCGATAAGTGCCAAGGGATCTTTAATGACAGTGAGTCAGGACCTTGATTGGATGTCTCATCTGAAAGATGCTGTCTCCTATAACACTGCACATGGGCATTTTTGGGGTTTATTTGGTCCAGAGGGAAGACTTGCCCCCTACTGTCCCAAATAATGACATCATCATTATTTACAGTGATTAATTGCATGAATAAAGTGAAACGATCATAATAATTGCCTTATTCAGCCTTGTATGGACTGTGGTGTCAATGGGATGAGAGATGCTCTCCTCTCTTTTTCAGATAAAACACCCTAGTGCCCTTGGACTGGAGGTTGGACAGCAGATTCAGGTGAGTGCTATGTAGGAGAAGAGGTCTTATGCTAGAGGAAGTGACCTCATCTTTATGGGGAATTCTCAGGGTGGCATACAACAGAGTTCTGAAGCTCTTCCACAGTCGCTGCTATGTTGGTATGTTCCCAGAAATAAATCAAATAGTCCCTAGGAGAACGTCTCCCAGGGAAAATGATTTGTTCATTAGTGTTTATGCTGTTTGTGCTATTATACATTAGCATTGTTACAAGTGAATTTGAACCAGCTGGCAGCCCCACTTGACAGAGGGATGGAATTTTGCCCACAGATTAAATATTTTGGCCGAGATCCAACGGATGGAAGGATGCGACTGTCGCGCAAAGTGCTTCTCTCTCCCGTCGCCACGCTCGTCAAGACCTTGAGCGACAAGCACAGCATTGAGATGGGGACGGGGAACGGCACCCTCACGTGAAAGGGCTCCCGCCTCCAGCTGCTGTGCTCATAAAGACCATGAGCGTGAGCACAGCATTGCCATGGGGACAGGAGATGGCCGTGTCAACTCCTCCTGGCCTTCATTTCATGTTCATCTGAGTGGTCATGGATTTCATAAAAAGGACCTTTTGACCCCCCACCACATGCATACCCACACACACAACTCCCTGTGATTACCTGTCTGTATGCCTGTGTGCCTGTATTTCAATTAAAGTCAACCAGAAGCTGCTGACATAAAACTATTGTTTTTCCTCTGTTAACTGCTAGTTAACGAACTACACCTGGGTGAATGTGTACATGTGTCTGATGAGAATGGGGAAACAATTTGGCCAATGTTTTAAAAGCCCTGAGCATCTTTTGATATTTTTGTATCAACTTCTGGTATGTATGTAAATGTTTTTGTATGATAATGTGTAATAAATATGGAAAATAATAACTACTTAAATTGATTCATATTTTTATCCAGGTGCATATTTGTATGGGAAAAAATGTGCCTTAGCAAATAGGTTAGGTTTTTGACTGTTTTGACAAACAGTATAACTAGTATCACCTGTCAAATGTACTCATTATTCCTCAAACTGCTCACCATAATTGAAATATTGAACCACAGCTATTGTATAATCGTGTCTGATGAAATACATAAATGTCAGTCACTACATTAATTTTATATATGGAGGAGCATATGTGTTAGTTTTACGAAATTAATGCGAACACAAGTATTAACCTTAATGTCAAAATGTGGGTGGCATGTGAGTGTTTTGTTCTCGCAACGTTACTTGGTTTTGTAAGCGCTCCACAACGACTACCGGCTTCCGTAGCCCCTTAAAGGAAACCCCGCGGCGGCCACCGGTTTGATTGACGTAGGGAAAGAAAAAGACACAAGATCGGATTACAAGATGGCGGACAGTGGTTTGTAGAGAGGAGCGGTCGAAATACACATTGTTTTTGTGTGTCTAACGGCGGATTTTCAGTTTGTTGCTTCGGCCTTCCATAATAAGAACGTTTACTGTACTGTGTTCGAGAGTCTGTTCTGAGTTATATTGCAGAATTTTGCACTACAGACTCAATAGCGTGTTTGGAACATGCGGGTAGAAACAAAGTTTAAAGCTCGGGGTTAAGAAATATAATTTATTAAAAGATAGGGCGAAGAAGTGGGGAACCATGTCGGATACTCGGCGGCGTGTGAAAGTTTACACGCTAAATGAAGACCGACAATGGGACGATAGAGGTACTGGACATGTCTCGTCCATCTTTGTCGAGCGACAGAAGGGTATATCATTGTTGGTTCGGGCGGAATCAGACGGTAAGAATTGTTCGCCTGTGACTTGGATTTTATAGAGCTCGTAAGGGTAACGTTAGCTAGCCAACTTGGCTACTTGTCAGTGAGTCTATTTGAAGTAACATTGGCTAGCAAGCTATGTAGGCCGCAAATCCACCAACGTTAGCTTGTTAGCTAGCGAACGGCGTACTAGTTGGAGTAGCGAGTGTTCTCGTTTCTTTGGGTCTAGCCACACAGCTAGCCAACTTAATTTCCTAGCAATGTTCTGTGGTTTGGCGTTAGTTAACTATTGCTAGCACTACTTGTTAAGCTAACCGACCCTGGCTTGCTAGCGACATGGCTAAAGACAGTTACGCTAGTTAGCCGGTTTACAAACAAAGGATCAAAAAACAGGAGAGCTAGCTGAAGTAACTTGGCAGTCATTGTTAAACGATAGGCTACAACGGTGATTGCTGTTTTGAATGCGATTCAGTTAGGTGGCTGGTATCCATCTAGCCTGCACGTCACTAAAAACATTTTTAGCAGCAGGCTAACGTTAAAACGCAGCCAACGAACAGACAAGTTAACATTTAGCGAGTTGGCTAAGTTCGCTTAGTTCTTCCGAAGTTCAGGCTAGCTAGCTACATGGCTAACAATCCAATCGAATGTCGTTTCCCTACTTCTGAGTGTTGGTAATTTAGTTTTGGAGTTATTATAGGCTAATTTACGTCACTGTTTAATCCATCTTTTGCTAGTTAAGTCAGACTTTGTTCTTTATATTTATGTAAAGTAGCTAATACAAGCAAGCTAAGTTTGCTAACTAACAACCTAAATACCCGAATTTGCTAACGTGTTGCGGATATGTACTGGCAGTAGCCATCCATCTTGTCCATTGGGAATTGTATTGCTAGGTAGTTTGGATAAACATCAACTTAAATAGCTGGCTAGTTAAACTACTACTTTCTGGATAAACTTTGATTGGTGGAAAGAAGAATGTTATTGGGTAGCTAGGCTATACAATTAACTTAATGTTTCAAACAGCTAATTTAGTGTTCAGTAAGTCTAATTTTTAACTAAGGATAGCTATCTGAACTATAGTATTTTAAAATGGAATTGGTTTTAATGGTAACGTAGCTAGCTAACTGACTGTTCCTTTGGGGTAACTTATTTTCTTGTGTTTTAGGTTCGATTTTGTTAGAGTCCAGAATCAGTCCCAACACAGCATATCAAAAACAACAAGTAAGTATTGAGTGGAGATCTTGCATTAAAAAAGCAGATTAAGATCATACGTATTGCATAACAATTTCTTAGATCCACAAAGCTTTACGAAATGTTAATGTTTTTGTAACTTGAACTTTTAAAATTGCACTGTCATCCTAAACAAGTAACAACACAATGTTAGTTAGCCAACTTGGTTACTTACATCATATTTGTTTGTACAGTACATGGGGACTTAAGTCCAACCGTATGTGAGAAATATTGGTGAAACAATGGCACCTGCTTAATTATTATCAAAGGAAAGTCAAATACACCTGTAGTAACTGTATTGGCCATGTGTTTGTGACGATTGTTTTTCATGGCAAAAGTATAATTTGGTAGTGTACTCTTGGGTGGAACGTTTGCAGGGTTAACTACAGTATATTATTGGTCATGAAAACAGGGTAGATGATTAACAGAAACAGAACAGTTGTCATGGAGGTGTCAAACAAAGAACTCGAGGAGTTTAACTGACTACCTTTGTTTACATCAGTCATGTTTTAATTTGTGGTCAATTGCTTTTCCCTCTCAACAGGACACATTGATTGTTTGGTCTGAAGCAGAGAATTATGACCTGGCTTTGAGTTTCCAGGAAAAGGCAGGCTGTGATGAAATCTGGGAAAAGATTTGCCAGGTAAATGCAGCGTGAACAGTATGTGTTTAAATCATTGGGTAACCTTTGAGTATGAAGAGGTTTAAACAAGCTGGTTAGTTGTGCGGAAAAATGTGTGAAAGTGTAAGGAAGATGGCATGCCACAAACGGTTTTGACCTTTGAAGTCTGAGTCTACGGGGGAAAACCAACACAAATGATGTCACTGTCAGTGGAAATTTGCACTCTAAAATCGTGTATATAAAGACAACCGATGGGTGAACTTAGTCATGGGTGGGGCCCTCACACACCCACACACACACAAACCTGGTCACCTCAGGACATGTTTGGGGAATGATAGAACATCTCAGTCCCCGACATGCTTGCATAAATACGGATATGGGTTCACTGACTACCTTCTGAGTGGGCACATATTGTTCATATTGATTATGTTGATTACATTTTTTGTTACTTTGTTACCTGTAGGCAGGCAGTGTGGTATAATGGTTAGGGAGCTGGGCTTGTAACGTTAAGGTTGCAGGTTCAATCTCCAGGTGGGACACTGCCGTTGTACCCTTGAGCAAGGTACTTAACCTGAATTGCTTCAGTTAATATCCAGCTGTATAAATGGATTGTAAAGAAATGTAAACTGTAAGTCGCTCTGGATAAGAGCGTCTGCTAAATGCCTGTAATGTAATATAATGTTACTTGATTATTTTTAGTGGATAATTGGCTTTTCAGTGATGTAGACTATCTGTTTTAATTTTGTTGTTGTAATTTTATCTACAAACCGAATCTATTCATTTCAAACAATAACTCAGTGTTGTGACAGTTTTGTACAATATTTGAACCAGCGATAATGTTAATTATAGCAATATATATTTCCAAGCATTATTGTGCTTGTTTAACCTTTAGCCATTAAGGTCTACTTTCCTGTCAGAAAAACATATAACATTATTAAACAATTCAGAATGATCAAGAATGCACTGCTCTGATATGGTATGTGGCAGTCGCTTAGACATTAAAAGTAAAACAAACGCCCAGGAGTTATCACGTCCGCTTCACCTTACCGATAAAACCGCTTAAGAACGTGTGTGAACAGTGTGCGTCCTTGGGTGAAAATGGTACACAATACAGATTTTCTCTTTCAGTGATGTAAAGGTGGTTGACTATTTCTCATTTTTTTTGTTCGTGTCTGCCTGTTTATTTGTGTCTGTGTTTGCCTGTGTGTGTGTGTGGCACGGCTGGAAGTGTAGTGTAATGGTTAGGGAGCTGGGCTTTTAACTTGCAGGTTCAGTTCGCAGGTGGGGCACTGCTGTTGTACCCTTGAGCAAGGTACTTAACCTGAATTGCTTCAGTAAAATATCCAGCTGTATAAATGGATTGTATGTAAAGAAATGTACACTGTGTAAGTCGCTCTGGGTAAGAGCGTCTGCTAAATGCCTAAAATGTAAAAATGCCTAAAATGTTATTTGAGTGTTATCTTTCTCAGTTTAAAATGTTTGAATTGTGATTATGGCTTTTTTTGTCCGTCAGATAACTTCCAGACCGCTCAGCTGCTGGCGTTGATATTGGAGCTGCTGACGTACTGTGATGTGTGCCCTATCTCAGGTGCAGGGGAAAGACCCGGCGGTGGAAATCACGCAGGACCCCATCGACGAGTCCGAGGAGGAGCGCTTCGAGGAGATGCCCGAGACCAGCCACCTGGTGGACCTGCCGCCCTGCGAGCTGGCCAAGCTGGAGGAGATCGCCGATCTGGTGACCTCGGTGCTGTCCTCGCCCATCCGCCGCGAGAAGCTGGCGCTGGCGCTCATGAGCGAGGGCTACATCAAGAAGCTGCTGCAGCTCTTCCAGACCTGCGAGGACCTGGACAACCGCGAGGGCCTGCACCACCTGTATGAGATCGTGCGCGGCGTGCTCTTCCTCAACAAGGCGGCGCTCTTCGAGGTCATGTTCTCGGACGACAGCATCATGGACGTGGTGGGCTGCCTGGAGTACGACCCGGCGCTGGTGCAGCCCAAGAGGCACCGCGAGTTCCTCACCAAGACCGCCCGCTTCAAGGAGGTGATCCCCATCACGGACTCGGAGCTGCGGCAGAAGATCCACCAGACCTACCGCGTTCAGTACATCCAGGACATCATCCTGCCCACCCCCTCCGTCTTCGAGGAGAACTTCCTGTCCACGCTCACGTCCTTCATCTTCTTCAACAAGGTGGAGATAGTCAGCATGCTGCAGGTGAGAGGGGGGGGGGGGTCGAACAGTGGGCACAGGTGAGAAGCGCCTCTCCCTATTGGTGCTTCTGCAAGCCTCCGCATGCCCGAGGTTGGGGGAGTTGTTCCCTTTTTCCACTCCACGTCATTGCGCTGGAAGTCCCCCGAGGACACACTGATCAATAACAGTGCCTCAAACGGTAGTCATTTTGCCCCAGTGTCTTCACTTCAATTATACTGTATCAGTTCAGTTATACTGTACTTAAACTAACAAATTAGGTAGTTAGAAATGGATACTTTTGACATTCAATTTCTATTCTCTTTTTAATTGTCTTCCAACTCATTTTACAATAGACAAATTGTGTGCGTTGCTTCTTCATTATTCCTCAGGAATATTCTGGTCTCTTTTTAGACAAGTTGCCATCATTACATTACATTACAGGCATTTGGCAGACGCTCTTATCCAGAGCGACGTACAACAAAGTGTTAACCGTAGTCAAGAACAGTTTAGCTGAAAACCACCCTAGCGGGAAGTACAGTTCCAGGTGCTAGGAGCAACCACATAGTTAAACTAGGACCCTGTAGGTAAGTTTGTAGCCACAATTCAAAGGTAACCTGCCGCAATTGCATTTCTCAGCCATTAAGTCTGGCAAAAACACAACCCGTACTTGGAAAAATCGTATCACCATTTTTACTATGGCGGTTGCCATCCCTAACTTTCACCATGGGAAGTGTTCTCTATCTAATTTTTGTACCAGGAAATGTGTGAAGTCATTTTGTTTGTCGCCCGTTTTAAAGAACCGTAGTGAGGGGATTGAAAAACAACTTGATTGGTGTGTTTTTGTGTGTCTGCATCAGAGGAGTCCACTGCAGAAAGTGTGGTTATTGGTCATGCTTTATATAGAAGTGTAATGAGTGCTTCATTGGATAAGATTCAGATGTTGGGGAGCAAGATGGCGCCAGCACCACATTTGAGTCACAGCAAATTGACACTAAGCAGATGGTGTCTGATCTGATGATCATAAATACATTTTGATAAATTATTCAACATTTCTATCTGGTCAACTGCAGTTATCAGATTTCAGTCGCTTGGAGTCAGACAACATATATTTTTTAATGTATTTTTAAAGTTCAAATCGAGGCGGATGTCTCATATGTTGCCAAGATATCATACTAAAATGATGGGGTTATCCAACTTTACAAGTTCCTGGTACAACACTGGAAACATTTTTTTGGTTCTCGGTAATAGACTGTGCTAGCTTAGCACTTTGGTTTTAATCATCTCTGTAAATGATAGCATAGTGAATGAAATAATAATTTGTGAATTTACATAGCTCCTAGGCTTTTACGAGGCTACTTACTTGGTGGCTTCATAAGATGGCAAATATAGCTGCGTTCTATGCGCAGAGAATATTTAATTCTCCATGTTTCAGCATTAAGTACTACAGAACTGGAAATGTGCTCCACGTAAACATGCGTGTGATGAACCAGGAACTGGGGAAACTGGTCGCTTAGGAACCCATAGGCCTGTTGTTCCACTGGTCTCTGGGTTTATTTTTCCACAGTGTGGCAGTATGGAAAATATAATTGTAGTACTGAGCAAACTGTTAATGTGCAGCACAGTTTATATATAGGCCTCCAGTGTTTCCCCCAACTAACTAATCACACTTCTAAGTTATGCTTTGCAGCAGACATTTTTGTTTTGGTTACATTGTGGCAACTCGGAATCCTCAAATACATTTGACCACAAGATGCATCCGTTTAACTTTGCTCATCATAGCCCTTCGATCTTATATAACGTATTTTCACAAATTCCCCACGACCACAGCCTCCCCGTGCCTGCTCTTTGCCAGCCTTCGTATACGATGGGGGGGGGGGGGTCCAAAAGAGTGACAAATCTGTGTTCTGTGTGTAGACTGGTGCGCATAATGTTATGCGATCCAGCAACCTGAAAAACTTGCCTTGTTGTTTACCCTGCAAGCCTCCATCCACGCCCCGAAAGCAGCCAGGGAAAGTGCCTCCGGTCCCTTTTAGTTTGACGTGTTTGTTTTCTGCTCAGGAGAGGTGGTGAGATTGATCGTAACAATGATTGATCGTAACGTGTATAATTGCACGTCTTGTAAGTCGCTCTGGGTAACGGCGTCTGCTAAATGCTTAAAATGTCAAATGTGAGATGCATAATGTCAGTGATGCCCAGTCAGCCCAAACCCACTGTGAAATATTGCTGCAGGAGCTGAAGTCCTTGATGTTTTCTCACATTGTACACAGACCTTACTGTAAACGATGACATTTCCTTTTTACTTAAAAAAAGCTTAAAAGCTCATACCCATCTCTTCTGTAATGTTAATAAGTCATTTGCACCCCCTCCAAACGGTGTGTGTATTGTATGTTGCTCTGTGAGTTTGACATCTCGCAGTGGCTGCTGTGATGTATGTGACAGGGGGGTTCCTAAACTCAGTCTCTGGGGTGGGGGCCTAATTTTGTGTGATAAAGTGAACTGTGATGAGCTACAGTCTGCTGTAATTAGAGAGTCAACTGATGAGCTACAGTGTGCTGTACTGAGAGTCAACTGATGAGTCCGCTATGAGCTACAGATCAACTGTGATGTGCTAAAGCCAGTTCTGTGCACTGGACTCTGCCCCACTATTCAGCGTACAGAATACCAAGAATTGTTTGCTTCATAATATGATGTACAATGAGCGCTTGGGTAATTGGACCGCTTCGTTTGTTAAATTCATTTATTAGTGCTCTGTTTGTCATGCTTTAACAGGTCTTGTAATAGTCAGGTATTTACAATGATTAAACTACACATCTTTGGGGTGTTTGGTTCCTTATCACTTAATTATAGTCTGTCTGTATGCATGTTGTGTGTAGTATTCTGGGCCTTTTACTTGCTTAAACATTCCGATGAAGTGAACCTACAGCAGCTAAAGCTTGTTATTTTCTCACCTACCATGTCCTCCTTCTGACACCTGAGGGCACCTCTGCTCATCTCACGTGCCAGCCGCCACATTACGGTTTGGCAGGGCACACCCCATACCTATAGACTGAGTTTGTTTATCACTTTTCAGGTTTATTATATTGCCTTGCATTGCTGCAGTTCCAAACTCTGCTGGCTGGGTGGTGGACCCTTCTGTGGTGTCCCATCTGGTCTCGCGAACCCTCCTCCCACTCTTACCATGAAACCCTTTCCAGTGCCTAATATTGATGTACTAAAGTGTATGTGATATCTATAATGTCATGTAATATTGGCGTTGTACTTGTGGAAATGCGATGGGGAATGTTTCCATTGGCTTCTGTCACATGCAGGCTGTATGTTCTCTCGCTTGGGGCTTCTCACGAGAGGGGTTAAAGGTGTTAAATTGTGTTGCTCTGGCATTTTTGTTTCCCCCGAACAACAGGAAGACGAGAAGTTCCTGACCGAAGTCTTTGCACAGTTAACGGACGAGGCCACGGAGGATGGGAAGAGGAGAGAGCTGGTGAGTGGCAGAGTGAGAGTGATGATCACGATGGAATGCTTTATCGGGTGACCCTAAGTGAACCATCCTAAAGGAGGAAGCCTCTTTCTTGCAGCGTTCGACTTTGGGTTACCCTTTCCTTCACAGGTGAACTTTTTCAAAGAGTTTTGCGCCTTTTCACAAACGTTACAACCGCAAAACAGGGATGCGTTCTTCAAGACTCTCGCGAACCTGGGGATCCTGCCGGCGCTGGAGATTGTGATGGTGAGTGGAAACCGCTTCTCTCCGTCACTGCAGGAATGATGATAATCTTAGCTTGTATATCTGTACTAATGTAGTAGTAGAAGACAAAAGGAAGAGTTTCTAGAGGCTAGCTTCATGAGGCCTCTGCAGTTGTCACATTGCCAGTGCTCTTGTAATGAGTGTGATTCTGCAGGTTATAGATGTGCTCTTGTAATGGCTGTCTTTCTGCAGGGTATGGACGACCTGCAGGTGAGAGCAGCAGCCACAGACATCTTCTCCTACCTGGTGGAGTTCAGTCCGTCCATGGTGCGCGAGTTCGTCATGCAGGAGCCCCAACAGACCGATGACGTAAGTGTGGGGTCACTCTGGGGCTGCCAGACCGGGAGTGTGGGTTCACTCTGGGGCTGCCTACGTCTATTACGATCTCAGGAATACCAGTCCCCCTCCAGGGGTGTGGGTGATATTATTAGCTCATTTGGGGGGCAGGTGTGTGTAGTAAAATGCCAGGTAATTATGATTTACCCTATGAAGTAATGAAGTATATCAGTGTATTAGGCCTGTCCATGCTCGGTTTCTGTGTATACAGTGCCTATAGAAAGTCATCATACCATTTTGAAATAGTCACTTTTTTTTTTTGTCTTACAGCCTGAAATGAAAGTACATCAAATCCATATTTTTCCAGCTTTATTTACACATTTTGCAACATTCAAGTGAAAAAAAAAGGGCACAATTTCTGATAATTAATAAAAAATGAAAAACTAGAATAACAGGGTTGCAAAAGTGTATCTGTATAACTTCCTATAATCGCGCATGCTTGTGAGCACGTTAATTCTTGTATAGAAACTGTGTGACAGGCGTTTGCCTTGATATGAAAAATGTATAGAAAAAAAAATTTATATTTATAAATGTTACGCGTTCAGCATGCGGCAGTGGGTCGAGATAAAGACGTGTAGAAAGCTGTGTGCCATCGCAGTGGCCTTTCCCCCGCTCAGCACGTGTCTCTCCTACAGGACGTGCTGCTGATCAACGTGGTCATCAAGCAGATGATCTGTGACACAGACCCTGAGCTGGGCGGAGCCGTGCAGCTGATGGGCCTCCTGCGCACTCTAATCGACCCAGAGAACATGCTGGCCCCCACCAACGTGAGCCACTGTGCTATACCCAACGCACTGCTGAATGACCTCCACATGGAGAACACACTGCACTACGCACTGAGCTAAATGACCTCCAGGCTACGCACTGAGCTAAATTACCTCCACACGGAGAGCGCACTGTGCTACATTACCAGGGACATGTTTTTCCTGATTAATCAGAATATGATCAGAATTGGTCTTCAGACCCTACTTGTGTCTCAGCTTATGGCGTTCCCAAGTCCCCTGCCTCTGGTTTGAATGTTTATGATTTGAAAATGGCCGTTTCCTGATTAATCAGAGGAATCCTTGATTTACCTCCACATGTAGAAGGCACTCTGCCACCTTACCTCCAGTTGGAAGTGAAGAACTTTGATTTCACTAACCTTCAGTTGAATAGAACTGACATGCTCTGCCCCACATCTTCCCCTTGGAGTAATGTATGGCTTTTGACTTTTTTATTTTATTTTTTAAACCTGTATTCCCCAGAAAACGGAGAAGACCGAGTTCCTCAGTTTCTTCTACAAGTACTGTATGCATGTGCTCACTGCCCCCCTGCTGGCCAACACCGCCGATGACAAGAACAGCAAAGGTGAGGTCTACGTCCTGGATGTGTGTGTGTGTGTGTTTATAACTTGGATCTTGTTGCTGTGTAGATTGCGGAAATATTTGTGTGTAAATCCTGTTGGTGCGCACATCTCTTAATTCCTTCAGCTGAGACTGTAAAAATACTCTGCACAATGTGGGGTACCACCTGTAATGTGACAAAACTGCAAAAAATTGAGAAATCCGTCTAAAAATAGTTTGTGTTTTACAGATTCACTAGAGGGATCCACCAAGATCAATCCGGTTTGTCCTGGTAAGAACAACTTTTCTTTCCTTTGTGATTTAATTCTTATTTGGCTGGCAGTGTAGTGTAATGGTTAGGGAGCTGGGCTTGTAACTCAGAGGTTGCAGGTTAAATTCCCAGGTGGGGCACTGCTGTTATACCCTTGAGCAAGGTACTTCACCTGAATTGCTTCAATAAAATATAAATGGATTGTGTGTAAAGAAATGTAAAACTGTAAGTCGCTCTGGATAAGAGTCCGCTAAATGCCTAAAATGTAAAAATGCCTAAAATGTTATTTGAGTGTCATCTTTCTCTCTGTTTAAAATGTTTGAATTGTGATTCTGGCTTTTTTGTCGGTCAGATAACTTCCAGACCGCTCAGCTGCTGGCGTTGATATTGGAGCTGCTGACGTTCTGCGTGGAACATCACACCTACCACGTGAAGAACTACATCATGACCAAGGACCTGCTCCGCCGCGTGCTGATGCTCATGAACTCCAAGCACACCTTCCTGGCGCTGTGTGAGTTCATCGGCTCAGCCAGCCCGTCTGTGAACGCTTCACAAACTTAAGTGTGGTTCTGTGTGGCTCAGTAGGTAGGCTGCTGGAGCCTGTTTGGTTTGGAAGAAAAGATGCATTCAGTAGAAATGAGCCCTAAATGACATTTTACTTTCCCCAAAGGCGGCCGCTGGAGCCCGAATATGCGGTCCTGTTTGCCGAAGCCCCTCATTGATATCATGAATTAATGTGGGGTGGTAGTGTAGCCTATTGGAATTATATCATTATAATTTGGGTAACTGGGCTTGTAACTTAGAGGTTGCAGGTTCGATTCCCAGGTGGGGCACTGCCGTTGTGCCCTTGACCGAGTTACTGGACCTGAATTCCTTCAGTAAATATCCAGCTGTATAAATGGATTTTATGTTTAAAAAATGTTAAGCTGTGTAAGTCGCCCTGGATACGTATGGATACGCCCTGGATTCTGCTGAATGCCTAATTTAAATGTAACAAATGTAATCAACTGGTGAAGTGACAAAAAGTGGTTTGATTGCTTTTTTAGAGTAAAGATTTTATACACATGATTAAGCATTTCAATCTGCAGGAAAATGATCCTGAAATCTGATTATTGTGACACTGGGCTGTAGTGCTTGGGGAAATCTGGGGTACAGTGGCTGCAGTTATTGATTTATTTGCATTGTTTTCAAATATTTACTGGGATCTGAAGAGTTTTCCAAGTTTTTCTGAATCATTTAAATATGGATTTTGATCCAGATCTGTATTCTTAGCCATCCATATAAGTGGCCTTAAGTGAGTAGATTGGTGGTGCAAGTATAATATTTCTAATGATGTGGACCCCCTCCCTTTCCCCCCACAGGTGCCTTGCGTTTCATGAGGAGGATCATTGGGCTGAAGGATGAGTTTTACAATCGCTACATCATCAAAGGGAATTTATTTGAGCCAGTCATAAATGCCCTCCTGGACAACGGGACGAGATACAACCTCCTCAACTCCGCCATCATCGAACTGTTTGAGTTCATCAAAGTGGTACGTTGGTCCACCGCGCTTCACGAATGTAACGTGACGGGTCGGATATAAGCCTATTTTTTTTCTTGCCTGCCTGTTTATTGACGAGTATTCCCCCTCTCCCGTTTCAGGAGGATATTAAGTCCCTCATCGCACACATAGTGGACAACTTCTACAAAGCACTTGAATCCATCGAATATGTCCAGACTTTCAAAGGCCTGAAGACCCGATACGAGCAGGAGAAAGACCGGCAGAACCAGCGGCTAAACAGGTCAGTGCAGCCCTTCGTTTACAGCGGTTCTTTACGTAACGGCACCATAG
Source organism: Aldrovandia affinis (assembly GCA_029706075.1). NCBI lineage: Eukaryota > Metazoa > Chordata > Actinopteri > Notacanthiformes > Halosauridae > Aldrovandia > Aldrovandia affinis. Next base: position 1,092,571 of record JAINUG010000213.1, read on the forward strand.
CCAAGAGTGACTACTGTCACGCAAGTGCGTGGTTCCAAAATGTATAATTTAATTCTGTTACGCTAAGATGGATAATTGTTGAATTTTTTTTTTTTTTTTGAGTAACTCAACTCATTGCCCTGTTGGCAATTAACATATTGGTCACAAATCGTATTAAAGATCTGCAGTGGACAGTCTCATGACAACTGGTTTGTGTGCAACCTTTGAGCACATAGTAACAGAGTAAGGGTTGTTCCATGACTGCATGTTGAGCACCAGATTAAATGCAGCAGACCGTGTGGGTGCGATGTTGTTAAACGGGCTCTGTGTGTAATGTGATGGCTGCGTCTGGCCTTTGGCTCCTCACCGAGTGTGCCCTCTCTCTGCCTGTGCGCCCAGATACCGCCGGGACGCCCGGTCGCTGGAGGACGATGAAGAAATGTGGTTCAATGAAGACGAAGATGAAGATGAAGGAGAACCGGCGGTGGAGAAGAGCAAGCCTGAGGAGGACTTCCCCGAGAGCTACGGAAAGTACATCGAGGGGAAGAAAGGTAGTTCACCGTCCTCCTCTCTGTCACATCTTCATAGAAGTGACCGCTTGCCTACTGCGTCTTATACATGGGAAAAGTGCTATGGAGCGTCCCCAGACAGGCAGAGAGGGGTCCAGGGTCAGGGGTGAGATGAGATGGGGCCCCTGGGAAGGGCCTGGATTTACAGGAGAGGCGTGAGGAGATGCATTATACATTACAGTACATTTTAGGCATTTAGCAGACGCTCTTATCCAGAGCGACTTACACAGTTTACATTCTATTACATACAATCCATTTATACAGCTGGATATTTTTACTGAAGCAATTCAGGTTAAGTACCTTGCTCAAGGGTACAACAGCAGTGCCCCACCTGGGAATTGAACCTGCAACCTCTGAGTTACAAACCCAGTTCCCTAACCATTACACTACACTGCCGATACTGGAAAAAAATGCTTTTAGCAAAAGTGAGCATTTGCCATTTGGTCAACTAGAATGACAGACCGCTCCAGACAAACACAATTAGGAGCCAAATCCAATTTTGGGCGGGGAAAAAAACCGAAAAGGGCATAAACAATTGTGGAAAAGTGATGCAGTTTTTGCACACCCTGTCCTTCCGATGGAGCCGTCTCGCACTGTCCACTCTTCCTCACACGGTTACTCGTCTTGCTGCGATTGAGCTTATTTTGCTGAGCTGTCCTCATGTCGCTGTTGAATGACTGACTGGACTTCCACAAAATTTGGGGGCGTCATTAACCGTGCCAACTCGCCGAGGTAGCCTATGGCGCTAAAGCACTGGTTCCCCACATGGTGATGCGCCTGATTGACTGCAGTGGAAGGATGTTTGCACACGCTAATCTGCTACCCCGGGATTAGCCCGGAGGTGGTTGCAGTGATAGGACAAGACTCACGATACGAGTGAGTGTTCTGATTTCAGGAGAAAAGCTGACTAGAGGATGCATCTGTAAATGATTAATACATTAAATTATAATGTACCAGGGCTGCTGCTCTTCAGCCTCTACAAGACTGGGGAAACCCTGAGAACATGGTATTTCTGAATAACCCAAGGTGTTTTGGGGTATTAACTCGCTCTTTTGTTTACAAGCTGCTGTATTTGTGTACCTATATATATGCCATTTAGCAGACGCTTTTATCCAAAGCGACTTACAGTAGTGAATGCATACATTTTCAGTACACGTGGCCCCAATGGGAATCGAACCCACAACTTAAGTGTTGTCGGCGCCATGCTCTACATACCGAGCCACACAGAACCATGTTCTGTGAGAGTGACTTGTTTGGGCTCAGGTTATTCAGCAGCACTTGTGTGACGGGTCCATGAAAGGTTTGCTCACCGCTGCTTTGGTGTCCGGCGGTCTCACGCCTTTCCCCTGCGGCTGGATGTCATCCCCTCTCTGATTGGACCGCAGCCGGTGGCTTTAGGCTTACCCTCTGTCTCTCTGCAGCGGCGGCGGCGGCAGCGGCGGCGGCGGCTAACGGAGCCAACAGCGCAAACGGCAAGCCCGTCACCCCCCCCACCTCTCCCCCAGCCCCAACAGCTCCAACAGCTCCAGCGCAAAGACCGCCTCGCTACCCGCCACTGCCTGACCAAGGTGAGCCCTGAAGAGCGGGCCTGCCAGAACAAGCTGAGGAGACGCGCAGATCGCACACAACAAACTGTTTGACGTTTTTGCGTCTTTATAAAACCGATAAATGATGGTTTGCTCTCCCCATGAGATGCGATTTACAGGCATCTCAATCTTTCATTCAAATTTGAGTGATCCACCACCTTCTTTCAACTGTTTATGCAGTAAATGTTATGCTATATTGTCCGCAGTAAATTATTTGACAGCTAGTGCTGGAATGGATAATGTAGAGAGCGTACTTTTGTTTTGTATATTTGCATGTGGCTGTGGGCTCATGTTGAGGGATTTTAAAGAACTGCATTTGGAAAGTGTGAGCCCATTATTTACAATGGAAAGGTAAAATGTCTTTGATTTTTCTCGCGTGGTGTGGTGTTAAAACTGATTTTGAGAATTGGGGGCGAACCTTGCATGTTTAAGCCTCCCGCATCCGCCCCTGCCTTAAGACCTGCCCAGGTGTGCATGGAGAGCATGGCCGCTTATCACGGCACGACAGAAAGGGCCTCAAAACGACCCATCGTTAGCGAGGCCCGTAACGGAGGCCCGTTTCCGTAACTCATTCGTTTTCACGCACAGACGGCGCTCGTGGGCCTCGTGGACTACCCAGACGACGAAGACGAGGAGGAAGAGGAAGAGGAGGAGTCACCACGGAAGCGGCCTCGTCTAGGATCGTAGACGCGTAGCAGCAGCCCCTTCTGGTCCGGAGTCGGACAGTGCCACTGTCTACAGCCCGCTGGACCCGAGAGCCCACAGCACACCCCCACTCCTACACACCCACCCGGATCCAGGAGGACCAGAGCCGCCAACCAACCGCGTGCCAATGCCCACCCCCCTGGCACCTCCCCCCCCCCCACGCACTCCGCTGCACCGGCAGGGACCGCGCCTCTACCGCCGCTACCTTTTCACCAAGGAGCCCCGGGGAGCCTGTCAGGCTAGCAGGACTAGCGGCGTAGTTATGGAAGCTCGATCGGACTCCGATCTCCTTACACTCTTAGGGTGGGGTGGGGCGGGGGGAACTAGGCAAAAAGTCAACAGAAAAACACACAAAAACAACAAATAAAGCGATCTTCGTTCCAAGGAGCAGGACTCTTAACTCTGAAACCGGGCCTCTAGTCGGGGCCCGTGTTGGAACTACATCAGCCAGGAACCCTGTATTCATAATTTTATTAAAAGTACTGTACAGAGTGTTATTTTTTTTTTTTTTTTTTTTCTTCCTTTTTTAAAAATCATTTGCCCCCTTGGAAGATTTTAAAGGGGAGAGCTAGACACCTGCCAGTGTGGTTTTGAGCACACAAAAGGTGGGACCACCGTTTACCCTTTTAAATTGAAACATTTGATGACTTGTAATAAGCAGAGTTTCAATGCTGGTTTTAATAACCACATAATAGTCCACACGTTGCTGGCCTGAACGAGGATGACCGTAGTTTTCAGTGTTACGGCGCTTTGATCCACTTTTCATTCTCTTACAAGAGGGGTGTGCATTTGTTCAGGGAAGAATCATTTTTATCGTACAACCCAAGGGTTCGACTGGGGGCGTCTGGAGATTGCCAGCTTTATGAAAGCCTTTTCCTCTCAGTGCTGTAGCGGTGCTCGCCTCCTCGAAGTTCACCAGTACGTCACACGAGCGAGTGTTCTGCTTTTAATCACAACGTGACTAAAACCGCTCCTTTCGAGGGAACGGGGCATCTGTGGGGCCCGTTCCACGTGTAGTCCTGAGAAATGACAGCCAGCTGCCTCCGATCTGCACACATTCCAATTGACACACACACGAGTTTCAGAAGCACGGGGAGAAAAGGAGCATTTCGTTCTGAACAAGCGTACCGACTGGGAGGCTTAGCGTTCACAGAGGAGGAGGGCGTCTAGAGAAAATAGTTTATTTTTTTTGGCCATAGAATTTTGTACAAGTGCGTTTACTACCACTATCTCCATTCTACATCATTTGTATACATTTGATATTTGAAAAGGTTTCAGATTAAATGTGACCCTGGCATTAAACTCTAACCTAGTCTTATTTTAATGATTGCTTTTGTTTTTTAATCTTTTGTTTTTACCCCCCTGTGTCTGTTTCGATTGGTGATGCAGTATATTGATGAATTGCCATAACCCTGTAAATGTTTGTAAAATATCCAGCCAGTTGAAGATGAAATGCGGATTCTAGTTTTGTATGAAGACCATCCTCGCCCGACCGCCGCACAGTCCATTCAGTTTCCCTTTAGATCTATATTCAAAAGGAAATGGCCTTGTGAAATGTACATTTCGTTCATTGTAAGTTTTCCAACAAAGTCATTGTATTCTACTGGCAATATTTTTGGTACACGAGCCATTTTAGGCATGCTTCTTGCCCTCAATGATATGTTCCTCATGGCAACATATATTCCACGCATTAAACCATGTTTATGCTTTGATTGACAGGTTGGTTATGTGTTGCTACTTACTGCGAGACGGTAAACTGGTTATTTGTTCGATCTGGGCTGGAAATGACAGCACCAAAAAGCACTATGTATGCAGGGTTTACAGAAGAAGTGGAGACCTACGGGAACAAACTCACTGTGCAAAGACATCCAGTCCTATTCAATCTCCTAGATCAAGCAAAGAAAGTGAAAGTTTTTGTTACAGTGCACAAATGCTTAGCTGGGTCAAGCAGAAAGGAAAATTGATCTTAATTGATCTTGGTTTTTATAGAAAGGGTAGCCTACTGGACATCTGGAAATGGGAGGCTACAAGGGATGAAGCGCGGTACCAGGAGAACCGTCGAGGACCTCGCTGAAGGTGAAGTCGTTACTAAACCACATATAAAGATGAGCTCATGCACGTCAGACTAGCACTTCAGGCTAGTCTTGCCAAACCTGCTGCCTGAGCCCCAGTTCATTACAAATCCACATTGAGGTCAAAATTCTTTCCAGATCATGACAGTGGTATGACTTGTGCAGAAAGATTTTGTTTTGGTGTGAAAATCACACATTTTTTTAACTATGTAAATCGATTTACACTATCGATCAAATCCTCAATTATCTGCTTGAACATGCAAAGGGGGCTCTCCTTGGTCGTTTGTGAAAGCTGTTCTCCGAAGGTACCGTGCCAGACGAGCTTAATCGCGTGCGTACCATACTACAACTTGTGCGCCGTCAGCTGAAGCAGCGAACGTATTCGTGAACCACTTCAAACTTTGACATCCTGAAACCTTGTGCTCATTAACTTTATAGTTGACATGTACATCTTGCATGCATGCTTGAGTGTGGAAAAAAACGAATCTAAGCAGTATTTCAGTTCTCCAAATGGCACTTTTTACAGCCCACATTTAACCAATAAACCTTAGCTTAGTTTATTTCCTCAGATAACTCAATAATTTAACTGGTAAATGTGTGGAATATTTCCCTTCTGATTGGATTCAATCCAAATGAATACGTTGCATCAAAATATAACGTACAGGTTTTTCCATTTCAGAGTATTCGGTTAAAACATGATTTTAAACTTGAAACCGGAAAATGTTAATGTCCGCCTTAATAAAAGTACAAGTTCATTCAAATGTGGAAATGTCACTTGAACGTTGGTTCCTTGTTTTACTTAACACAACAATTAAGCTGGACTTGAATTGGAAAAGAGTCTATCAACACTAATGTAAGCAAGAGTAGTTTGCTTCTATACTCCATTTTTATAGGCAACAGTGGTTTGGATTATGATATCTACTGAAAAATGTGTATATATAAAATTGTATTAACTAGACAGTATACAGGTCATAATATAGATCCAGTACATTATCTCCTTTCATTAAGTCTATTTTGGACTAAGGTTTCAATATTCCGTTGTTCCATTATAGCACACTGATGCCAAAAGCAATTAAGCAGCAGTCCACGCATGTACTCCAGGGTGAATTTAAAGTCCATCTCGGTTGAAATGATTGCTCTTCACTCAAAAAGGAAAAAAGAAGAAAGAAAAATCTTCTTCGCCTTACTTTTTAATCACCTCCTCTTTGAGCTTTTCGGCCAAGTGTTTCCTTTTCTGCAACCTCTTTTTCTCTTCTACAGAGACGTCCTTCGCAACACAAAAACAAACAGCGTTACGTTCTGAAGGGTCACTTTTACATTATTACATTACAGGCATTTGGCAGACGCTCTTATCCAGAGCGACGTGCAACAAAGTGTTAACCGTAGTCAAGAACAGTTTAGCTGAAAGCCACCCTAGTGGGAAGTACAGTTCCTAGGTGCTAGGAGCAACCACATAGTTAAACTAGGACCCTGTAGGTAAATCTAGCCACAATTCAAAGGTAGCAATAAAGCAATCAATGCAGAAAATAATGCCTAAGCCTAATACAATACATAAACAAGTAGACATGTGTAAAACTAAGCAACTATGTCCCTAAGTTAACAAAAACCGGACTACGGGGAGAGGTCACTTCTGCAACATTGTCCTAACGGAAAAGAAAGAATAGAAAAGCTCAGGATCACCTTTTTGTTCTGTGCCACTAGGGGCGCACTTCCTGTTTGCGAGCCGTTGGTCTTCTCTGCCGATACACCCTTTGCACTGGCTCTCCGTTTTGTGGCAGCATCCTCCTGTGTGTATGTAAACAGGAAGAGCAATGCATTTAGAACAAAACAAACGGCATCATGCCACGACTGGAAACTTGTTTTACCTGATTGGAATGGTAAAACAAGTACGTTTTTACAAACTGGTGACTAATAGTAGTTTTGGTGAAACGGCAGACGTGCCAAAAGCACAATTTGATAAGTCGGCAGAGATTCAATCAAATCGAGTGATCAATCAAATTTGCGGCCTTTGTGGAGTCGTTCCTGTAAGGTAAGGTAATGTCCCTTATGCATACTACTGTCTTCATTTTATTTCATTTTATTTCATTTTAACACTACTGGTAATGTGTCTCTCAAATAAATATCCTTTTCATCCGTCCTTTCACACTGCCTAATACCCATTGTAATCTGCCTTTCGTTTCACTGCATTTTTGACAGAAACAAAATGAACAGAATGGTACAGATAATGGTTAATACTGGCCAGGCTTGATCATTACACTGGGTGAGATCATTACCAACACAAAGTAGCAGGGATGTGACTCTACGTTCACTGAACCCATGACCTGAGGGCCTGTAGGGGCTCTGTGTGTATGTGAGGTACAGGTGTGTGTGTGTGTGTGTGTGTGGTTAGGGGCTCTGTGTGTATGTGAGATACAGGTGTGTGTGTGTGGTTAGGGGCTCTGTGTGTATGTGAGATACAGGTGTGTGTGTGTGTGTGTGGTTAGGGGCTCTGTGTGTGTGTGGTTAGGGGCTCTGTGTGTATGTGAGATACAGGTGTGTGTGTGTGTGTGTGTGTGGTTAGGGGCTCTGTGTGTATGTGAGATACAGGTGTGTGTGTGTGTGGTTAGGGGCTCTGTGTGTATGTGAGATACAGGTGTGTGTGTGTGTGGTTAGGGGCTCTGTGTGTAGTGGTTAGGGGCTGTGTGTGTGTGTGTGGTTAGGGGCTCTGTGTGAGGGAGTGGTTAGGGGCCCTGTGTGAGGGAGTGGTTGTGAGGGTGTGTGGTTAGGGGCTCTGTGTGTGGGTGTGGTTAGGGGCTCTGTGTGAGGGTGTGGTTAGGGGCTCTGTGTGTATGTGGGATGTGAGGGAGTGGTTGGGCTCTGTGTGAGGGAGTGGTTAGGGGCCCTGTGTGAGGGATGGTTAGGGGCTCTGTGTGAGGGTGTGGTTAGGGGCTCTGTGTGAGGGGTGTGGTTAGGGGCTCTGTGTGAGGGTGTGGTTAGGGGCTCTGTGTGGGGGGTGTGGTACAGGGTCTTACAGGTGTGGGTGTGGTCAGGCCTGGCTCCAGGGAGGCGTGTTTGGACTGCTGCTCCTTCTTCAGGGCCTGCAGCTTGTCTCTCTGCTGCCTGAGATACTGAGCCCTCTGCTGCAGCTGCTCCTGCTGGCCCACCGACAGCTCCTGCACCACACACATGCACATCCATACAAAACACACACACACACACACACACACACACACACACACACACACACACACGCCAGAACGCTCTTTCAATGGAGAGTGAACCATCTCTGAAAACGCCCAAGTCTGTGGTTTCATCTACAAGAGCAACCACGGTGTAATGTATGAATCATTGAAATGTTAATTTTACTCTGAGGCACAGTGGTTGTGTTCCAATGTTGTTCATGGAGTTGTGTTAATGACAATGCTGGACACTCGGTGAAAGGCTTGCTTTTAGCACTCTGCTTTTAGCTTTTAGCTGTGTTGTTGATATTGTTTATGGAGTTGTGTTGTGTTGTTGTTTATGTTGTGATGTTGTTTATGGAGTTTGTGATGTTGTTTATGGAGTTTATGTTGTTGTGTTGTGTTGTGATGTTGTTTATGGAGTTGTGTTGTGATGTTGTTTATGGAGTTGTGTTTGTGTTGTTATGATGTTTTATGGAGTTGTGTTGTTGTTTATGGAGTTGTGCTGCGATGTTTATGTTGTGATGTTGTTTATGTTGTTGTGTTGTGTTGTTGTTTATGTTGTTGTGTTGTTGTTGTTTATGGAGCTGTGTTGTGATGTTGTGTTATGATGTTGTTGATGGAGTTGTGCTGCGATGTTTATGGAGTTGTGTTGTGATGTTGTTTATGTTGTTGTGTTGTGTTGTTGTTTATGGAGCCTGTGTTGTGATGGGCAGACTCACAGTGAAGTGCCTGGAGATGCCGGCCTCTTTGCGGGCCTCCTCCAGCCAGCCCTCAGCCATGGGCCCCCCTCCTGGGGCCCTCAGCGGCGGCAGCACCGCAGTGTCCACCCTGCCCTGCCCTGCACATCCCCGGGGAAAACCCATAACCACCATGACCAAGCAAGGGTTAGCCTGGAAAAACCCAGTACCCCAACCAACCACCATGACATGCTAAACTGCAAGAAAACAATGGTTCAAAGCCTGCCAAGGGTTGCCTAAACATGCTAAACTACAGAACCCCAACCAACCTCACCAAACATGGGTTAGCCAAACTCAGCAAACATGCTAAACTGCAGTACCCCAACAAAACAATGGTTAACCTCACTTCAAATGTGCTAAACGACAGTATCCCAACTAACCTAACCAAGCAACTAACTCTAAAGTACAAAACCCCTAACCAAACCTCTAACTCCAAGTGCAATAAAACATGGGGTCAGCCTAACTCCAAATGTGCTAAACTAAGGTAACATACCTGGGAGCAGCGTGGCAGGGCCAGAAGGACTGAGTGCCTGACTCTTCTGCCGGCGCTCCCCAGCTCTGGAGCCACCCTCCTGCCCCTTATCGGTGTTCACTGCCACACTGTTCACCTGGAGGAGAGGGAGGATAACGGCCACATCACACACTCAAGCCCCCATGGGGTGCCACCCAGCACCTGCACTGAGGGCCGACAGCCCATTCCATTTGACACTTCCTTGGTCAAGGTGAGCTACATCTCACGCTACAGCAAACAGCACAGAGTGGAGCTGAAAGGATCGCACTACCGAATCTACTCCACACAAGTAGCTGAAGCGCTACAGCGCCCCCCGCAGGATGGGAGGGCAGTTACCATGGGGTTGCCGTTGGTGAGCAGGGGCGCTTGAGGCTGGCTGCCTGTCACCGAGTCTGGCTGTCTGCCTCTGTTCGCCTCAACCTTTGGGATAGAGCCAGCGGAGACAACATGGAAGCATTCACATCAGCCTTTCTACAGTAGCAGACTCGCTAACAGTTAAATATCTTCTAGCAATTCAAACTATCTCGTACTTTTACAAATGTCTCAGAACAAAGGCAGGGTAAACATCGATCTTTAATGGAACATGAATAGCAAGGCTGCATAAGAGATGGACACAGTTCAGACCAGACTACTTGCTAAAGGGTATGGAATACAGACTGCCGAATAATCAATACAACACAACACCACATCTAGGCATTGGTCATAATCATAGTATTAATCTAATTGTTTTACAGGCTTAATTATAAAAAAACATTAAAACTGAAAGTCTAAATGATTCCAATATAAGATGAAGCAAAACCTTTTCAATAAGAGTTAATAAATATATATATATTTTTAACTAAATAAAATAAATGCTTACTATACTGAAACAGCAAAGCTCAGCTGGAACAGCATGTGCAGTGGTAGTTCGGGACCACGGCTGAGACACGCTGCTAGACGCACCCCTATTTCAGTGGGTCACTGAATAAACAGGTGAATAGTGGGTTCCAAACGCAAAGCACCTTGTTTGTGTTCGTGGGGTGGGCCGGGGGCGAGTCCTGTCGCTCAGCGCTGTCCAGCATGACCCGGTCAGAGCTGCTGGTGGACGTGGAACCCATTTCCTCCTCACACTGTATCCTCCTGGCCATCTCCTCGTCATACTCCTCCTTTGACCTCCTGTAGACCGCGAGGGGGAGAGAGGCAGGGAGTCAGGGGGGCTGGCTGTGTAGTGTAATGGTTAGGGAGCTGGGCTTGTAACTCAGAGGTTGCAGGTTCAATTCCCAGGTGGGGCACTGCTGTTGTACCCTTGAGCAAGGTACTTAACCTGAATTGCTTCAGTGAAATATCCAGCTGTATAAATGGATTGTATGTAAAGAAATGTAAACTGTGTAAGTCGCTCTGGATAAGAGCATCTGCTAAATGCCTAAAATGTCAAATGGATAGCAGGGCCTTCTGACGGATCAGTCGGTTTCTCTGGAGAAACACAGCACAGGGCCCGTCTGGAGATGGCTACTCTTCAAAGCTCTAGTGTATCTATGAATCAATCAAATAATCAGCGCTACTGTATCAATCAGTCAATCATTCAATCAATCAATCATCTCTACTGTGGCAATCAATTGATATTTCAATTAGCTCTACTGTATACATCAATCTTTCAATCAACCAATCTGCTCTACTGTATACATCCATCTTTCAATCAACCAATCAGCTCTACTGTATACATCAATCTTTCAATCAACCAATCTGCTCTACTATATCCATAAAAAAATATTTCAATCTATATGAGTGAAAGAAAATGTAGCACAGAGCTACATAGAGGCTGATCAGACATGGCCACATGGTCACATCACATAGAAGCTGATCAGACATGGCCACATCACTATTCAAACTGTTCCAAGCTGGAGATCCATAAGCAAGGCATTATACAAGCTCACACCATTACTACGATTTTACTCATTAAATGCACCATTACTATGACTATTCTCATTACTCACTTACCACATCAGTACTGCGGCTTTACTAATTTAATACACCATTACTACTTTACTGATTGCTAATTTACCATATCAGTACTGCGGTTTTACTCATTGACGCAAGTGTGACCAAACCACCACGCTAAGCTGTCATGTGAAATGCATATCCTTCAGGCGTCAGTGGTGTAAACTCTTTCTCCCACAGACACACACACACACACACACACACACACACACACACCACGACCACTGCTGTAACGAGAGCAGCCTCTTGAGTGAAGACGTTTACAGAAGGCATTTAAGAGTCTGAAAAAACCTAATATTCTCGATAGTTAGCTTGTACTGTTATGCGGCAAACAAACTATTACCTCTAAGTTGATAGTGGCTAGAGGGATTCCTGATTCAATGATAATTAACCTTTAAAAGGGGTTTATAGCTCTCTGCTAAAAGCTAGGGTCTGCTTGGAAACGTAATGTACAAGCGTTTGCCTTGTTGAACAGTGAACACACCCCACTTTGCCGGGCAAAAGGATGGGCAGCTTGTTAGAAGAGCTTGCCTTGCAGTAGCAAATTGTCTTATTTGTTGATTATTGATCATATTTACACATAATGTTGCACACATTAGAGGAATCCACACATTTGAAAGCAAACCTACTTAAAAATACATATATTGCCAGTTCGCTCTGGCTGGGAGTGCCACTAGGGGGCGGCAATTGGCTGTCCTCCCCAGGGAGGGGGGAGGGAAACCGAAACCCCGAACCTGCATATATGAGTGGTCCTGTGTGTTACGGTGACCGTGGGGGGTGCCGGCTCGGAGGAGGCGGTACAGCGCCCACTACCGGTCTCAGGACTATGGCAGCGACCTCTCATACGAGGGTGGGGATAATTGACATGAAAAAGACAGAGTATAATTGGCAACTAAAAATAGGGAGAAAATGGGGAATAAAAGTATAAACAGAAAAAAAATACTGTATATATATTTTTTTAATACATATTACACCAATCGTGAATAACATTTGGGGGTGCAACACACCCATTGCACCCCCCCAAACTCCACCAATATTCCTTATTGGAGATCTCTCTCGACCTGATCTCACAGGTGCAGAATCAAGACAGCACCACCACACTGCAGAGAGCTGGGAGACCAGCTGCAGCCTCAACTGGGCCTGATCCCACCTGCCTGAACATACCAAAAATGTACTTTGGGCTAAAAATATGACTCAGTTGCCTTTTAGTATAAATCCCACAAACCAATATCGCCCAAACCCTTAAGAAGCTTAGTTCACCAAAGACACATAGCTGGTAAGACTTAGATTACCCAGCATTGCATCAATCCCATTACAAGTCAAGCTACTGCGGCAACTGAGGCTATCAGCTGGGGGCCCAACCTTTAAACTGTGCCTGCTGTGAACTGAGCCGTAGGCTTGCATGGAGACGTAAGCGACGGTGAGTATTGTGCAGGATGGACATAGCTGCACTAACTGAGCTAATGGGCTATTACTGAGAATTTGGGATGGAAGTGCATTGACCTTGATGTCCTAGAGACTGGCTCCTGCCAAAACCATAGGAAATTATTTTCCGGCTCATTTGATTAAAAAAGTTAATAAAACCACCATATAAAAACTATTTTTGTAACCTAAACGTTTAGACTTTTTTGGAGTGCCTCCAACTGCTTTCTCTGCCTGTTTTGGCTTTGTAATGGGATTTGCCTCCATGATAATCCCCTATGTAATTTGAGCCTTTGTACGGGATGCTACCTGAACTCAGTCGACCCCTCACAATCTATCACTTTTAAATGTGTAAAAAAAAAATATACGCACACTGCCAAACTGACAATGACAGACAGACAGCTTTGAGATTCTTCAAAGTCCCCTTTGTTACACTTGCATATATTGGGGAGATTCAAATGATTGAAATGACCCCAAAGAGACCACTATATGCTGCTCTGCTACACACTGTTATGTTTTTCCCCCCCTGCAAAAGTGCTGGTTTATAAAATCAGCCGCAGTTCCATACTCCCACCAGCAGATGGCAGAGTAAAAATCGGTGAGGGGATTAAACGGCGTGAAGCGCTAATCCCCTCCGAAGTGGATATCTGAATCCGGAAGAGAACCCAAAGTGACTGTGCTATTCTGAAATTGCATTACTCGAACCCTGCGTTCAGCTTTATGTAATCGACCCCCCACACACTCCTTCCTTCACTGTACCCTGTGCCCCTTCACCTAAATCCTCCACTGACACAGAACTCTGTGACCCCAGCCAGATGCAGCAGGGGTCAGCTGGAGGGCTGCATCCTCCCACAGGCTCCTCTCAGGGCAGCTGGGTGACCAGTGAGTGATCCCAACAGGCCTTCAGGACCCAGAGCATCCAGCGGTACAAACTACACCTTCATCAAGCAGCTTCACATCACACACTGATCTGACGCCACTCTGGGCTTCCATGGGGACATAAATGTATCAGCAAACTTAACAGCATAAGGTATATACTGTAAACACTACACAGTGCCTGTATCATTATTCATCCCATGGATCATCCCCAAAAGTGATTTATTCTATACTTCATTCTGTGTTGATTAGTCTATATTTTTTATACGTGCCTAGTGGGAGGTATTCTCACACAGTGCAGACACTGTCACAACTTGATACACCTGAATAATACTTTTTTTTTTCTTTTCTTCTCCTCAATGATCAAAGGACCAAGAGTATGTCTATGGTGGGCCGCAATTGGCCCCTGGGCCGCCAGTTGAACATCCCTGCCATGGGTGGCCTGAAAGGTGGAGGCGGCGTTTCAAACCAGAAAATCTGAAAGGTGCTCCTGTAAACAGGGTTGAACCTTCTTCGATCTAGCTTGCACGGAAAGAAAGACTCAAATAAATCTTTTCATGCAATCTCTATTTCGTAGCATACCCAAATGCTGTAGCTCACCGGGGAATAATGTTGCTCAGGGAACAAAAGTGAGAATCTGACCGATGTCTAAACTGCCACACGTCTCTGCTTTGGCGATCGCTGCTACAGTAAGCGCTGTTCCCAGAAGATAGGCTGGGGTCTGAGAGTCACTGCAGAGTAAACAGGAGCAGCGCTTGGCTTCACTCTATCTGGAGGACACACATACTAGTGTGCGCTCTCCCGAACTGATAGAGGACGCTTCAGCAATGGCACAGGCGTGAATGCGGTTGTTAAAATAGTATTAATGTGGTGGTAGGGGGGGTACACAGAAGCTCTGTAACTCTGGACAGGGGTGCGCAAGGCTTCGCTAACTCACTTGAGCACTTCCTGGAGGATCCTCATCTCCTGCTGCTCGATCTCATTCATCATGTCCATCCCATTGGTCAGACACTCGGGCAGGGTGCCTGTCACAGGGAGGAGATGGCATGTCAGCACCCCTCAGACCAACACTTTACATTCACCCAGAGCCTTACATTCAAACAGGACATTACATTCAACCAGAGCTTTACATTCAAACAGGGTGTCACATTCAACCAGAACTTTACATTCAAATAGGACATTACATTCAACCAGAACAAAGAAAGTCTGGAAACAGATGGAGACTCCAGCAAGTGCTATGACATTTTGGCCAAAATGTCTTGGTTCTCTCTGCCAGGAAGCTGAAACCTGGCTGCAAATGGATCTTTCAGCAAGACAGTGATGCCAAGTAAACCTCAAACTCAACCAAGGAATGGTTAACTGACCAAAAAATGACTGTTTTGCAATGGCCATCTCAGCCTCCAGACTTGAACCCGATCGGAAATTTGTGTTTAGAATTTAAGAGGGCAGTAATTTGAGTAATATAATACATCTCATTACCTGTATTGTTTATTTCATGTAGCCCTTTAGCTCATGCTTATCAAGGGTGTGAATAGTTTTTGGAGCTGACTGTATAGTAATCCAAATGATATATGCAAATGATGACCACTGACACCCATCCGGTATGATGTGCATGGTGTCTGCGCTGTAAGCTACGGGTGCCGTACCGTTCCTCTCCTTAATGACCCTCAGCGCTTGGAGCTGCAGCTCCACATTCTTCTGCACCATCAGAGACCGGAACATCTGGAAGTCGTCTGTGGCCAAAACCGGCTGGAACACCGTCTGTGAGTGAGAGAGAGAAACATCAAGAGCATCACAAAGCAGGTCATATCCCTCCCATAAGGACCAGAGCACAATACAGAGCAGGTCATATCCCTCCTATACAGACCAGAGCACATGACAGAGCAGGTCATATCCCTCCCATAAGGACCAGAGCGCATCACAGAGCAGGTCATATCCCTCCTCTATGGACCAGAGCACATCGCAGAGCAGGTCATATCCCTCCTCTATAGACCAGAGCACATTACAGAGCAGGTCATATCCCTCCTATACAGACCAGAGCACATGACAGAGCAGGTCATATCCCTCCCATAAGGACCAGAGCGCATCACAGAGCAGGTCATATCCCTCCTATACAGACCAGAGCACATGACAGAGCAGGTCATATCCCTCCTCTATGGACCAGAGCGCATCGCAGAGCAGGTCATATCCCTCCCATAAGGACCAGAGCGCATCACAGAGCGGGTCATATCCCTCCTATACAGACCAGAGCACATTACAGAGCAGGTCATATCCCTCCCTTAAGGACCAGAGCACATCATAGAGCAGGTCATATCCCTCCTATACAGACTAGAGCACATCGCAGAGCAGGTCATATCCCTCCTATACAGACTAGAGCACATTGCAGAGCAGGTCATATCCCTCCTCTATGGACTAGAGCACATCGCAGAGCAGGTCATATCCCTCCTCTATGGACTAGAGCACATCGCAGAGCAGGTCATATCCCTCCTCTATGGACCAGAGCACATTACAGAGCAGGCCATATCCCTCCCATAAGGACCAGGGCACATCACAGAGCAGGTCATATCCCTCCTCTATGGACCAGAGCACATTACAGAGCAGGTCATATCCCTCCTATACAGACCAGAGCACATCGCAGAGCAGGTCATATCCCTCCCATAAGGACCAGAGCACATTACAGAGCAGGTCATATCCCTCCTCTATGGACCAGAGCACATCACAGAGCAGGTCATATCCCTCCTCTACAGACCAGAGCACATTACAGAGCAGGTCATATCCCTCCTCTATAGACCAGAGCACATCGCAGAGCAGGTCATATCCCTCCTCTATGGACCAGAGCACATCGCAGAGCAGGTCATATCCCTCCTCAATGGACCAGAGCACATTACAGAGCAGGTCATATCCCTCCTATAGATTAGCAGACCAGAGTAGGTCATATATGAAGTGAACAGAGAGGGGAAACGTGGTTAAATGATGGACAACAAGTAAATGCAAAGCACATGCTATCACACAGGTGTGGGTCATCCATTAATTAAGCAGATAATATCCCAGCATGCATAGGGCCGTGAATAAAAGTGCTGGACAGGCCTGGTTGCCTATAGTTATGGCTAGCATGGCTGCAAGAGGAGATGTGGAAGAGGGGTGATAGGGCACGTTTGGAAAGAGCTTCAGTGACTAAGAAGGCTCAACTTGCTGATTTTTCACAAGCAACAGTGTCTAAGGTGATGTCAGTGTGGAACTCAGAGGGAAAGACATCATCAGCAAAGGGTAACAGCGGGAGTGGAAGTGCATACTTCGCGGTTTTGATGTCCGTCCGTTAATTGAAAGTGTAAGGGAACAAAGCAACCGCAGATCAGTTAACCGCAACTGCCCCACACTAAACCCAAAGGGGCAAACTGGGGCAAGTTCCAGGGAAAACAATGGTGACCCAACTCCCTAGTGACTTTACATCAATGTTTCCATTTTTTTGTTCATTATGTGTATCACTTGAACATTGACATCGCAGAGTGGCTGGGGCGCTTCTGCTTAAGAGAGTGTGTGAGGGGGCTCCAGAGAGGTTAATTCGGTACGGCACTGGCCCTGAGCGCAGGCTGAGCCCTACAGCCTCGCTTTACTGGTGCGAGACTGGGCAAGGCTGCCGCTGACCCACTATAACCAGGAGTCTGACTTTCACAGTCTTTTTCCCAACTGTGGCAGGGTGGGCTCAAATTAGCCATCCAGTGTGTAAAACAGCCTCTGGCTGGTGGGTGAGTGTACTGGAGGAGTGAACACTGCACTGCACTTCAGCTGCAGTGTGCCCTGTGTGCGTGCAGAAGCCGTAGCAAAGAGCACAGTGCAATCTCCGCCTTTTAAGGGGTCAGGGAATAATTTTCCAGTTTCCCCACATTGGCTCTAATGGTTTTCTGTTTTTGTTTCCCTCTGGAAAATACCAATTGTGAAGCGCTGTGTGACAACCTGTTTGTAAATGGCGCTATACAAAAATAAAGATTGATTGATTGATTGAATCTCCAGTTCCGACGGGGGAGGGGGTGTTGGTAACATGTGTGACGGGGACATGAGAATTTAAAACCATCAAAAAACCTGATAAGGAATATTTCTGCACAGCTCAGCTGAAGCAGCATGCAAAAAATGTCACCAGTCACCAGTACTAGGAACGGGTCAATATCACAGATCCATTCTTATGGCAAGTCATTTAAATCTTGCATTCATGCACAGGCACGTAAAGACCTGTTACCTTCAACGTTACAATACAAACGCAGCGCACTCTGGTGCCTTCCCCGGCTCTCTGGACCCTATGCCTGGCCGGGCCCCTGCTGCTGTAAGCCTCTTGATGGGGCCGGGCGGAAATTCCCCTGAACTAGGTCACCTGTGGAATCTGCTCACAGAGTGCAGGCAGGGTCCCGTTCCCTATACCTGCCTGGGCGTAATCGCTCCCGCGGGCTTTTTATGGCTCAGCCGGGACCCAGAGTCGCTCTCCAACCAGAATAGCGCTCCGCAGCCATTCCTGTGCCTCGGTAACCCGGTTAGGAGCCGGCCCTTAATCCTGCCACATTCAGACCGCGCTGACGTAAGGGGGTTGCGGGTTTACCTCCCGTAGCGCACTTTCTCATGTGCACCGTCATACCGTCCCCTGCTCTAGCGACGACTCTGTTCGATTCAGTAGAACTTTAACTTGTTAATTCAGTAGAACTGTATTAATCCCCCGATGCCACTTTTGCACACGAGAGCGAACCGCCGCAACCTCCTTCACAGGAGACATCTTAAGAATCGGGTGCGCACTTAGATATAGTTAATCAATTCACTAAAAAAGGAAGCCCACTTAACATCAAATCGATTGCTTGGGTTTTTACAGAGTTTGATTCTCCACACACACACACACACACACACGCACACGCACACGCACACGCACACACACACACACACACACACACACACACACACACACACACACACACACAGTCCATCTCCAGTCAATTTATTTCCACCATCTGAAGCTTAACAGGATATGGGAGTGATAGGGTGTGGATATGGGAGTGATAGGGTGTGGATATGGGAGTGATATGGGAGTGATATGTGGGTGTGGATATGGGAGTGATATGTGGGTGTGGATTAATCTGAGGTCCTCTGAGCTTTCCAAAGAAAATGCTTCCACAAAATGATCAGTACCACAACCCCACAGCTGTGAGCCTCATGCGCTTTTGGGATATGAGCCCCAAACACAACCACCATGGGCAACAAAAAATAGGGATTCAGGAATGACTCCACTACCACTGAATCTCTACATTTAACTAACTGTCATCGCCACTGCTTACATGTTTACTACTGCATTTCGTAATATGTATCCATGTTTAATACTGTCTCCAAACAAAAAATAAATCTACTAACCTTTTATTTCCCTGTGTTACAGGTACAGTGTGCAGCTGCCAACAATGATGTCTATCGCTGTATTACTGCACTGATCTCTTGCGCGAACAATGATTGATAATACCATGTATAATAATATAATATATGCCATTTAGCAGACGCTTTTATCCAAAGCGACTTACAGTAGTGAATGCATACATTTTTCAGTACATGTGGCCCCAATGGGAATCCACAACCTAAGCGTTGTCAACGTTTTGCCCTACCTACTGAGCCACACAGATCTTATAAGTCGCTCTGGATAAGAGCGTTATGCTAAATGCTTAAAATGCAAAATGCAAAAAATTAATGAGATCACCGTTTAAATGTTCAGGTATGAGACCATCATACAAACATAGATTGGGAAAACGGAGCCTGGCCATTGCTCCATTTGAGACGCTGCTGATGACACCTGTCTCATGTGTTCACCCTCTGGGGATCGTACCTGCAAAGCTGTCACTCATTATTAAGCTGCAATGCCTCTTGGGAGAGAGAGAGAGAGAGAGAGCATGGGCAGATGCAATTTTAAGCTCCATGTGTCAAGTCATGTGCAGGGCTTAATGCGCTGTCCCAGCTCCTCAGGAATTCTGGACTCATCCACCTCCCTCAACCTCCACTCTCACCTTCACTATCAGACGCAATCAAGTGAGGATCGACGCGAGATTGCCCGCAGTTCAAAGGATTTTCAGGGGGTGGCGGATAGCGTAACGGTCTAACGCAATGTATTTTGGCTGGTCTGATACGGTGTACGCTGCCTGTCAGGGACGCGATTCGAAACCCGTCACCTGGGTCGTCAGCCCCAATTGGGGGTGGCATTTGGCTGTCCGCCCCAGAGGGAGGAGGGAAGGTGAGCCGGGTCAATATATCTCCGTGAAGCACGTAAGAGTGTCTCCAGAACGTGGGTGGGCAAATTCCGTCTCAAAGGAGGCGGTGAAGGAGGCCCACGGAGAATTAGCTTGCCTCGTAGAGACGAGCAGCGGACTCGTGTGAGGAGGGTAAATCGAAATAAATAGAGGGTGTAATTGGCTACTAAACTGGGAGAAAAACGGGGGGAAAAAATCCGAAACACATTTTAAAAAAAAAAAAAAAAAAGGATTTTCAGGAGCAAGGAGACTTTGGCTCACCTGCAGCGCTTTAGACTTGGCGAACGGAGACGAGCACGCTTCTGAAAACTGCTGCTCATTGATTCCCACTTCCTCCATGTAGTTCTCCAGCAGCTTCTCAACCTGGGGTGAAAAAGCACATTGCGTTAAGGAACAAATCATTGGCCTGCCTTGCTGCTTCAGCCACAGGAGGGCTCTGAATGATTTCACTTCATGTCACCCAACGGCTAGTCTGCACTGCAAAATGTATTACACAAAAATGATCTAGTGCTCCCACCAGCAATTGAAGTGGGGAATATTATCAGACACTAATTATTATTTTACAATGACAATTTTTTTTAAACAATTTTACAATTATTTTACATGATTCACTTTTACATGATTCATGTATGCAGTTATGTTGAGACCCACTACACAGAGTAATTCACCAAAGGCGACCAGTACAGTAAACACATCATACTATGTGAGTCCCACAGAAGCTTAAGGACATTGAACATTCCATTGGGGAAACAGTAATATAGGAGCATCAGTTTATTTCTCTTGTACATTCTGGAGGTTCCAATTTCCCAGAACACATCGCAACTGGATTTCTAAGCCTTATTTCAAGGCAATTGAGTTTGTACTTGTTGAGAGCTTCTGAAAGATAAATAAATGTCTATTTGTGCATGACGACAGGTCCTGCTGTCCTAGAACACTTGTAATGCTTGCACTATATTTAACCTGTTTTAAGTGATCATTAATAAGCATTTACCAAACTTGGGTTAAAAAAAACATTTGGTCAAAGTCAAATGGTCAGGGGAAATGTGAATTCTGAGGGTAAGCCATTAAAACACTGAGATTTCCTTAAGATTGCAAGCAAGCCGATTTAAGACATACTGGAGAACATGGATTGAATATGTTACTCCTATAGAGCCTGACTGTTTTATTTTGTAAATTTTTAATATAACCAACAACCTGTGTATCTTTCATCTCCCCACCACTGTATATAGTTTGTGTGTATATGCAAAAAATGTACGAAAGTAGCATGAATCTGTACTGTATATACAGTATATATATATATAAGATGTAAGGGCATCTTTACAAAGCAGTGTATTGTTGCTGTGCATTATTGAACATGCAGGTAATAAACTGCCAAAATACAGGAAACATCAACATAAAGTGTCTTTATACGGTGTTGGGCCACCACAAGCTGCCAGAACAGTTTCAATACGCCTCGGCAATGATTCTACAAGTGTCTGGAACTCTTTTGGAGGGATGCAACACCATTCTTCCACAATAACTTTTATAATTTGGTGTTTTGTTGATGGTGTTGGAAAACACTGTCTCAGGTGCTGCTCCAGAATCTCCCATAAGTGTTAAATCCGGTTTAGATCTGGCGACTGCGGCAGCCATGGCATATGGTTTACATCGTTTTCATGCTCATCAAACCACATTTACATTTTAGCATTTAGCAGACGCTCTTATCCAGAGCGACTCAAACCACTCGTGCACTTTTGATGGGCCATTGCCATTCTGGAAGAGACCACTCCAATCAGGATAGAAATGCTTCACCACAGGATGAAGGTGATCACTCAGAATAGCTTTGTATTATTGGCATTGACCTTGCCCTCAAATGGGTTGAGTGGACCCATGCCAGGAAAATGCACCCCACACCATAATAGAGTCACCTTAATTTACTTAAGTGTTTCCTTCATTTTGGCAGTTATCTGTATATCATTTAAGAACAGAGGGCCAGGACAATGGCTGAGAAAGCATATTTAAAGATACAATACAAACTTTATTATTACTGACTGTTCTGCAGTCACTTATTATTTATCTAGTGTAATAATGTGGGCTGAGTTGGTTGACTTGAATTGTGATCTGCACGACAATGCTAATTCAGTGTTAGCATGTACAGTATGTAAATCATATTTCTGTACTGGGCCAGCAGCCATGCCCACTACAGTAACAAACGCACAGGTACGATAGAGGCAACAATAAAGCAGAATATCCTTTTTTTTTTTTTAACATGTATTTACTCCATATCTGTAGCTAACATTCAGAAATATGACCCATCTCCCTGCCAACAAATGCTTCCCTTGTACAAAAAGCACCGCGGGTGTCAACTAAATATATAAAGAATGGTGAAAAATCCTTTTTGTTTTTTTTGTTGTTCTATTTTTAGCGAACAGGAAGTCCAAAGTATTAAGTAACACTGGCTGAGGGGTCTCACGCTGAGGCCGATCACATGAACATCTTTAATAAATAATGAACCGATGTTAAGATACTGAAACAAGCTGTATGAGAAACCCTGTTTAGCATCTTGTGTTACTCTTTGCAGCAAAAGAGCTGCTGAGAAAATACTAGCAAAAGGTGGCTTAACCTTCATTTATTACTAATACAACATTTCTTGTCGAGCTCATTGTGGGAAATCTCAGATGTGTGCATGTATTCAATGTGGTTACATAAAAAATGCAAACAATAGGCTTTGTACCGTAAAATATAAGACTATCCAAGATTGACAATCTGAATCCAGAGAGTAAACATTACACTACATGATGTATTTGCTCAGCAGACAACGAACACTTTAAACCTGACATGCTGTTGAGATACATTTCTCAAGGGTACAATGGCTAAGGGCTAACCTGGGATAAAATGTGCAAGCTATCTTAGAGTGACATGGGCTGAGGCTATGTTTGTGTCTTCCCTTCTACTCTGATCACCATACCAAACTTCCACAACTGCTGTATTATAATGGTCTCCACTGAATGGTTGTAACTCTGAATATATTGGGAGAGTGTGTGTAGTGTGGGTAAGTGTGTACATGCCATTTTAGGATTTCAATGGCCAATAAAAGCACTGCAGACTAAGACCCAGAATTAAGTATCAGAGCCGTATCCCTCTGGGACGTTACTAGTATCTGATGCTGGAATCCGCTGGTAATACGAGGATCCTACTCACCAGTTGCTTGTACTGCTGGTGAATTTCCGTGTACGTCAGTTTGTTCTCATCTTCGTCATCAAAAACTGGGGAGACAAAGTTCATGAGGCCGATAAAGCACTTTTCTGCTTAATACAGTAATATAATGCAACGCAGTCCTCAAATTAATACATTAATCCCTTAAGATCATACAAATATTGTGATTATTAATCCCTACGATATAAATAAAATGTAGGTTGAACCATTGCCGTCATGCCCATTCAACGTGCGGACACGTGACTTTTACGCAACTGATATTTTTAAAGTTTTATATTATTCATTTATTTTATGAATAAAAACAGCAGACTATATACGTCACAGTGGTGCAACGTGTATCTGAGGGGGCATGGAATGAATAGGCAAAAATTGCTCTGGTCCGGATAATGTGTCAAACTCTATGGGTAGCGCCCATCGTCCTGTCTGGCCACGGTATCTGTCATTTGTGAACCCCCCCCCGCCCCTTCCCTGCGCCCCTTCCCTGCCCCTTCCCTGCCCCTTCCCTCTCCCTCTCTTCCAAGTCTGTTTTCCAATCTTCTCACTTGTTGTCGTTGAGCTTCAGTCAATGAGCTGGACGAGTCAAGAAATATCCTAAGGTAATTTCATGTTTTGCACCATTATTTATTTTACGTATTCATGGTCTGTACCATAATTCATAGTGAAATCGCCATGAGAATAGCACTAAAGGCGTAAGGTGTTAGGTTATTAAGATCGTTAATAAATGTAGTTAGGTATAGCTATCTCCATTGTATCCCAAATATGTGACAGATCATAGCTAACTAATTACTGTGCCCAAATATCAAGCTGACCGTTCACGAGAGGTGCATTTAAATAAATTGAACTCTAAACCATCAGTTACTTAGTATCTTACTAACGTTAGCTATTGTAGCTATCTATACCGCTTTATTTCTGGTATCCTCCTCTAGATAATTAACTGCATGACGCCCCTGGGTCGAACAAAGGCATGCGGTTAAGTAGGCTACAAGATTTTCGCACTTCAAATAAGCCACTGACACTGCCTGTTTCAATTAGACTAGGACCAATAATAGACTCGTTTGAGAGCCATGTGCAGGCCCTGGGTGCAATGCACGGGCATCTAGTGATGGAAATAACCGCAAATGTTGCGCCGCATGAGGGGAATACTCATAGAAAATTGCCGAATATTCGAAACGTCTCGTTGCTCTATTGATATATTTGCTGGCTGCCCATAGTAGGACTACGCCCCCATTTCCCGTGGTCTGGTGAGGATACCGAATAGGATATTAGAACTATCTATCTTGTGTATGATGGTGGAACCCTTTTTTTCATCGTCACAGAACGCAATATGAAAACGAATTGATCAGTGGCTGACAATTCTAATCGGATTTATTAGAAATCCTCGAAAACACGAGATACGCCTATTCTTCGTGGTTTAAATATAGATGGCGTATTTCTGACAGACTGCGGTGTTGGGAGGATACACCAGTGCAGACGGCCATTTCAGACTTTAGATGAATTAACGGCATGCAACGCGGAGACCAGAGTGCAGCGTCTGGCGCTTCCAGCAGCGCAAGGAACCGTTATCTCGCCTGTGTCACAACCGCGCAGGTGACCTGCTGGAAGCGAGCCGACTAGTAGTCACCGCCAATCATTTACTTAGGCTTGTCTGGCGCAAGGGTGTGGGGAAAAAAAAAAAAGTTATGGTTAAGAATTGTGTCGCCAGGACACGTGGAAAGACACGCCACGCCACAGGTATCAACATCAACTTTAAGAACGCACCTGACATGTGCGACTTTACCTAGTCCATGTCAGCTGGCATGATACCGCGCTTGTGAATTGATAATGTGCGCATTTTAAGAGGCTCGGGAGCCTACGGTACCTAGATGCGATTAGTGCAGAACACTACCATCCGAACAAATGCATTAGCAGAGTATTTAGTTAATATTACAGAGAAGTTGCATCACACGTAAACCTTATTAGCCTACCTGTACATTTGTTTTCCATGAAGTCGGTGACTGGTACAACCCACTCGGGACTCCCGAGGTAGCCGGCGATACTCTCCACAACCCACTCGCTATCCTCGGCCATGTTTAACATACAGTGTGGTACTCTGCAGATAAGGGAATCACCCCGCTATCGTAAAGAAAAACCAAAATCTGGGCTCCCAGGCATTTGTTGTCGACTGCTCCCTCTCTCTGTGGCGCTGCAGGAAAATTGTGGGCTGTAAATGCGCACGCATGAATTTCGAACTACCCGGATGGATTGTCTCCTAATCGGCTCCTATGGCAACCAATTACGTCAATGCGCTGCATTTCATCCACCGATAGAACGTCCGAAAAGGCACTTCAAACCTACTCAACAATAAAGCTAATCCAATAGGACGAAGATGCTACTTAAATATTTAATATGCAATGCATTCGCTCATTTCTGGCATTTACATGGCTTTCTTACGCTTTGAATTATCCTTGAATGTATTAAATAATTAATATTACAGTAGCAAATTCATGATACTGGGGCTACGTGGTCACCATAATATGTCGCAATGGATTTCTGTGTCGTTTTTGAAGATGTGTTCGTCTGATATACAGTTCGTTTGACTGGTACAGTTAATCGTAGGCGTAGAACTCCACCTCTGCGCAGCAAACAGCCCGTCTTGAATCCCCTACCACATTTCTAACAGCGAATCTACTGCAACGGTGCATTTCATTTGAATTTTAAGACGGATGCACCCGAAAGTGATTGCGCGAAACTGCGCACATACAGGCTGACGCTTGTGCCAACATTATTACAAAGCGGAGGTTCAGAATATTCTGTACCGGCCAAAAATGCGTCACTGCGATGGCACTTGCAGCTACAGCGGTACACAAGATGCCATTCGCTAGTGACACGGCACTATTTCATAATGCAGTTGGCCCAGATGCAGTGGTTTTGCCCTTGGCCTAAAGAAGGTGTCAGTGTGCTCAGATGATCAGTAATCTGCCCAGCAGGATTGAGGCTTATTCCTGGCACTGTGCAACACCGTGCTGGCACCTGCTCCCTCCAGAAGCCCTGATTGGTGAGGTGATGCAGGGACTTACAGTAGCCTATCTGATAGGTTAAGCCACCAAGAGCAATAAGCACAGGTAATTCCACATAGTGCGTCTGCGCTAGAACTTTCACTGACATGAGAGAACAGCTGGTGTGCAAGTCTGGCATGTAAAACATGTTTTCTCTAAATTAATTTACAGGTGTCATTAATGTATTATTTATGGGTGTACTGGGAATTTCGGGACAACTTTCTTTGAAATAACACAATGAGCTTCCAATATTCGCTTCAGAGTTTTTATTAAGAGTACAAATTATATTTAAGAATGAATTCATGTGCATTAACAAGGTTATACAGTAAATATACATTCCTTTGCATTTTAAAATGTATTGCAAAAAAGTTTAGTTGTAAAGTTAATTGGTAAAGGCAGGCCATGCAAACAGGTAGCATGCCAAAATAAACAAATAAAAGGATAAAAGAGGTGATTACCTCATATAAAGCATTTACAATGCATAGTAATTCAGCTACTGTAAAATGACTGCAGTGTCTATGAGAAAAGTGCAGTATCGTAAATAACGCTCTCTCCGTGTCATGACATTATTGTCCACTAGGTGTCAGTCACGCTCCAATGCAAGACGGTTGTACTGTAATTCCATAAAATAAAATACAATTAAATCCCCACATGAAGAATTTTCAAAATATAAAAAATAGCAGTAACATCTCCCAATTATATCCTGCAAAATATAAGTATATGAACCCTCCTGAGAACCCACCGGTAATATCAATAATTTTAGAAAACCAAATACAATGTAAACTGTATAGAAGTCTGCAATTCAGAGGTAGCTAGCCATAATTTAATTGTTGATTTGTAGAGCAAAGTCAACAACTGAATTCTACATTTAAGGGGGAAAAAGGATAGATGTTCAAATGCCTTGCCATGGCAGTGCGTTAATTTGGTCTCAGTGTACCAACGTATTTATATTGGTGCAGTGTGTTTTTGCGCTCCTAGGTGGCAGCAACGAGCCACCTCAGAATGTTCAAGAGCTAACGGAGGGAGAACACCAAGACACGAAGAGGAAGCCTTCGCTGAATCGCGGAAAGATTGCAGGTAAATAACCAATATTAAAGTCAGTAGGATGAGCGAGGAGGGAGTTAAATGACCGAATCTCAAAGGATTGTTTTAAAATTGAGTAAAAGGTTTCCTGAATCATATTACCACTGGTTCCTTTAAATACTCAAGTTTTCTTTGGAACAGAATAAAGCCTGGTTGTCCTGTACGCGCTGTTCTCTTTGAAAGTTATTTTGTGATCACACTCTCTTAATCGCCGTCACAAGTTTTTTACAATTTTCTCTCTGGTCACATGCTGACAGGAAGTTCTGGAAATAAAAATGATCATTATAATTCATTTTAAGGTCAAACAGTAAAGCCCCCTTCCCACCGACACGAAGAGGCACCTACCTCAGCATCTAAAATAACGTGCTGGTAGGAAGCACATGCACCGGAAGCAAATATAGCTGGTATTTGGCTACAGACTAGGGCATATTATAAGTGTACTTATAAAACACACTATAACTCATTTTTTGTCATGAGAAAAAAAGCAGCTGTTTGGTCTCAGACGAATATAGTATTTACAATGATGGAAAAAGGGATTTCTAGATTCATACAAAAAAATATAAAACATAAGTGTCAAAAATACCCATACCATATCTAAGAATGGCCTGTACAAAAACCTGTTCTCGTAGTACATTTCCACATACAAAATTGATTGTGTTATATCATGTATGTGTAGTAAATAAAAACATGGATATGCTTATTAAAATGTTCTTACATGTATAAAATAGTGTGTACCGTAGTTTGATGATGGGGTGGGGAACCCGGACGGACACACTAAACAATAAAGCAAATGGATTTAGTTTTTAATAATCACTGTTCGTTTGGACAAACAGAGAGAAGAAGAGAGACGAAAAGCAACAAGTAAAGCAGAAACCAAAGCCAATTCCTCAGTAATAATCCTAGTGAACAAATTAATGAGTATCAGCATTTTATTCCACATAGAAATCTGCCCGTATCCTTCCACCATCGCGTCACATCAGATTTATAAAAGATTAAAAGCAGCCAAGTCACTGTATTAGTTTGAATCTAGAGGTACAAAAAGGTATAAAACCTGCGGCCACCCGGACAAGTGACCGTTTCTTTTTGAAAATCGGATGATGTCACGTGGCGTGAATGTTTGCACGTGCGCGTCTTAATTCCAGTGAAGTGCATGCTAATACGATGTTTTTGGAACCAAATGTCATTTTTGAAGTGATTCTCTCGTTGAATCTTAGCAGGATCTTAAAGTTTAGCTCACCTTCCATGCACAGGTTGTGAATAGAACAATAAAATGCTGGCCAAAGATGTCAGTGTCAATTACCTCTGGCGGAGGGATCAGACGCACGGGCGTAAAGTCAAGCGAACCGTGCAACAAAAACAAACAGTACATCTCGTCTTCTGAATGGCCTTATTAGTTTGCCGATCAATTAAAATGTATCCCCCAAATCCCCATAGACGGGCTCATTACCACCAAACCCCAAAGCACTCGGGCAGCCCGGCAACTGTTACTACAGTAAATAATGGCCGCGCGGGCGTGCAAAGTAAGGGAAGATGCTGACGGAAATGTTAAGACTCCACACGCAGCGTCAAAACATGGGAAATAAATGCAGGAAAAAATAAAGCGAAAGGGCGAATGATCTGTCTGTGCGAACGAGAGCACGGAACAGCGTGGCAGACAAACACCGAGGTCACATTCTACGAGCGGTTATTCATTCAAATAAACAATAAACGTAAAGTGAATTGAGCAATTAAAGGTTCTGTTGGGGCGACACTCAAATTATCCATGTTGACGTCAACACCATCATTCATTTTCTTTCTTTCTTAAAACTACATAGGGAAGGGCCATAGACCTGAATCGAACCCTTGACTTAAAGGTAAACAGTACATGACTGTCTGAATGTTGCGACAAAGAGAGTCCCCTTGTACAGGTAGAGGGCATGATATTTTAGCTCCGTTCTGGTTGTAAATTACTATAAGAATTACCTATGTTCCTCACAAAACCATTTTTTATGGCTGGGTATGAATTGTACATGTACCCTCTTCAGTTAAAAACTCATAACCAAGGAGGAAGTTATAACTCAACATTTTCTTACAAATTAGCTTTCTCACTCTGTGTCAAACCTCAAATGTTTTTTACACAATGGGTTTCTCTCCAAACTGAGGGAATATGGTGAGTTTGTGTGGAGAGTTCAGATCACAGGTGGCATACAATAGCACAAAACATAGCCCAAATTATCCCTTTAAAGTAGTAATATTCGCAAACATTTCGATTGCACGTTTTTGAGGTAGCTCCCAACCAACTGTTTTGAATAAAAACTGGCAAATGATTTTGACGCATTTTTTTCCACTGCAGAAGTCTGGAATGTGACATCGAATATTTCAACAGCAATTAAGAGGCTTTTTAAAATATTCAGAAAGTACATTTTTGCTACCCATGGCTGTCAGTCCTTATTGGTTTAACGGCCAGTACTTCATGTGACTAAATCATTAACAGACAGAATTCTCTTTCTTATGACCGTCTACTTGTATTTCCCACATAATTATATATTAGCCAACACACATTTTGCTGTGGCATTGAGACGGAAGAGCTCTAAACTTTTGTGTTACCAGCAAACAATCAGATAACAGAGGATCTGGTCTAGTCCACATCCGGGGGAGGACCGCCATTATGCTGGTAGTCCTCTCTGTCATTTCACTTTGAAAGTTTATTTGTTCAGCTGGTTTCCAACAATACATATCCATTACTTTGTGAAAGGTATCAGCGTATCCGGTGTCCCTCTTGTATTGATGTCATACACCGTACATGCCTTTGTGGGAAAACATAAAATGTTATGTTTGAACACAAGCTTTTCTGTGGAGAATTATTAAAGGGCTCGTATATATATATATAAGTAGGATGAGAGTATAAAGCTCTTAATATCGTATTTCCACATGGTTCATCCACCTGAAGCTGTTTGCAGCGACAAACAACTTTTGGAAAAGCCCGTGTCGAACAGTCATTAGCACAATAGACATCATCTTTCCTGGGTCTATATTACATATAAAGGGTTGATTTCGTGAATCCCGACTTCACATCTGAAAAGCATGCGGGACTGCCCGACCTGGTTGAGAGGCTGAAACTTGTTTATAAATCTTTCCGTTTTACCGTCCGCTGCCCAGAGAAAGACACAGGTATAAATGTGCTGCTCTTTTGGGGCAGGGGACGGCAAAATCAGTACTCTCAAACAAAGTACCTCAAACTGGGTTACAAAACAAATGGATCAAGCCCAGGCCAATCAAGAGCTGGATCTGACAGAGCGCTTCACATATCAGGACTCGAGCAGAACTCTTCTCAAAAAGGCCTGCACAGATGAGCCCCTCGGCGTGTCCAGTCGGCTCCGGGTCATCTCTCTCTCGATCACAGAGGAGCGTTCGCGCTCTGCTTCCCGTCCTGGCTGTCCGTCAGGGCCTTGGGCGGCAGGGGCGGGCTGGCCCCGTGCTTGCTGCAGTCCGGGACCTTGTTCGCCTGCAGGCTCTTGGTGTGGCGGGAGTGCCAGTCCCTCTCGAACGCCACCTTTACCTGCTCCACCACGGTGGCATTGCGCTCCTCCAGACCCTCCGCTTGGCTGATCACCAGCCCGGCGCCGGCGTTGTACACGAACTCGTTCCCCACCCAGTCGACGTTCCCTGGGAGACAAAGCACAGCCGGTCCTTTTTGCCTTCTCCTGTTTTCGTTTGAGCGCGTTTATTTTATTTTTTTCGTGCATGCACACAGTGGCGTTTCCAGACTGTTTTGACTGGGGTGGCCCAAGTGGGGCACTGACCGGGGCGGGGGTGCATGGGGAAAAAAAATGCATCTGGAACATGCAACCTAAACATTATCATAATGCACTTTCATTTTCCACAATTTATTTCCCTTTAATACAATTTCCTTGGAAAACCCCTACTTCAATGGGTTTTCCCAAATTGCTAGAACTTTGCATGCGCCAACATTGGAGTCAGGCACAATAAAGCCAGCTCCAGTTCCCTGGCTCAGTTTGGGTCCTACGCTACCTGTAGGAATCAGGAAGTGCTGGCGCAGCAGTAACAAACCCGGAAGCAACAAGGTAATGTGCAGTTACTCCCAAAAAGAATGCAAAGTAAAATAAAAGATGTTTGTAATGCAAAATACAAGGTGTGTATGTGTATGCTTCTATCGTAATTATAGCGTAACTGTGTTCGCGTGTGCACTTCGCGAATGTACAGTTAGCGCAGTTATGTTTAGAGATAATATTTTCAGTAGTATTTTAGCTAGCTAGCTTAGCTCCTGTTTGAATAAATGGCGAAATGAGTGAGGTGTTGAAACGGACTTGTATGAATGAAAATGGCGCGCATGAGGGTCCAACTGAGAAAACGGTGTGTGTGTGTGTTTGACTTTGCCGCTCACTAGTGACGAGCTACTTCGTCACAGGTGGCCAATCAGATTCCAGGGGTGGTACGTGCCACCCTAGGCCACCCCCTAAACACGCCCCTGCATGCACAGCGTGTGGATTTTGAGTAGAAACACTTCCGTTCGGTACCCACCTATGTACACGGCGCTGTCCGTCACCATGAACTTGTTGCGGTTGACTCCTTGTGAAGTGACGTTCCTCTGGTCCTTCAGACTGAAGAACTTCTGCGCGGACAATCAAAGCACAAGGAGACACAACTGAAGAGTGTTTTTCCAAAACTTTGACCAATTTTGAGAAAATCGACATTTTTGTTTTAAAGTTTTTGAAAACAGTGAGGTTTTTTTGCATTAAAAATCACATTTTAATATGTAAATCCCTAAGAATAACAGTGCAAAGGTAAAACTGCAAATATCTAACCATTTATCAGAAAAATAATACCCAGTTTTGGAAAAACACTCTTCAATTGCAATTTACAAACTGGATTTCAGGGTTCACATGAGGAGCACTGACAATTATCCAGTGCCCAGAGCCAAGTGTGCAGACAAGACACAATATTACAGATCTGAAGGCTGGGAAACCCAATGTGTGCGACAGTACCAAATGAAGTGGGAGATACCAAAGAAAGTATACACTTAATAGCAAACCCATTGGTCCTTAATGTGTCAGGCTTATGCCTGATGCGTGAGACTCAAGGTCTCTGCAATACTAAGAACTAAAGGGGCAGTCAACAGTCAACACATTTTAGCCTGCATGCGAGAGCCTTTCATATAACATTTTAACACTGGCGTCATGCTGGTTGTAAGCGCACTCCATAACTGACCAATCCATTAAATCAATTTCTATAAAACATTACCGTAGCTATCTATGTAAGAGAGTTATTGTAAGTTAGTGCTTCTTTGGCAAGAATTCAAAGGGTTCATAATCAGCTATCAGCATTGCTGAGCAGCGGAAACATAAAACTAATAAGAGGTCATTAAAGGAAAGCATTCTGTCATATTTCAGTAGTCAGCAGCTAGCCCAGTTCTACAATTAAAATGACAATTTAAACAAGAAAATGCTTGCTTTGTGTGCTATTAGCTGACTAGCTATTGGAGAGTTGTAAAGGGCAAGTCACACCACTTTATAAAATGCCTAATTAGCTATGGGAGGGGGCTACTTTTGAATCATTGGTTGTTTGGTTGCCTGGGCCTTGCAGTGGTGCATGTGCGATGTACCAGTATGTGAAGTTACATGAATGTAGTTTTGAAACTGTTTGAGTACTAGTAGTGGTTTAATTATTTGCTAGGACACCATAACCGTAAGTAATCCTGACATGAAAAAATAAAATTGCAACAGACTAATAACTCTAAATGTATCTACAAGCTGCAAAGACAGACTATTCCCAAAGCAGTATGTGTCCACTGAACGGAGTAATCATTTTTCGTGTTGTCCATCTGTGTATGAATGCTGGATATTCCGGGGTAAGGGGTCATTTGGCCTGGATGTTGCGGTCCTGCACTCACCACCTCCAGAGAGCAATTGGGCATGTCCATGCACAGGGACTTGAGAGACCACAGGAAGTTAAAGGTGAAGGGGTGCGTGTGCTTCCAGCAGCTGACCAACAGACGCACTTTGATTCCCCTCAGGATCAATGCCTCTCGGAGCATCCCATCGATGCGTGACCAGTACCTGCGTCAACACACAGAGCATATAGCAGAGAAATACCACCAACACACACACAGCACATAGTATACAAACACCGCCAACACACACACAGGGCACACAGCAGAGAAATACCGCCAACACACAATACATAGAAGAGGCGATGCATACATACCGTGACATGTTAAAGTTGTCGCTTCTCCCAGTAAAATAAGGAGGAAAAATAGATTTTAAATGTCCGTATTTATGTTTGTTGGTTACATTGTGTCAGATGACTGTAGTGTTATTTTGAGTTTCAGTGCGCCTGCTCACCGGAGCCGGCCTTTGCTGATGAGCGGCAGGTAGTCTGTCACCGATATGTAGATGAACCTCTGGGCGTCCTGGATCATGCGGAATATCGCGTCGATGTCTCGGGTCCGTTCTCTTGGGCAGAAGGCATCCGGGGAGCTCTGTGTCCAAAGAGAGAGCACAGAGGTGCACCAGCGGACCGTGTAGGGTTAGGGTTAGGGTTACGGAGTGCACCAGCAGACCGTGTCATGAGCTCGGAGATGTGCAGTGACGGGCAGTAGCGTCACTACAAGTGGCGGAGCTACAAGCTTAACTACATTTCCCAGCAGCGTGGCTGTTTCCTAAATCAAATAGCGGGATAGCTGTTCATAGCTTTCAGTGAGGATAGCTTTCATGTAGCAGAGCTATGTTTTTTGTAGAGTAACTGGTAGCTTAGCTTGCTACATTTTCCAAGTAGCTTGCCCAACACTGAGACTCAAAACCCACCTTTTCAGACTCCACTACCACTGAATTCTGAACATCTAGCTAATTGTCATCACCACTGCCTATTTGTCCAACACTATATACCCCTGCTTACTCCATTTAATAAAAGAAATTTTACAAAATAAAAAATAAAAAATTACTAACCTTTTCCTTCCCAGTGTTACAGGTATGGTACGCAGCTGCCTGCAATGATGTCTGTCGCTATATTACTGCACTGATCTCGTGCGTGAACTATGATTGTTCCTACCATGTATTTATGCACATCTTGTAAGTCGCTCTGCTAAATGCTTAAAATGTAAATGTAAAATGTAACACTGGAGATGTGTGAGGTCAAAGCAGGACCAAGGACAGCGCCCTTTCCACGTCAGTGTGGCAGCAGCTGTTGGCTTTATGGTCCCAGGAGGAGATGGGGACCGTGTAATCCACAGCCCCGCCCCGTAACAGTATAGATTCAGACACAACACTGCCGTGAGAAATGGCTCTTCAGCTACCAGGGGAACACTGCATCACTGTTACAAACACACCTTCCTGCCCTCTGTCTGTTGGCTTTACCTTTGTGTGTGTGTGTGTGTGTGTGTGTGTGTGTGTGTGTGTGTGTGTGTGTGTGTGTGTGTGTGTGTGAACCTTACAGAGGGTGTGAGTGATGTTTGGCATTTTTCCCCCTTTTTTTATTTTTTTTTTTTTAAGCCAAATTACATTTCACTGATATTATTTATGTGTGCAACTCCCTGCCCTCGTCAAGTCATGTCCCGACCTTGAGCTGGTGGAATACGTCATTTTGTCAGAGGAGGGCGAGGTGAGAGAGAGAGAGAGGAGAGAGAGAGAGAGAGAGAGAGAGAGAGAGAGAGAGAGAGAGAGAGAAAGAAGTTTAGACATGCTCGTGCAGAAACATCTGTCAAAAAGCGCAGTCCACCGGAGGGGAAGACAGCTGCCATCTGCGGGTTATGGCTCCCACGCTGCACGTCACGACAAGGAGCGGCGACAATAAACCTGTCGCCTTCTCCTCGTGGACGTCGCGGACGTTCCCGTCGACGGGAGTCTGGTGAGGCTCATTACTATCGAGTCAAATCAAATTCCAGCGCTTCAGACTTCAGGACCGATAAGCCCTACAAATGCTTTCTGCGCGACGTCAGGCTATATAATATATATAAATTCACTAATTAATACCCACCGAACAGCGTACCTTGGGCTGCTTGGGCTGGCTATATATGAACAAGAATTAATGAGGCGGTGTCCCAGACATATTTATGCCTCCAATCTTTCAGCAGTCGGGGAGACGGCCATAATAAGGTGGCGCGCGCTCAATTCTTTTGTGATGCGCTCGTAAAATCGATCGCGCTGACCTGGCCCTTCGAAGTCGAGTTAAATTAGAAACTTTCTTTTTGAGAACCACAGTTTTAAAAGTATGTCTTTCTCAGCTAAACCTACACCTTCAATTTTTTTTTGCAGGGGCAATCTTAGCCATTGCTCATGGACAGAGAGGTCCCTGATAATGACTGTCAGGGTGGCCAGTGCTTAATGGGGCGATACGCTGCCTGGCTCTCTGTCTCACCGCCTGGCCTCACGGATACTGCTTGCACCATTGACACCTGCCTGGAGGTGTGTGGCAGAGTTCTCCATCATAGTGCTCATTGAGACAGAGCCAGAGAAGCCAAGAGAAAATATCTGCTTCCTGCAGGAGTCTGTCTTTCTGGATGTTCAAGTTCCAGGTTTTAACCTTTCAAATGTTTGTACTGGACGAGAACAATATGTACGTGGGAACCCAAGCCCTGATCCTGGAGGGCGGCAGGGTGTGCGGGTCCTGCCGATTTTCATTCATTTCAGTTGTTACTCAGAACTTAATCGATCAATAAAAGCGGTTGATTTGGTTTGAGTGGTTCATTGGGGTCTGAGTTTGTGAAAACTGAGTTTAAGGTGAAAACTGAAACCAGCCACCCCGTGGCCCTCCAGGATCAGCGTTGCGGACCCATAATATTCATGAATATTGTTTTAATAATGTTCATGAACATTGCGCCTTGCTCAAGCTGATATACACCTACCTTTACATGAACAATAAATACATAGGTCCTGGTACAGCTTTATAACGCCAGAGAATGTGTACGCGCTTCTGTTCTGTAAGAGAATGTGTATGCGCTTCTGTTCTGTAAGAGAATGTGTATGCGCTGCTGTTCTGTAAGAGAATGTGTATGCGTTACTGTTCTGTAAGAGAATGTGTATGCGCTTCTGTTCTGTAAGAGAATGTGTATGCGCTTCTGTTCTGTAAGAGAATGTGTATGCGCTTCTGTTCTGTAAGAGAATGTGTATGCGCTACTGTTCTGTAAGAGAATGTGTATGCGCTTCTGTTCTGTAAGAGAATGTGTATGCGCTTCTGTTCTGTAGATAAGCGACAGCATAATGAACGGACAGCACCTGTAACGGCGGAGCAGTCACATGGGCGGGAGGCAAGGCCGAAACGACCATATATATTGGGGGGGACACATCCCCCCCAATATTCAGATATGCTCAAAATGTCCCCCCCAATATATAGCCTAGCTGATATAAAAAATATAAATAAATTGCTATTCTACGACAGGCAACCACATACTACTGTCCAAAATAATCATTAGCAAATTACAAAAAAATAAAGAGAAAAAAAGACGTAGCCTAATCATAATTATAACTAAACGTAACACATTTCTGTTATTATTACTACCGGTTCTAGTATTGCAGTTCTGCGTGTGGTTTGTCCAAATGGTGTTGCCGTAGTACCCCATCTAGCAGAACTCGTTGCTCGAGTGTTGTGGGTAGGCAATGTCAAACACTGTCTCTCTATTTCATTACTTTCAAACATATTAAAAAGTGGAAAACAAGAATGTAATATGAGTGTTACGTAGACTATATTATAACTGTTGATTGTAATTTTTGTAAAGTGTTATGAAAATGTAATTTCATGAACGGTTATCGTCTTGCAATGTTGCACGGAATACTAGCTAGCTGGCTAGCTAACATTCTGACAGGAATTCTGTGAAATTCCTGTCAGAACGTTAGCCAGCTAGCTAGTATACATTCCGTGCATTAACTAGCGAACAGCCCATATACATTCGGAGCATATTCCACTCGCTAGCTTTGCGTGAAGTTAGGAACATCACTGGAAAGTTAATTTGCTAGCCACACATTCGCCCAGTGACCAACAGTGCTCACGGGCGTAACGTTATTCAACTAACGTTAATGTCTTTATGCTGCGTTCGATTACAACTCGGAAATTGAACCGACCTCCGCTCCGACTAACGTTATGGTTTCTCAGCCCCGAGTTCCCCCAGTTCGTCATTTGACGCAAGTAGGTCGGAGATGACACATTTCCAACCTCCGACCATAATCGAACGCAGCATTATTACATTATATTTGTCAGAAAGCCCACGTGAAGTTTGAGTAAGGTGTCAATCATTTATGTATGCATGTGTAATTTCACAGTGAGTCATCATGAGCAAGAGGAAGGGTGGCAGTGATATTAGACAGTTTTTTGGGCAGCCTCAGAAAAGAAGAAAAGTAAGTAAAGAGCAGTGAGAAAATGAGTAACGTTACCAGTCAGATGATAGAAGTATTACAAAAGATTAGTCAGTGTTTCTTGATATAATAATAATTGCCATTCAGATCAGAAATGGTTACCTGAGCAAGAAACACCACTTGTTTACTGATAATATTTCTTCCATGTTCACTCTGATGTGTTCAGAGTAAAGAGAGAGAGGGAGAGAGAGAATGTGATGATGGCGACAGGACAGGGAGAGTGTGTGCTGGTGACATGGAGGTGAGTGAGAAAGGAGCTAATATTGATGGTTAAGACCGAATAATGACATCACAGCAGTCTAATGTTAAAGTACAGACTCCTGTTGCCCCCCATATGTAAAATGTGTATCAACAGTCTTTCTAGTCAATAGTTTACTGATATTTCTTCCATGTTCACTCTGGTGTGTTCAGAGTAAAGAGAGAGAGGGAGAGAGAGAACATGATGATGGCGACAGGACAGGGAGAGTGTGTGCTGGTGACATGGAGGTGAGTGAGAAAGGAGCTAATATTGATGGTTAAGACCGAATAATGACAACATAGCAGTCTAATCTTAATGTTAATTTAAGATGAGATCATCCTCATGTGTATTTCAGATAATACCATCAAGCAGGGAGAGTGAGTTTGACAGTGAGAGAGAGAGAGATAGAGAGAGCAGCCAGGCAGGTGAAGATGAAGGTACAGGAGAGGAAGGGGAGGAGCTTGGACCTTGCCCAAATCAGCCAAATGTGAAAGTCATACCCAGTCAAACCCTATCGAATAGAACGCTCTACTTTCAGGAGAAGTGGTTTAAAGATCATACATGGCTCCATTACAGCCCCTCTGTAAAGGGTGTCCTCTGTTTCTATTGTGCTAAATACTTTGCAGCACAAAAGTCTAAGCTTGCGTCAAAAGCAGATTCAGCATTTTTCAAGACTGGCTTTAACAATTGGAAGAAGGCACTGGAGAAATTTAGTGCGCATAAAGACAGCCAGTGTCACAAATTAGCTGTGATGACTTGGATTCAGGAGCCAAAGCCTGTTAATGTGCAACTTTCAAGTGAGCTTGAAAGACAGCAGCAACAAGCGAGAAGAAATCTGATGAAGATTGCTGGGGGTGTGAAGTACTTGGCGCAGCAAGGTCTGGCTTTTCGAGGCGATGAGAAGGAGAGTGGGAATTTCAGCCAGCTTCTAAAGTACAAGGCAACGGGCAATGCAGAGCTGACCACCTGGCTAAAGGTCACATTGCTTTCACCAGTCCCAAAATGCAGAACGAACTGTTGAAGCTGATGGCCAATACAATCATCAAAGAAATTGTGTCGGAAATAACATCAATGCCAGTGGTCCAGTTCGCACTTATCATTGATGGCACCCAGGATATATCAGGAGTTGAGCAGGAGTCAATATGTGTGCGCTTTGTAGATGCAGATCTGCAACCAAAGGAAGAATTCCTGGGACTCTACGAAGTGTCATCAACAACAGGGCAAAATATAGCCAAGGTGGCATGTGATGTGATGACGCGCCTAGACCTTCCTCTGTCTCAACTCCGAGGACAAACTTATGATGGTGCCGCAAACATGGCTGGACGATTGCAGGGAGTGCAAGCCATTTTAAGGAAAGAACAACCGCTGGCTGTGTATTGTCACTGTGGTCCACACTGCGTGAACTTAATTACGCAGGCTGCCTGTGTAGCCTCTCCACTAGTAAGAGATTCAATGGGTCTGGTCCATGAATTGGGGGGCTTCTTTAACCAATCTGGCAAGTTCAAGTTGATTTTCCAGGATATCGCAAAATCAGAGCATGGTTTCACCTCATTGAAGCCTCTCTGTCCCACCAGGTGGACTGTATGCACCCCTGCTATCCACTCAGTTCTCAGGCAGTATGAGTCAGTGCTGACAGCCCTTGAAGAAATGGCATCATGCAGCTCACCGGAAACTTCAACTAAGGCCAATGGTCTTCATGGAACATTTCTGAAAGGGAACACTGTGCTCGGCCTTGTAATGGCTGAAGACCTGATGGGGATTTGAGTGCCTGAACGCCTCCCTGCAGCTTAGAAAACAGACCGTTTCAGGCATGTTGGAGGCTGTGGACCATGTCAAAACAAGCATGCAGGACAAGCGAACAGAGGAGCACTTTGATGTCTTGTTCTCAAAAGCAACTGCTGTGGCAACAAAGTTGGACCTACAACCAATTCAGATGCCTCATGTCCGCAAACCTACAAAGCATTACACCGGTCAGGCTGCAGCCCATATCCATCCCGATGCCCAGTCCTTGTACAGAGCCCAATTCTACAACGCCTTGGACACAGTGAATACTCAATTCATAGAGAGGTTTGATCAAGCTGGATTCCACAGGCTGCAGCAGCTTGAAAATGTGCTGCTACACGGAGACATGGACAAGGTGGTAGATGAGTATCCTGAATTGAATTCAAGACTACTGCAGGTGCAGCTGGCCATGTTTGAGGCTAATTACACATATGACACGAGCTCAGATGTTGCTAGCATTATTCGGGAAATGATGCCAGAGGTGAAAGGTCTCTTCGGTCAGGTGGAAGCTTTAGTAAGGCTTCTGTTGGTCGTCCCTGCCTCGTCTGCAGAGGCTGAGAGGAGTTTTAGTGCCCTGAGGAGGCTTAAGACATGGCTTAGATCATCGATGAGTCAAACAAGGCTGAATAATGTGGCCATATGTCACGTGCACCAGAAGAAACTGGACAGACTGGACCTTGAAGGAATATGCCAGTCTTTTATCAGTGTCAACGATAAGCGCAAAAAGGCTTTTGGGTCCTTTGCTTGAAGAATGGCAAGTCAAAAGATAAGATAACACTTTACAGGTA
Source organism: Aldrovandia affinis (assembly GCA_029706075.1). Taxonomy (NCBI): domain Eukaryota; kingdom Metazoa; phylum Chordata; class Actinopteri; order Notacanthiformes; family Halosauridae; genus Aldrovandia; species Aldrovandia affinis. The sequence continues at coordinate 1,132,893 of JAINUG010000213.1, forward strand.
CAGAATTGGGAATCAAATCAAATAGAGTCACGTCCAAATAGAGAATCCAGTCAATAGATAAGCAAGTCAAATATGCATAGCATACATAGTGTACTGTATATAGAGAATCTAGTCAATAGAGAAGCAAGTCAAATATGCATAGCATACATAGTGTACTGTATATAGATAATCCAGTCAGTAGAGAAGCAAGTCAAATATGCATAGCATACATAGGGTACATACAGTAGATAATCCAGTCAATAGAGAAGCAAGTCAAATATGCATAGCATATATAGTGTACTGTATATAGATAATCCAGTCAGTAGAGAAGCAAGTCAAATATGCATAGCATACAGTACATAGGGTACATACAGTAGATAAACCAGTCAATAGAGAAGCAAGTCAAATATGCATAGTGTACATAATATAATAATAGCAATAGACAAGTGAAGCGTGCAAAGGAAGAAAAAAAAAAACTAGTCAATGTAAAGTGACAAGTGACTGGAGATCAGAGGAGAGGAGAAGAGATGACTGTAGACACAGAGAAGAGGAGAGATCTGAAGAGGAGAGGAGAGGACTGGAGAGCAGGGGAGAGGAAAAGAGAGAGGAGAATATAGGACCACAGGAGAGAAGGAGAGAGGGCTTGAGAGGAGAAGATAGGATGAGAGGAGAGCAGAGCAAAGGCCTCTGTTGCCCATCCAAGTTTACTTGCAAGCATGTAAATAAAAACTTGGCCACAATATCTGACAACCGCTGGGGGTTGGGCTTTTTGGCCGGGTGTCTGGGAGGAAGTGGGGGTCTTTTGATTTTGATTGAGCGGCAAGCAGCTAGTGCGAGTCGTGACTGTAAAACAAAAGGGCAATAAAGCTTACCTGTTTCTACTGAAATTGCGTGGCACAGACCTTTCTATGGATCGAAATGCTTCAATATGATTATGGTTATAGTTGTACTTTATTAATCCCTAATCTCTGCCATTACATACAATGAAACAAGAAAAGCTAAACAAAATAAAATAGCAATGCACTATTAGACATTATGGTAAAAAATAAAAAAGTATCCCATGTGTTAGTGCATTTTTATATATTTTACTTTAGAATGGCAGGAAATGAGTTTTCCAAAAAATTTTTTTCCGGGGGGTCAGATTTGGTCCCCCCCAATGTTGACTCCATGGTTACGGCCTTGGCGGGAGGACTTACAGACAGGTAGACATTGGCTTTGGTGTTGTTGAAGAGCAGCGAGAGGGTTTTCTCCTTGTTATAGACAGCAGTCAGTCTCTTGGACCAGATGGATGGCAGAAAATCCTTGTACTGAAGGCCCCAGTACAGGGCGAATATTCTGTGCAGATCCATAGCCAGGCAGCTGCAGTTGTAGATTATCACACCCAGCTCCTTCATCTGTGAAACCAAACACACAAAAACAGTACAAACAAGAGGCCTGTGTGTCTCCGGGCGCTGTCAACACAAACGACAGGACACACAAAGGAAAGATAGTGTGCTCTAAACACAAAGCTTGTCAAGGTGGATTGTGAAGGGGCCGACTGAAAGCCAATCACACATTTAAAGAAGTCTCCAATGAATGGACAAAACTTGAGGAAACCACGCTGAGAATCGTGGATATTCAGTTTCGTCTCTGATCTGCACACCGGACATTGAACAGTTTATGTGACATATTGACATCTTGGCTCATCTTGGCTCATCCCTGTTTTTATAACGGTGTTTGGTTTCGTGCGTGGAGAGAGCGCTGTGTCTCACCCAGGGGGCTATTGGGATGTGCTTCCAAAAAAACAAATAGCAGAGTCACCATTTCAGAAGCACTGGTGTGTGAATAGCTATGATCAGCCAGGAGTAAGAGCTGCTGGTTTGTGTGGGGACAGCTCCCGTTGTGTTCAACAACAGCCTTGCTTCCACACAGGCCCTCGGCAGCCAGCGAGGCCTGAGGATAGTGGGTACTAAAGAAAGGTAGGGGAGATCTGTGTGAACGCTATCCGTCCGAAACAAGAGACACACCAGCTCCTGAGCTTTCCCTGAGACCCGCCTAGAAGGAGGAAGTGGCGGGAGTAACCCTGTGAGCATGTGCGGAATGCCCCAATCCCCTTGCCCCATCCCCCTCCTCCCCCTGCTTAGGCCCTGTGCCATGGAGGCAGAACCCAGGGGGCTACCAGCTCTCAGAACTACACCCCCCCCCCCTCTCCTTCCTCCCTGCAAGGTGAATCCAAGCCACACCAACACCGAAGGGCTTCTGCCTCCTGATCCGGCTTTTATTCACACTTCAAAGGGGCGTTTCTGGGGCTTTTCATCATCAGTGCGAATGCGCTTCGGGGGAGGGGGGCCTGTGCTGGACCGCTGCTTTGCACTTTGGCTGCGAGGTGCTCATGATCGCAGCTGCACTGCTTCTTTTCTTTACTTCTCTTCCTTCCTCTCCCTCCTCCTTTCCTATCCCCCCCACTTTATTTCTCTACTCTCTCTCTCTCTCCCCCTCTCTCTCTCTCTCTCTCTCTCTCTCTCTCCAGGTGCTGGTTAATTTCCAACACAGTTAAATCAGAGAATAACCTGGCAAGAGGCAACGTTTCAAGGACAGAGTGTAAGGGGTTGTGGAATAAATGTTTCTTCCCCGAACACAACCATTGTGCTCAGGACTTGAAATTAACACCCTCCCAGCCACTAATTCCAGGTAAAAATCAATTGTGGTGGTTATTTTAATCAGCTGTCTATGTAGCTTCTGCAGTCATCACTACTACTTTATTTGTGGTACCATTCATTGGCTGCTAAAGTCAAGGAAAACACTTACGAACTATAATCAATCCCTGCCTGACATTACAAATTCATAATATGCCTTATTGCCCATCTGAGCGCATGGAACAGTGTGTGGTTGTTGTTGTTTTTCGATGATGTGTCCTTGAGGATGCAGTGCTAAATGGAAGCTGTTGTGCTCAAAATCAAACGATCCAGATCAACGTGAAATTAGTGCAATATGGAGATTCTGTTCTCTGAAAAATATATATAATGGCCGAGTTCCATTTTCCACAAGCTGTACTGGCTGGTTCCCAAAGACTTTAATTTCAAGACCTGCATATGTCCTTTACAGATGAATATCAGTGAAAGCTTAACTGCTACTTTTCTTGAAAGGATATCTCATTTTCATATTACTGGAAATAGGCACAGCAATGCACACTAAACGAGGTCACATTATTTGCTCAGTGTGAGTCCTGAGAAAGTTTCAAATACACATTAAAACACTCCCCCCCTTAGTTATTCAGTTCTTGACATGGTTTTGAACGGCTGAAACAAGCTAAGAGCTTGCACGTTCCCGGGAACAGTCCAACGATGAAAGCTCTCTGCCACCTGTACAAAATCTCAGTCCTGTTTTAAAAAAGTCATTTTATATGTTTTAGTTACTTTCTTAATTTGTTTCAGATTTTTTCCTGTTTTTCTCCCAATTTGGAAGCCAATTACCAGACACCAGCACAGCAAGCGGTGCCAACCGCAGAAGGACCGCTTGGGGGCATAGGAAGGACCGCCCTGAAACGAGGAGAAACTATCAGAGCAAAGCATGAAAGCGGGGAGTAAAAAAACAGCGGCAGATATTCTGACGAAGACACCCAACCTCAGAATGCTCTCCTCTGACGGCTGCTGCTTTCGGGTCCCAGAGCAGAGACGAGACTGCGGGAGCGATGTTAAACCGCACGCTCTGACGCCACGGAGACCTGAGATGGGAGCCGCCCGGAGACCTGAGATGTGAGCCGGCGGCTAGCGCTGGGAGGCTGCTGGGAGGCTGAGCCCGGGTGCGACCCCCCATCACCTGCCCCGCCCCCAAAGAGGCCACGCCCGCCTCCTGCCCTCTGTAGCTCTGCCTCCCCCCCCCCCCAGCCCGAGAGCCCGGAGGAAGGCGCGCCCCTGGAGTGGCGGCAGTACCTTGGACAGCGAGCGCCAGTCCATGCCGGCGCTACCGAAGTACACGTGCTTCCTGTCCACCACCCAGAAGGAGGAGTGGATGTAGCCCCTGGTCAGCACCGTCATGTTAACGTAGTGCACCTCAGCACCTGCACAGAGAAGAGCACACAGCGCTGCAGCTCAGCTTCATTCACATACAGTCCCTTACTCATTTACCTGCCCATTTTTCAGTTTAGTGTCCTTGACATTTCTTGATATTTTCACATCATTAAATTCTTGAAGGAAAATTGTTTAGCAATTTTTTTTTATGAGGCATAACTTTATTTTTTTCTGGTTTCTGATTTTCTCCCATTTTCTCCCATTTTAGTAACCAATTACACCCTCTATTTTTTATGTCAATCCCCCCCCTCGTATTGTGAGTTCGCTGCCGTAGCCCTGCGACCGGCAGTGACACGGGCGAAGTATCGTCTCCTCCGAGACGGCACTCGCCAAGCCGTCGACCGTAACTCTGGTACTCCAGAGCCACTCCTGTACGCAGCGAGCTTCCTGTCGGCTTCCCTTCCCCCTCCCTGGGGCGGACAGCCAAGCCAAACTTCATCACATTTTTAATACTACATTTATTTTTTAAATCTAAAATTACTCAACGCTTCTGGGATTATTGCCATTTTAGATCACCAAATTAGGTCATTGCCCCACCCCCAGTTCCCCTCCTTTCTACCATTTCCAATATTGTATTACTGTATCTATTCCACGTAACCATGTGACTCATAAATGAATAAATACCCAGTTTATTTATTATTGCAAAGCATAATCATGAAATTGCAATACAAACAAACTATGAATTTTTAGTTAGGCAATGTGTGATTTTATGATATTCTCAACAAGTTATTCATATTTTATAATAATTTGATATATCCATTATATTTTATTTGCTGTATTATTTATAAGCCCAGTATACGATAAACATAGCTATAAAGCAAAATGAACCCAGAAACATTACGGCATTCTGCTGTGGTCCAAAGGAAAATTGCTGAACATATATTACACCTTTATTGCCTGCCGACTCCAGCACACACACTGTGTCCTGTGGGGGCAATAGTCTTAGAATCGACCGGGCAGCAATGACTCACCACTGGCAATATTGTCTTGTGACTCAGATACTTTTCCCAGTGGCGAGTAGATATATATATATACTCCCATATCAGCAGCTTCAGAAAATGAGAATTGTTTTAAATATTGCCTAGAAGTCCCGCTGCGTACGTTATTGTACATGGAGATCGATATCCGTGACATGCTTCTGAAGCGCTGTCCTTTGTGCCGTTGCGTCGGCCGGGGGCGCTCGTATATCAGACCGGCGGGACAGGGGGCGCGGCGTCACTCACCGTGAGCCGTGAGGCTCTTGAGCTCCGAGGAGTCGGGGTGGTCGCTGGCCACCTTCAGATTGATCTTTCGAGCCCGCAGTCCCTGGAGCCTCTGGAACAGGTACTGGCCCTGCAGAGGACGGCAACGCCAATACACTTAGCGAGGAGCGTCCCGTTCGTTACGTCTGTGCCCTTCCGCGGCCTGTATCCGAATCTGAATCTGAATCCTTAACCTGGTTCTGTGTGGCTCAGTAGGTAGAGCGTGGCGTTGGCAACGCTTAGGTTGTGGGTTCAATTCCCACTGGGACCACCTATACTGAAAAGTGTATGCATTCACTACTGTAAGTCCCTTTGGATAAAAGCATCTGCTAAATGACATATATTATATTATATTAATCTTCCAGGTTATTCGATGCCTTTACAAAGAGTCACAGGTAAAAAAACTAAAAAACCTGCAGTATATTGACAATCTGTTTTATTAATAAAATAATAAGCAGCCCCCATTTTACATTACATTTTACATTTTAAGCATTTAGCAGACGCTCTTATCCAGAATGACTTACAAGATGTGCATTAATACATGGTAGGAACAATCATAGTTTGTGCAAGAGATCAGTGCAGTAATACAGCAATAGACATCATTGCAGGCAGCTGCGTACCATACCTGTAACACTGGGAAGGAAAAGGTTAGTAAAATTATTATTATTATTATCTTATTTTTATTAAATGGAGTAAGCAGGGGTATATCGTGTTGAGAAAGTAGGCAGTGGTGATGACAATTAGCTAGATGTACAGAATTCAGTGGTAGCTCCCTTGCCGACCACTTTCCCACACAATACAGGCAGTGTGGGCCTTTAAGGCATTTGGGAATGAAGCATTGCGCTCTCTCAAGTTCCCATTCCTTTCTCAAAGTGCCATTTCACAAACGAGAGGTCTGAGGAAACGGTAGGTGAAAATGACCAGGCCCATATAAGCCGGTATCCCCAAAGCAAAACTTCCGTTCACCCCACAGCCAGTTAGGTAGCTGAGGCCCTGACTCACTCACTTCTCTCTGCGTGTATAATGAACTAATGGCCTGACTCATCCGCTGACTTTATGAGAACTTAAGCAGGACTCTTTCCAAAAGTGCTATGGGATCTTTAATGGCCACAGTGAGTCAGGAGCTCGGTTTAACGTCTCATCCGAAGGATGGCACCTCCTACAGCACAGCGTCCCATCACTGTGCCGGGGCATTGGATACATCTTACACAACACCTGCTGTTTCAGTCAGTGTCAGAGGGGATCCGGTCCTGGGTGCTAAATGTAGGATGTGTCAAAGTTTCTGTGGAACCAATAGTCTGCACAATTTAATTATGATTTCCCCCATCCTGACAGTTGCAGTGCACTGTGATGCTGATTGCTGTGTTTGTGTGACTGGTGGCATGCCAGCATTGGCTGAAAGAGCTGATCTGCAGATATAAGTATATTTTGTATAGCATATGCTGTCAGATGAAAAAAGCTCTCTGTCAACCGGAGTCTGCAAGGCTAACATTCCTGAAAACTATGGAGACTACACAGAGGGTTCCACCGAGCGACGGACAGGTGACAGCCTCTTGCCGTGTGAAGACATTGTGGTCATAGGCTCTGACTGGATTTAAACTGCGAACAGAATTTTTGTAGAATAGGACCCCGACGCTATCTGTGTAGACATTAACATAAGTGACGTGTGTCAAATTGCTCGTGGGTACTGTATGTTTCAGCCCAGCGTCAGTCTCCATGCTGTAAATAAAGGGAAGATAAATCATAACTAATGATGAACTTATTTAAAAAAATCCTGTAACGGCAACCCTGCCATTTTCTTCATAATTATTTCCCAACATCTCTACATATTTGAATTATTGTAGATTCTGTGTTTGTCCTCTCCACAGGCAATGTTCCACAGATTTCCACAATGGAGTTGCTCGATTGTGGTCGGCAGTGACTACTGGACTCCAGTTAAACAGTATGTTGGAGACTCCCAGCTAACAATTTCTGGTTCCCAGAAAGTTAGGGTATATGTTCCCAACACGTACATTTTTCTGGTGGCTTGGGTGTCCCTTGAACGTTACTTTTGAAGTCACAGGAAACATTGCAGGAAAGGCCCTAGAATGTTTCTTAATCTTTTTTCCATTCCAGTTCCAAAAATAATTTGAATTGTGTATAGTCGTTCATGTTAATTTTATTGGGAAAGTTAGCAATGTTCCAGTAAGTGTGTGTGTGTATCATGCCTTCGATGAAACTGTGGAAAAATACATTTGTTTGGGGAACGTTTTTATCATAATGCTATCTCACAACCAAAAGGGAAACTAACCGGAATGTTCCCCAGCGCTCTTGAAAGGTTTTGTGTGAGCCGAGTCACCATTGTCTGTGGTTACCTGTTTGGAAATGCCGGGCTCAGCGTCTGAGGAATTCAGGACCCAATCAGGGGTCACGATCTCCACCGAACGAAAGGCCAGGTCCAAGAGGGAGTGGAGGCCCATGGAGAGTGGGAGATAGGCTGTACTGTTATCCCAGTAGGACACATCTTCTGGAATGTTCTCGACAAGGACTATCCTGTGGGAACATGATTTATTTTTTTTTATATTTTAGCCATTTAGCATATGCTCTTATCCAGATCATTTACATTTACATTTTACATTTTAAGCATTTAGCAGACGCTCTTATCCAGAGCGACTTACAAGATGTGCATTAATACAAGGTAAGAACAATCATAGTTAGCGCACAAGATCAGTGCAGTAATGCAGCAATAGACATCATTGCAGGCGTCTGCATATCATACCTGTAACACTGGGAAAGAAAAGGTTAGTGTGTTTTTTATTTTTTATATTTTTTTATAGTGTAGAACAAGTAAACAGTGGTGACGACAGATTGACTAGATGGACAGTATTCAGTGGTAGTGGAGTCTGAAGAGGTGGGATCATCTTACACACCTTAGTTTACATATGACATACGATCAGCTACAATTATACAGCTGGATATTTACTGAAGCAATTCAGGCTCAGTATCTTCATCAAGGATGCACACCTCAGAATTACAAGCCCAGCTCCCTGACCATTATATTACACTACTGTCCTATTATACTACACCGTTGCCCTCCTTTTCAATTAAAACTTTGGTGATGACTTTTATCTGCTGGAAATGAGAGCTTGTTTGTCACTGTGTTTTCCACCCGTACACCACGAGCCCTTAATGTGATCGTATTACAGCACCTGACATGCCCCATTAGAAACGCACAGCCCCAAAACTACCCCGAGGACCCTCCAATAGACCCACTTTCAATATTAGATTTGTATAGTCCATTAGCTCTGGCTGAATTTGCATCTGAGCTGTCGCTGCTAGGGGACATGGTAAAAGTGAGCTTAGATCCTCTCCTTTGGCCCAGGATAAGCTATCGCGCATTACATCATTGTCTATTACGCCAGACACTGGTCACATAACTTACATGAGAATAAGTCTAGGATGATATTCTAAATGAAAAATATTTTGACATGTATCCTGTGATTTCACTGTATATACACTACCGGTCAAAAGTTTGAGAACACCTGCTGGAAACTAGGTTTATCTCATAATTGACAATGCTTTACACCGTATATATTTCTGTAAATACTTTAAAATGACAAAAAACACATGTAACAATGAACAAAATGAACATCGAAGAAATGTTCACGAAAATTATATTGAAAATTGAATCTTGGATTCCTCAAAATAGCCACCCTTTGCCATGATAACAGCCTCACAAACACGGGCCATTCGGTTAATAAGTTTCAGCAGGAAATCACCCGATATGTCTTCCCAGCTCTCCTGCAGCAATTCCCAGAGAAACTTGTGGGTTGCTTTGCTTTGACTCTTCTGTCCAGTTTGTTGCATACAATTTCTATGGGATTGAGGTCTGGACACTGGGCAGGCCAGGTCATTAGTTTGAGTTGTCCTTCACGTTCCTCCTTCACCAGGTAGTTCTTGCACAACTTCAAGGTGTGTTTCGGGTCGTTATCTTGCTGAAGAATGAAGGAGTGCCCGATTAGCCATAGTCCAGATGGAAGGTGTACTCAAACTTTTGACCGGTAGTGTATACTGTGTGTATATATATAGTGGTGCAGGGAATAGGGACCCCACCCCCTCTCATGTATGCAGGGAGGAAACCTGCGCCATCACCCTCCCCAACCTGAAGCACCTGCAGCACCACGGACAGCGCCTTCCACCATGGACAGCGCCCCACGGGACAATTATTGGATAATGAGACGGGCCTAATTCCCAGTGTGGCCAGCTGCAGTGGGTCGGAATAACAAACCTATAAAAGCAGCCAGAACCTTCCCTCAGGGAGTCTAACCACTGCAAGCACTAACTGCTAGTTCATTCAGATTCACATTCACATTCAGATTTGGGGTTAAACGCTAAACTCCCGCGGCCAAACCACAGACCCTGGCAAGGCGCCTTCCTAAGCCCGTGCACTTCAGTGTCCTCATCACCCACAGACCCTTTGTGCACCACTGCCTTAAGTACGTTTGTTTGGACACTTCTACCTTTAAGTTTTCCCTTGTCGTTTATAAACCTTGTGATTTTCCCTGACTCTGGACTCTTAGCTCGTCTGTGCCCCGCCTCCATGGCTGCTGTAGCCGGTTGCACCACAATATACACTACCGTTCAAAAGTTTGGGGTCACCTTCCATCTGGACTATGGCTAATCGGGCACTCCTTCATTCTTCAGCAAGATAACGACCCGAAACACACCTTGAAGTTGTGCAAGAACTATCTGGTGAAGGAGGAACGTGAACGACAACTCAAACTAAAGACCTGGCCTGCCCAGTGTCCAGACCTCAATCCCATAGAACTTGTATGGGACAAACTGGAAAGGAAGAGTCCAAGCACAGCAACCCACAAGTTTCTCTGGGAATTGCTGCAGGATAGCTGGGAAAACATGTCGGGTGATTTCCTGCTAAAACTTATTAACCGAATGGCCACTGTTTGTGAGGCTATTCTCACGCCAAAGGGTGACTATTTTGAGGAATCCAAGATTCAATTTTCAATATAATTTTCTTGAACATTTCTTTGATGTTCATTTTGTTCATTGTTACATGTGTTTTTTGTCATTTTAAAGTATTTACAGAAATGTATACAGTGTAAAGCATTGTCAATTATGAGATAAAAATAGTTTCCAGCAGGTGACCCCAAACTTTTGAACGGTAGTGTATATATTTACAGTATTTATATACTTGTTTCAGGGGTAATAATGGTCCTTTTTGACATCAGCTCCAGCAGCAGACTGTTTTCCACACTTAGCTTCAACCATCGAGCAGGGGAAGACTACAGCATGCACAACAATAGGCTTTGGTCAGGACCTTTCAAGAAGAATAATGTTGAATACTTAAATTGATTAATACTCCACTCTGCACTGCACAGCCAGCAGTTTAATTAATTGAGTTTGTTTCCTGTTTCTTTCTGGAAACATTAATTGACCTGATCTGAACTCATTATCAAAACATTATCATCAATGCATTCAACATTTCTTCACTATGAAACACTCAGAGTGACAGAATATCAAGTGACAGAATAGATTTAAAACATTTAAAAAATAATAGTGGGCACCCATTCATTGTAGATGAGTGCTTAAAATTGTCTTTAATAACATTGTTGTGCCCTCATAGGGAATGTATTATGAATGCTAAGAGCTCATTTACATTGTAGTCTCTATCTGTGAACATGTTGAGAGAGCCCGGTAGATGGAAGTGAATGAGCGAGCGACGATGTCATATATTTGAGTTTGCCTGTTTCCACAGTCTGAGTCTGGGTCAAGCCAGGACACAGGAAAATGGTAATCCTCACAGCTTGAGCCATCGATACTACATATCCAGTAACATCTGTAGTTGAGGGTAATAGTAATTAAAGTTCAATACTCCTATCCGGCACTAGGAGGAATACAGAGCAGCACTAAATCCGAAGAAATCCGGGTTCATGTAAAAGCCATTATTGTGGAACAGCATAGATTGTTTCAGATAAGCCGTCTCATTGTGAATTTGATCTATAGTAAAGCTTTTATATTGATGGAATTTTAAATGAATGTTACACCCACCTCCGATGGCACTGGAAAACCCTACAATTACAATCAAATACCGACACCATTTCGGAGTCTGTTCTAAACACAGTTCCATAAATCACACCACATGCACTCACGATAGTCTCGCAAATGCAATTGCATTCTCAGCACCTAAGGAATCTCACGCCGGCCCTCTGCAGGTGTCAGGTTGTTTCCGAAGCTGAAGCTAATTTCCTCTTAGCATTGACTGAGCATGCCTGACTACATTACAGTCCAGCAGGAATGTTTCAAATTAGCCGCTTCTGGTGCCTCAAATCAAGGCTAAAAACCCTGTGCTTTGCATTACCAAGTCACTGATTCAGATTGGGCCAGAGTTTGAGCAGATCCATTGCTCAGGCTCTGGAGCTTCAAAGTGCAGCTCGTCCGTAAAGAAGAATAGGGAGTAAATCATATATTACAGTAGCGCACGAGCCAGCGCGTGCGCTGAATGCAGACATCCTTCCACTTGTGCGCCAGGCTGATTCAGCAAGCGGATGAAATATTTCCACTGCTGTGTGCAAAAAGAAACAAGGAGACTAACGGAGAGCTTTATTAGAAAGCAAACACATAAAATCCAATCGAGGCAAACCTGCCAGAGTGAAGTATTGAGTCTGCTGCAGCTGCCGCTACAGGTTAAGATGGATTGTGGGCTTGGAAAAAAAACCTGCGGAATATCCCGTCTTTTCTTTTGGAAAGTTAACAGACATTTCAGGTTATCACCCGCTTTCTATAATTATTTTCACGAATTGGTCGTAGAATTTACACTTTTGGTGCGCCAAAAAATATATGCCATTTGCGGTAGGCTACCAATCCATCTTAGTGAGCGTGCCCCGCAGACCGCGCGCTGCTGAAATATTAATCACTTTAAACAAACTAGCGCACAGGCGCTGAATGTATGGCATAACATTTAGCATCGGCTATTAATAAAGACAAAACCGCTTCACTGTAAAAACGCGCACGGCTGTAAAATAAAGCAACGTGGACAATACTGAATAAATTATGACAGGCACGCGAGTCAAAAAAGCACGTGCAGGAAAAGGGACGAGAGGAATAAACGACGTGAAGGTGCGGACGACGTGACGTTACGTCATTTCATTTCGTTTTACTTAACAATGCAAGGTCCATTCCGACATTAAAAAGCGTTTAAGATGAATTAATTTGTCAATATTCTCGAAATAATCGTATTCATAGTTCAAAGTGAAGTAGAGCAAATGATGGACGTTGGAATTTATTACCCTTTAAAAACAGGAGTCAGGTCAGAGGCCAGGCAGGAATAACTAAATGGAGGGGGCACATTCGTTTCCAATGCAAAGGGACGCCATTGATTTGTTGGCAGCGAAAACGCATTACCACAGTCATTTCAAGTCCCAGTGTGCGACCAGGTGTATAATGCACACAGTGCACTTTTTACACAAGGGGGGGGCGACTTCTTTAATTACAGAATAAGCCACACTCCTCCTCTGCTCGTATTACAGAAAGCTGGGGTAAATTGTATATTATTTCATGATGGTTAATTTCCAGGAACATTCATCAGGCCTTTACCCTGGTTCCTACAAAAGCACAAACAAACTCAATATCCCCAGAGTCCAAACAAAAAAAATCCTATCAACTTCTTTCTGTTTGGAGGCAGAATTGGTATTCCATTACCCATTTCACAGAGCTAAGCTCAACGATGGCTTATCAAGGTAACAATAAGCGATCGATTAATGACCGATTTAGTTGAAAAAAAGAGGCAATCGGCCATAGATTTAAAAAATAAATAAAAAATAAACAGATCTGATTATCCCTAACTTGAAATGGCGCGGTTATATATGGCTGAGGTGGGATCTCACAGATACATTATGAAGGAATTTTCTTGGTGCCAGAAAAAACCCATCATCACTCAACTGTTTGACTTGCTATGATGTGAGTGGGGGAAGGAGGTGTATCTAGCCATGGATTCCCAAAGACTTCAAACAAACGAGCAGAAATTGGAAAACAAAATGACCTTTGACCCCCTTCAAGGAATCGATTCTCAGGTGTACTCTTTCATACTCTAACTGATGGATGATGCATGGCCAGATTCATATGAACTGAGAGGCAGTTGTAGCTTCTGTAACAGCGGTGCAGGGATCTGAAATAGTGATGGTGTAACGCAGGGTTACTGAAATCACGGGCCTTGTGGGCCGAGCACTGCTGTTTTTTTACCCTCCCTTTCCCTTTGTGTGTCAGGTGTGAAGACATTTTGGCCAATCAATTGCACTAATTCCTCAATTACCTACCAGAGAGAAAAGAAAACCAGAACCGAATTTGGATTCGGGGGCCAGGTTTGAGTAACCCTAATGTACCGGATGCAGGAGCAAACCAAGTCGATGTACCGTATTCTGTTACAAAGCCAAAAATAAAATATGCATGGATTGATATTTCACTTTCCAGTTGCAATATTCCAGGTATTTCAGTGACTATTTAAACCTCAATCCTCAACCAACACCTCACACATGAACGCTGCCTAACACAGACAGGCAAGAGCTGTCAATAAACAGTGGCACCATATCTCAGCGGTACGCGTATGGATATACGCGTCACCTAGCCGCTCGTTAAAAATACATCCTTAACGAGTTGCCGCATCGAAGAGACTTAAGTGTGTTTTCGGTAATGATGAGGCATTGATCTGATGCCTCATTAGGGAGTGCTCCAAAGGTTTCGCGGCTAAATTGCAACGTGCAGATGGGGGAAGTGATTGAGTCTGGGCGGAAAGCCTCCACCCTGGGAGGGGCTCGGTGACAGGGCCGGGCCACAGTGGGCTGAATCATGCTGTAAAGGTTAAATTAATTATCCTGCAATCAGTGCTCTGTCTTACTGGGGCCTGATGTTGTTGATGGGGTCTGTTGAGTACGAGGTTTACCCATACAGTACTCAAAACTTAGTGTGTTTGTGTGGTTCTGTGTGGCTCAGTTGGTAGAGCACGGCGTTAGCAACGCTTAGGTTGTGGGTTCATTCCCCACTGGGGCCACATATACTGAAAAATGTATGCATTCACTACTGTAAGTCGCTTTGGATAAAAGCGTCTGCTAAATGGCATATATTATATTATTATATTACTCAGGGGATTCTCTGTGGGTTCTGAATCTGTACATTGCCGACCCAAAGCTCTGAGACACCAGACACTCGGCTCATGCCTTCCTTCCATCCTGTCTGCTTCCTAACTACAGGAGGTTCCGGTAACAGGAGTTTCTGGTGCTGTGTTACACTACAGAACGTCCATTGCCACAGTATACGCCACAGTATACTCCCCTTGATGTGTTTTCAGACGATGCGTCATATTGGAATGTTTCGGCTTCAACAGTAGGGAGACAGAACTTTCAGTGTTAAGAATGTTAGTATCTGTCGGGTCTGTAGATTCTGTGGTACCATAGGCCAGGGGTGTCCAATCTTATCCGAGAAGGGCCAGTGTGGGTGCAGGCTTTTGTTCTAGCCCAGCACTAAACAACTGATGAAACTAATCAAGGTCTTGATTGTAGACCATGATTGGTGAATTAGTTGAATCAAGTGTTTTAGTGCTGGGTTAGAACAAAAGCCTGCACCCACACCGGCCCTTCTCGGATAAGATTGGACACCCCTGCCATAGGCTAATGGCTGTAGGGCAGTAACACCAGCTCCAGGAGTGATGGGCCAGAGTGCTAGTATAGCAGATAAAACCATGAGCACAAACTTCTATTACAGCACAAACAATCAGCACAGCGTTCCACAAGGCATCCCGGACGATGACGTAAAGACTGCGGCCAATGGTATAAGCCAGTGTTTCTCAATCCATTCCTACAAGGCACACTGCCCTGCATGTTTTCATTCCAACCACCACTTAATCACGCTCAAGTGATCATTAACAGACGAGCGATGCAGATGATAGGTTGGGAGCGGAGGTTGGAATGAAAACATGACGTGTGCCTTGTAGGAATGGTTTGAGAAACACTGGTATATTCACAGACAGGCCCTGAAATGGAGCCTAAATTTCACAGCAAAATGTTTGCAAAATGAACAAGATCAGAGCAAACCGCACGCAGTAATTAGGAGATCTGAAACGTGTGTTACGGTTGGGTGCCATCGGGAAGGGCTGTCACCTGCCAACGCAATCTGAGATCCTGTATTCATAAAGCATCTCTGAGTAGGAGTGCTGATCTAGGATCAGTTTCCTCTTTTAGCTCATATCGGATAAGGTTAGGATATGGACTGGGGAAACCTGATCCTAGATCAGCACTCTCTACTCTGAGACGCTTTATAAATATGGGCCCAGATCAACCCCTCTCACATTACATGATCTGTGCGAATAGGAAATGCTCCCGTCCAGGGCCACATTCGGTGTCTTCAGTTTCGCATCTAGCACTTTCTTCAGCCTTCTTATACGGCAGTTTTTATGGTGCAATTCAGCACATTGTTAAAGGTCAGTGCTGACTTAAGATTTGAACCTTTTGGAGCCCAAATGTGGATGTTAAGCATTATTTTCCCACTAAAAATAAAAGTACGACGAAACAAGACACCATATCGAGTCTTTTTCTAGCCTTTTAAATTAGCCTAGAAGTAAATGGTGAACAGCTCTGCTATGAAGTCGATAGCAGTCACCAAGTTTAGACAGAGACCGAGGACAGATCACTGGAGGGTGCGTTTTTCGGAGCAGAACCAGGCTCAGTGTATTAACTGAGCGTGAGCCTTGGTCCATGGGGACTGGGCACGGCCACGGAGGAAATAGGAAAAGCAATCTTACCGACGAAGTCGAAAACGTACCGGGACATCCCGCCAGAGAGGAGAAGGGATAATAGCAATGGAACAGCACACAGGAGACGAACGTGCTCGTCCGTTCCGGTAGAGCAGATAAAGCTCGATCAGCTCCAATAAACCAAGAGGAACATTCCAATTTATGTGCTTTTCGGAGGGTCTGTGCTTTTTCGCTGGAATTGCCCCCGTGGTTCCATCTTGTGGCCTCCCGATTGTGTGCGTCTCCCTTGCAGCCCGCCCCATGCAGATTTCAAGTGTTTCATTTCATTTGTATGGAAACCAATACATTTAATATTTGAGAGAGAGAGAGAGAGAGAGGGAGGAATAGCACAATCCAGCCAAACTCTTACGGGAAACGGAGGCCAATGCCCTCCACAGCCACAGGGGGAGTGGATCTGAAGGAGGCCACGTAGTATTCAGAGACGCTTGGCTCTAAAACAATTTGTACATATTTAAGGGTGCGAGTGCTCCCGCAAACTCATTAGAGGGCAACGTTGCCAAGGGTAGGGGAAATTCCATTACAGCTGGCGTCGGGGGGCAGATTGAAAATCACCCCCAAACAAGAAGTGGTTGCGGGGGAAAAGGGCAGAGTAAGCAGGAAGGAGCGGAGGGAACGAATGCATCCTGAATAACATATCGAGGCGTAATGCATCACTCCTGTCAAAGGTAGGCAGCTCTGTGAGCCAATATTCAATGGAAATAAGGGGCCCGCTGGTGGGGGAGAACAAGACAGATTGAGTTTAATCAGATTTCGTGGAAATATCCCCAGTGTCACATCGGTGAAAGGCACCGGTCTTAACCTCCTCATTAAAATGCAACATTTGTGTCCAATGCTCTAGAAAAATGGCTACACCCACGCTTTCTGGTGAATTGCCATAATGCCCATGTAAAACACAAATGGCCGTGACGGAAGGCAAAGATTAAGATCCGGATTAAGTCCAGCACAGGTATTAAAAACAGGAGTCGCTTGGCCATTACGTCGCATCTTCACATTTTGATACGTGAATGTATTTGTGATGCAGCATGTCTGTATCAACAATATCCATTACACAACAACAAAACATGCTTGACACAAGCCATAAATGTGTGTTGACACAAGTGTTTGTTTTTAATTAAAAAATGTTCATATGTACAAACTTGGGAAAATATTAAAATATTAATATTTTATTATTGATGCAAAAAAATGGCCCATTAACAGTCCTTGTTATGATATGTTACATAAAAATTATGGTAAAAAATAAATTAAAATGGGAAAGATTCAAAATAGGGGTTTTGCCCACCTTCAGCTCAATCTTGTGTTTGAATGCTGATTTTTTATCCTCTTTTACTGACTGATAATTAGTGTTAATTATGTGGGTTTTTTAAAAGATTTTGTTTCAGATTTTCTCCCAATTTAGTAGCCAATCTGCTTATTTTATGTCAATACATTTAGTTAAAGTCCTATAGTGACGAAAAAACGTCTCCTAGATGGCAACCAGGCTGTCGAGCCTCAAACTGTCTGTGACGAACGTCCTGTCGGTTTCCTCCCCCTCCCTGGGGCGGATAGCCTCGCAATCTTGTGTTCTTGCCAGAACTCTGGAGGGATTTTCTAATTCTCCGTACTGACTCGAACGTGTAACCACTGGACCACACGGGAGGCCAGTATGGGTTTTTAACCTTGATTGGCTATTGCAAATTTCAGATAGGCTGAAAGAACTTTGTTCTGATCTTAATTGAACTCAACCTGTATCTTCTCCTACACGTCCTAACTTAAAATGTCCTGATAAATCTACAAAACCTACCTGCTTCTTACAAACAGACCGCTTCCAATCTAGTGGTGTCTTTGCACTTGATGTCAGCAACCATTGCCCTATTGCTTGTATAAGAGATGCAAAATTACCCAAATCCCTTCCTAGGGTAATATAACAAAAGAAGTTTAGTGAGCAGAACTTTTTGCATAATCTGTGTCAGTGTAATTTGAAGGAAGTGGGCTCTTTTCAGAATCCAGAATTTGCATTGCATTCTGTTTTTAATTTAGTGGTGAATCACCATGCTCCCTATAAAAAATTTAGGATAAAAGACAGATTTAATCCCTGGTTTACGTCTGAGCTGACAGATTCAATTAACCAAAGAAATGCTTCATGGGCTACTGCTAGATCTACAGGCTCTGATATGGACTGGCTGTCTTCACACTTAATGTACCATTCATTGCCACTAATTTGGGGAAGTCTGCTTTCAGTTATTATGCACCTCTGTTGTGGAAAAATGTCCGGCGATCCCTTCAATTGGAAACGTTGGTGCCATTTAATCATATTAAAATGCTTGTCAAAGACCTACTCGTACATGTCTGTACTTGTCATGTGTAACTACCCTTTTATGCATGTTACTTTGTTTCACTTTATGATTTAATCTAATCAGACGGGTACTATTATTTTCATTGACTGTTTTACTCATTGGTATCTTCCGCTTTATTATTCTTGTTGTATTTAATTCTGTTTTGTGCTTGTACACAGGGCTCGCTTGGAAAAGAGACTTCGTTCTCAAGTGATTACCCTGTTTAAAAAAAGCCAAAAAATTTAAATAAATGCCTCTGAACAAAAATGACAAAACTGTTGGAGTGAATCCTGTTTCAACTTAGGCCCTCTGCAAATGAACACCAAACTCCTCAGCATAGATTTCAGGAGACGGTGGGCAGAGACCGTTGCTTCCTTTCCTGACAAGGCAGTAAATGGATCCATTTAGCAAAGTTTGAGATGGGGCCCTGTGCAGAAAAGCCCCGGGGTCTCTCACAAAGGAATCAATTTACACTCACAACTAAACTCCAAATTGCATCCTCGAAACGTACTGTGAGGAAGTGCTGGGCGGATTTCTCCTGAGGCCAATCTTACAGATCAGATGTGAGGGAGAGCTTTGTAATGAGCAACATGAGCAGGTTCTGTTCTCCTGTCCTGCAGAGCACAGAGGCGAGTTTAATAATCCTTCCACGCTGAGGGCCAGATTTACTAAGGTAGTCGCAGCGCAAAGACGGTCTATTTTGCGGTCGCAAATATCGGCACATTAGCAACCAATTTACTAAGACTGGTTCCTTAATTATGCAATAAAAGAAATGAAACGCCCTCATTTGCAATTTGCGGTATGATGCACCCATAAAAAAGGGTCCAAAACAACATGGCACGCTCACGTGTCCAGATCACGCCAAGAAATGGATACACAGCAACCAGGCACAAGTAGCGAGGGAACAACGAGAAAAAGAAAACTTTGATTTACAGATCAGCAAATAAGTAAGTAAGTATTTATTTGTATAGCGCCCTTCATAGCACGAATGCACAGAGTGCTTCACAGCAGTAAAAATACAATTAAAACACAAATCAATCAGATAAAAAGTGCACACTTAACGATACAATACAGACAACAGACCTGACAACGTTACAAGCAGCAGCAAACTAGGCTAAATATTGTCAAATGCCTGTCTGAACAGGTGGGTTTTTAGCAGATTTTTGATGGAGGCGCAGATCCTGGTGGAAGCTTCGCTGATCAGATTGGCGAGACAGTGAACTCACCACCGAGGCACCAATGTCCAGTAGGGTAAGTCGATCATATTTTAAGCCCGGTTTTACACTGCTCACACATAACAACGAGCATACTGACAGAACAAACAAAACGAGAAGCCAACTCAGACGACTAGCTGCCGACACAGGCGCGGCCATACTGAGCACAATAGGTCAGAGTAGCGAAGTGGCATTGAGGCATTGTTGATATCTGAGGGCAAAATATCAGCCTCGGACATTGAGAGGGAACACAGAGACTCAGTTGCTCTCTTAATAAGCAAGGAACATTGTTTCCTATTGTTTTTTTATTTATTGCCGTTCATCAGGTAAGGTCACCACAAACGACGCGTCAAATCATCTCCATAACTAATCAGGCCATGTAGTGCTCATGCAACAATCAGAGCCTATCATGGTCAGTCTGAAACAGGGAAGGTCTGCCTGCTTCTTGTTAAAATAAAAACGGCTTCAGGCACTTGGCTCCTCAAAGCCAGGCCGCCATTGTAAATAAGAATTTGTTCTTAATGGCTTGCCTGGTTAAATAAAGGTTAAATACATTTTTTTTTTAAAGCCTGGCACAGATGCACACATAGGATATATCCAGGTAGTGGCCAAAAAGTTGGAAACACTTGGGTAAATGAGGAATACAAAGTGTATTGAAAGCAGGTTTTGTTAACTTTTAATTAAGTAATTAACATCCCAGCATGCTCAGCAGGTTGTGTACAAAAATGGTTGACTATAATTATAGCTAGCAGGGCTAGAAGATGAGCCCTCAGTGAAAGAAAGGTGATTGTTGGGGCTCGTTTGGCAGGGATTTCAATGATGAAGACAGCTCGACTTGCTGATGTTTCACAAGGAACAGTGTCCAAGGTGATGTTGGCATGGTGACAGAAAGACATCATCAACAAAGGGCAACTGTGGTCGATTCTGGTGTCAGTGCATTAGTTCGAGGTGCAAGTCTAAACAAGCAAGCAAGCAAATCAATTGACAGCAAATTTCAATCTAGGGCGTGGGCAGGAAATTTCATCAAGAGCGGTCCATTGAAAACTCAGGCAGGAAACATATTCTTATCATATAGGTGTTTCAACCTCTTTGGTCACTACCTATGACAGAAATGATTGCCCCTTATAAGCCGACATGACTGCCTCGTTCACAAGAAGCCGGCCAATCTATTACTCCCTAGAATTTTGAAAAGCACAGCTGGTGGTAGAGCCTTCTCTTTTAGATCTCCTCTGTTGTGGAACGGTTTACCAAAGCATGCTACCAAAGGATTCGGACACAGTTTCAATTTCTAGATTAAAAACATATCTTTTCAGCCTAGCCTACTGCCAATCATAGTCTAGGTGGAGAGATGGAGAAGGCCGTGCCCTAGTGTCTTATGGAGTGACATACTTTATCCTTGATCGGGTGTGTATGGTCTGGAACTCTCTCGGCTGCGTGTATTCTCTGTCCCTCTCCTAATAGGTATGCTGCCATAGCTTACACCTGTCGGGGCTATCTGTATATTTCCTATGCTTGTGCTCCCCTGCTCTTACATAATGCTACTGGCTATAGCACTGCTTTTTTTTCTGACTGCATGTTCTCTTCTCTGCCTCGGCCTCTGACTCGGGGGCACCTGCTCCCGAGCCCTAGATCCTGCGAGAAGTGTGAGTTGCCCCCATCAACCCTCACCCCCACACCTACCCCAGTTCCTGGATCTGGACCTCCTTCACATGGCTTAGCCCCCCCCCCCCCTGACTACCTAACTCAGGAGGTGCAAAGTCTTTCAGCCCTGAGTCACCTTGGACTGACCATGATATGGTCTTTTTTGGACACACCCTGTGCCAACCAGAAGAGGATGGGCTCCCCCCCTTTAAGTCTGGTTCCTCCCAAGGTTTCTCCCTATTAAGGGAGTTTTTCTTTGCCACTGTTGCCTTTAGGCTTGCTTTTGGGAGGGTCTAGGCCTGGGTTCCCCCTCTGTTAAGCGTTTTGTGACAATTCAATTGTGAAAAGCGCTATACAAATAAAATTGATTTGATTTGATTTGATATATATATACACACAGTTACATACACTATATTATAGTTTACAATAACACATACATTCAATCAGTTAGCCATGTTCTTATAGACTTAAAGAATAGTACATACTGTACAGTAAGCCTATATGTAAACCAGGACAGATGTTTAGTGCAGTACAGTAAACCTGGATATACTCCAGCAGAGGTGACCTCACCGGCAGTTCTTGCTGCAGTTGTCCTCTGTGATTCCGTCCTCGTCTTCCCCCCACAGGTCCACGGCCGAGAAGATCAAGGCCACCAGGATGGCAAAACAGCACACCAGCGCAAAGATCATGATGCATTTCTGCTGAGACTGCAGGAGGAGAAACAGTGACTCTTGGTTATTTTTACTCACTCAGAGATCGCTCAAGTGCCCCAACCTCGTCTCTCCGGAGGTAGTGCGTCACACAGAAAACTGATGACGGAAACGCGTAACAAGGGGGAGACAAAACTATTCAAGATCTTCCAAGATCTTCAAAGATGTACATTCAGGCACCTTCAATTCAGAAGTGCACCTGGTAAATTGCGGTCGTCAGGGAACATTTTAATAGCCAATATGTTCGGCTGACAGCTCGTTATGAGCGAGTTCACTCTGAATGGGTTCCATGTGGAGAGGAGATGCACCTTCGTTTACAGACAAACTGGAACTTCAGTCACATGGAGGCAGCTTTGATGGCATCACTTAGAAACTAATATCAGCCCCTAGTGATAGAGCATCTAGAAAGAGAAGATGCAGTGTGTGAGTTTCCTGAAATCAGATTATGATCTGGTTATTACTTCTGGGGTTTAATTGGGCATTATGTCATAGGTCATTGGTTGATTGGCTTAAATTGCCATCTCCACATGGAGCCCCACCTACATGATATCACGATTAATGAGAATAAGTGATTGACTATTGGCTCATTAGCAAAGCACATCCCTAGAAGTTGAGTGGGCTTATCTCAGTATTGACCTGTTCAGCTGCTTGGCTCTGTAAGGTTATGAGCCTTACAAGTGAGGCTACTCAGAAACTAGCGTCGTGTGGCTACTCTTGGATCAATAAGCTACAGAGAACGGTGAGAATAAACATGGTTGAATAAATGTCCCTTGGTCACTTTCTGGGAGAGACATACTTCAGAGGCATAGACAGAAACGTTTCATTAAAATGGAACAAACCAGGCTCCCGCGTGATTTAGTGGTTTCAACGTCCACTGCTGGCCACGGCGACCGGGGTTCAATTCCCCAGCCACGCCAGAGTCAGCTTTGGCCGGGAGTGCCACCGGGGGCGGAAATTGGCTGTCCGCTGCAGGGAGGGGGGAGGGAAGCCGACAAGACGTTCGCTGCGCACAGGAGTGGCTCTGGGGTGCCGGAGGTAGGGTCGTCGACTTGGCAAGTGCCGGCTCGGAGGAGACGATACTTTGCCTTCATCGCCACCAGTCACAGGGCTACGGTAGTGAACTATGAGGGAGGGATTGACCTGAAAATAACAGGTGTAATTGGCTACCAAATTGGGAGAAAAACAGGATAAAATCTGAAACGAAATAAAAAATGTAGGGCCTGGCGGATGGCACAGCGGTCTAACGCACCACGCTTTGGAGTGGTGTGCGCTGCCCGTCAGAGACGCAGATCGAAACCCGCGTTTCTACCAGACCGGCCCTGGTCGTCAGCCCGATCGGAGGCGGCATTTGGCTGTCGGCCTCTGGGGGAGGGGGGAAGGAGAGCCGGCACGAGTCCATCGAGGAGAAGGTTAATGGAGTCCGTGGAAGATCTCCGTCTTGAAAGAAGGCGGGGAAATAGGTCCAGGAATGCGAATCTCGTTCCCGGAGGACGGGCAGCGGACTCGTGGGGGTGGGGAATTGAAAATAAAAATAGAGGGTACAATTGGCTACCAAATTGGGAGAAAAACGGGGGAAAAATCAGAAATAAATTTAAAAGAAATAAAAAATGTAAAAAAGAATGGAACAAACCACAAAGTTGTGATTAGAATGGAAGAATTAGAATTAGAATTCGATTAGAATGGGACAAGCCACTCCTATGAATATCTATTAGTCAATGAAAAAGACACATTGAAATGAACCATGAACTAAGCCTTTTTGAAGTGAATTTTGTAGGAAGCCACTGGATTTAAATAATCTATTAACATTTTTAGATGACAAAAACTAATTGGATGTTATACTGGACCTGTACATTGTAGGTTGTACTAAAACACCAGCTATAGCCTGTTAACTGTAAGAAGGAATATCTCACATTCAGCCTGTCTGTGTCATATTTCCTGTGCTGCTCTTTTTCCCATGCCAACACAAACAATGCAGAGGTTAAGTATTTCCACCATAATCAAGTGCAATTTTGTTTTTGGTATTTGCTCAAATTAAACCTAATGCTTTCTACATCCTGACTGACTTAACTTTGATTTCTTGTTCATAATGTGTTTTCAAACTTCAATCCAATTATAACCATAAACAAAAATCTTGCACCAAAAATAACACTGTTATCTTACACCAAAAATACCCAAATAACAAAAAAAATTGTCCCTGCCATTTTCTATGAAAAACAAAAGCCTCGATTCATTACTTAGGCAGAATCTTGCCTCCTTGCAAAGCATGAATGTCTTTAATTAGCTTAGAAGAGAAAGAAACTGAGCCTGCGAAATTAGCTCTGAAAATACTGTGCAATTAGCAGGGTGGGTGCTTTTAACTGCTGGAAGGACAGAAAATGTACGGATGACGTCGGCAACCTCTTAATTTGACAGATCGCACAAATTACGCTGCCAAATGCATTTCAGGATATGAGATCTGGCCCTGCACAGAGATGGGAAAGAGCGTGGGTTTTGAAACAGTGTTTTCAGTGTGATGGGAAAGACCGGGGGCAGGACGGGCCTGCTTGCTTTCTGACAGGGGGCATCGGTCCAGAATCGATAGTGGCTCAATTACCAGAGAGAATTCTCTTTGACTGGAGAAAAAAAGCGATGCCCCTCTCTCTGAGCACTGTTCCTAATGCCAGTGCAGAAACTATTAGCAGACACAAGGACCCATCTTGATTGGTTCTTCCACCTATACCTCTGCCCTTAGGTCCTGCGTCATCAGCACATGGGACATCCCGGTGAGGGGATCCTTGCGGAAAGCACAACAAGAAGACCACAGCATAGGACAGACCGAAACGTGCCAGAAAACGGAGAGGTAGGACCCTTTACGCACTGGCTTCTCAGCTAGCTATGCTTGGATGCTTGGCATTAAAAGTGCATTATTTATTTATTTCGCTTAATGGTAGCTATTAACAGGCTGACACATAGAAACTGAGGAGTTTGTGCACAAGCATATAACTGTGTCTCCAGTTCTAAATAGTGATTTATGGCAATCAGCACACCATTCATCTAGAATTAGCTAGCGGCTGGTATTATTATGACGTGCTAGATCTTTCTGATTATATGAGACTTGGCAAGCTACATTTGAACACATGTGATTAGGCACCATCAATCTTTTCAGTTAAAAAATCTATACAATTTACAAAAACTTTTATAAGTAGCATTATTCAAAATCATAGTTTAATAATTAGTTACACTCATGTTAAATTGATATTGTATACAATACACACAGATTTGAATCTATTTAAACTGTTTCTGTTTCAAAGCTATATTTACACAGACTGAGTCAAATACTAGTAGTACTCTCATCAGCATGGATCTTCTAGACAAAATATTCGGCTGCCATTTCTGCTGTCACATTTGGGTGGCGATAATAAAGAAATATAGAATGTGCGTACATAACAAATTGAAAAAATGCAGCTAAATAGCAATATAAGAGACAAGCCTTCAACTATCAGTTATGTTGGTTTCAAATTTTTTTTATTTGGCGGCCTATTAATATTCCTTAGACATCTAATTGAGACAAATGAGGATCATTAAATGACCACGCATGAAACAATGGCACCTTCGATCTGACATCACCCTCCAAGCTTTCCTCGAGCTCGAGTACGTCCAGCCATGATGTACTGAGGTTTGTTTCCTAACCCATTTTTATCCATTCATCTCATAGCTGCAGGGTATTCCGTTATTTCGGGAGAGCACAGATTCCCTGTCCCGCCAGAGTCGGCTCTGGCTGGGAGTGCCATCAGGGCGGCAAGGGGGGCGGCTTGGCTGTCCGCCCCAAGGAGGGGGGAGGGAAGCCGACACACACAGTTCGCTGCGCACAGGAGTGGTTCTGGGGTACCGGAATTACAGTCGACAGCACGACGAGTGTTGTCTCAGAGGAGGCAGCGCTACGCCCTTGTCACTGCCGGTCCAGAACTATGGCAGCAAACTATACGGGTAAGGGAGATTAAACTAAGCACACGGGTAATTGGCTACCAAATTAGGAGAAAACGGGGTAAAATCGGAAAATAAAATAAATAAATAAATACAAATAAAAAGTTCTCCTCTCAAATCCTCAATTAATACTTTTGTGCATACTCCATATGGGTCTCTTCAGTAATGGCTTCCTTTTTGCCCCTGCCACGCAGGCCGGTTTTGTGGAGTTTTGTGGCTCAGGGTTGTAGATCTCCCAGGTTCTGGCTACAGATGCCACGGTGGCTTCCCATGAGCACAGTGGAGGAAGGCTTTCAGGAAGTGAAGTGAATAGGCACCAACAGGGGCGGTGGATAGCGTAGCGATCTAACGCGCCGCATCTTGGCTGGTCCGATACAAGTGTGGCTGCCTATCAGGGACGCGGTTTGAAACCCATCTCTGCAAGACTGGCCCTGTCCGTTCGAGGGCAGCATTTGGCTGTCTGCCCTAGGGGGAAGGGGGAGGGATTCATCAAGGAGCAGGAAGGGCGTCCATAGTCGGGTTCCGTCTTAGAGGAGGTGGATCTACTGGCCCAGAAAAATTCATTACCCGGAGGACGGGCGGCAGACTCGTTGGGGAGGGTGAATTTAAATAAACAGAGGGTATAATTGGCAATGAAATTGGGAGAAAAATTGGAACAATTTGAAACTATACATTTTAAAAAAATTCTGTTGTCAATTCTGTTGTCAAATCTGTGATAAATGTGCCTTGTCTGTAATTGTTTTGTTTTTTTCCTATGATTTTTTTTTTTTTTGCTAACGACTTTGCTTATCTCTTTTCCTGTTGACTGTGAGCTGTGACCTCATTTCCTGATATGAGCCTTGGTCGACTGTACATTCGTAAGTGACAATCAATCAATCAAAAAGTTATCTTGGGTGACAGGACAAGCTACTTCATCAGCATCTAAACAGACAAACCAGCAGCCCTGCAACTCGATTTGCAATTGTCTTTAATGTTGGAGAGAATCTGCTTTCAGGAAGGGGAATAATAGTTTGGGCCCCTAGTATTTCAGCCATGGAATATATTCCCTGGGTCTGAAACTGCAGTGCACTCCTTTGTTTTATATGTTAATAATCTTAAAAATATTATATATAAAAAATATATCTTAATAATGTAAATCAAAAGGTAAAGGTACGTCTCAGCGTCTCAGGTGCTGCTTTCCGTGTGGGCAAAACTAAATGCAAATACCTTTATATATATGTATATAATCCGCGTGTTTAATTATTCCTGTTACTGTCTTCAAAAAAGCCAAATTAGGCCAAAACATTGACACCTCTGTCCAAACTTTTGAGTGGTTATGGAATAAAAGACCAGAATGTACTTTTTGCTTTCTATCTTCTTTATTTAGCATTTTAATAATGCAGCCTTTTCTTTTGGATGATCTCCAGCTAAAAGTGGCTTTGCCAAACGTTGCATTTGGTTTAATGACACTTTGAGTCTTCCTCACCTTCGATTCGTTGTACTTTCATCCAACATGGCCCCCGCCAATCCCGCAGAGACTCAAGCTGTTCTTATCTTCATTCCAGAACCACATTCGCGGTGAGCTTAGCAGATCGACATCACAATCAGGAAGTATTTATATTTCACCGCTTCCAGCGGAAAAAGCAGAGACTTCAAGGATGAACAGCTCCCTCACATTTAAAGCTAATTACACACACACACACACACAGACACACACGCACACAGAAAATACTGATGAAATGGTCCCTTGCCAACTACAAACAGGTTTAGACCAGATGCTCAAAACACCTGCCCAATATCGGATGCCATTGTGGCACTTGACACGCAGCACAGATTCTTCCCAGAGCCCCCGCTGTGAAAACTCTGTACCCTGCAGGAGTGTGTCAGGGCCTCATTAATGTTTTATCCCCTCATCAGTCATGACCACACTGTCCATTAAGCCCCACTCCTGCACCCTAAACCTCACTCCTTGTACCCCTAATCGCCACTCCTGCACCCCTTAACCTCACTCCTGTACCCCTTAACCTCACTCCTGTACCCCTGGTCACCACTCCTGTACTCTATATTCCACTCATGCACCCCTTTACCCCATTCCAGCACCCCTGAACCTCACTCCTGCACCCGTAAACCCCCATACTGTGCCTGTAAACCAACGGGCACAGGGAAGGAGGAGCTAAACGGCGCTCAAGCTCCCCCTGGAAAAGGCCTAACTTCCCCAGAGCACCCCCAAGAATTTCATTGTTTTGTTTTTCCATTCTCAGTTAGTTCACTCTGACAAACTAGCATTTATCATGCATTTAAAAAACCCCTAACACCCTGCAGTCTGGCACAGCTCCTCAACTCATACGAGGCTGGTAGCCACAGCTGCAACACAGAGACCAGTGCCTTTAATTGGAGAAGGCAGGGGAGAATATAGATTATCAGGACAGCAAAGGGAATGGGACATGGACACCGCGCTAGCGCTGCTGAGAGGGTTAGCCTGGTAGCGTAGTTAGCGCACAGCTGCTCCACGCTGCCATGCCATCGATCACCTTCAGCACATCCCGCAGTCACACACGCTCTCATTCAGATCGCCGGGACCATCTGTCACTGACGCCAGTCACTGTCAGAGAGGACATGGGGGGGTTGGGGGCTGCTCATGAGTGGTTCTTTATCTAGCTGTGTAAATGTTTTGTATATAAAACAACTGTTTAAGTCGCTCATTTAAGTTTGCTAAATGCCTAAATATTAATTATTATTACTATTATTTATTATTATTATTATTATGTTTCAGATTCACTGTCACAGAAGTGAATAGAAATCATTGGTTTTTGGACACTTGGAGAGGTTTTATGACACCACTCACTAAAAGGCCTCTAGTTCATAAAGTGCCTCTAGTCTGAGAAGTCTGTTTTTAGAAGTCTATGGACAAGGCATGCACAAAAATCCACAGAAATACTATGAAATGTGACTAATTTATTGCTTTTCAAACATGAGAGTACACAAGAAAACTATAAAAGCCTACTTTATTGTGTGTTTGATCTTTGGTCCTTTGGGATGGGTTGTGTCCACAAAAGGCACACGGGCTGGCAGTGTAGTATAATGGTTAGGAGCTGGGCTTGTAACTCAGAGGTTGCAGGTGCAATGTGTTGTTGTACTTTCAAATGATACCAAATGTATAAATGGGCATGTGGCCTACTATGGGCCCAAAGAGGCAGTGTTTGGTATAATGGTTAGGGAGCTGGGCTTGTAACTCAGAGGTTGCAGGTTCAATTCCCAGGTTGGCCACTGCTGTTGTACCCTTGAGCAAGGTACTTAACCTGAATTGCTTCAGTAAAAAATGGCCAGCTGTATAAATGGATTGTACAGAATATATAAAAGAAATGTAAAAAAAACTGTTTGATGTGCTTTAAGTCGCATCTGGATAAGAGCATCTGCTAAATGCCTAAAATGTAAAGTGTAAAAAAATTTAAATGGCATTTGTGTGTTCGGGTGGAATCACAGTCCTGTAAAAATGTAAATGGAACTCCACATCACAGTCCTTGTCCAAATAGGCGTGAATGCCCAAAATAGGAGGTGACGTTTAAGGGGTTAGAGACCCTTGCTATTTATTTAAAAAAAACTTTTAGTGGTCTCTCTAAGAAGTAGCTTACTTGGTGAGAGAATTATGTGAATAAAGATTTTTAGTGTTTTTAGATGTTTTAGAATTACATGCAAAGAAGTGCACATCTGTAATATCTAACCTTTTTAACTGGGCAGTGTAATATCGATTTTGTTGTCCCCAAATGAAAATATGTTTCTGCTCAGTCCACCTTAAAAAGATCAAAGAAAAGGTCAGCCTTTCATTCGTAGATATTCGGAAGAGCTGATGTCATTGTGCGTTTGTCGCATAATGAAAATGCAGAAAGGAACGATACCATACGTGATTATCATTGTTGCTGTAGTTTTAACTGGCAGCTGGATGACCAGGCCTATGGGCTTTGATAAATACATCACGGTGTTGACACTGTTTACATTGATTGCTGTAACACAATTTCCCATTAACAGACATTGCCGGTCATTTCCATCGATTCCATTGTTCCTGCCACGGATGCCAGGAGCTCCACTTGCCCTTGCGTTTCCGCTGATCAACCTCAGCGCTTAATGACATTCCCTTTGTCGTGTCCTTTTGGCTAATTTTCTCTTTAAATGAGAGCAGAGCCCCACGATGCTACATTTGATATCTCGGAGCCACCTGAGCAGAATGTCGGCCCTCACTGTTGGCCACGGAAGCCTCCTTATTTAAGTATTTATTTGTTTATTTGTAAGGACAAGCACAGAGAACGTTGAGAGCATTGGACATTGAGGAGGGACGTTTCTGAGACAAAACCACCTTGGGAATCCACTGTGAAGAGAGGCTTCATTAACCACTAGCAGGAGACAGTTGTTATTAAGTTGTTAATGTTTCCTTAATCCGACCGAGGACTAGCTGTACTGTGCGAATGAGACAGTCCAAACAGTTGGAGCATTACAGGTTCTTTTCAAAACTATAAATGATTAAAAATAGTTTTATAAAAGGACAAATCAAACAGATATACGCACTCAGGAATGAATGTGTGCAAAGGGCTGCTCCACTGCTTTTAAAATCAGTTCATTTAACAAGCAATTGTGTGGTCAATAGTAATTTATAAAAATATATGTTGTTTTTTTTGGTGATCAAATCGGTCAATAAACATGTTAAAACCAGCTCCCCTTTCAGTCTTTTCTACCTCTCAGAATGTCACTCTACCTCTGGCGGGGTGTGTCAGCGATATTCATGATTTCTTTTAGGATTCCAAAGACCTCTTGGGAGAAAATATAAACGAGGCAGACATTTTTAATGTCTGTGCATTGCATTTTGAAACATACTCTCAATGAGTGTAATATTAACAGTTTCGTTTATCTTTAACATTTTGTTGAGTTACCCATGAATGTAATTGATGGCTGGTATGACACACAATCTATTCTGTCACTCTATGAATTATAAATAACCTGGCAATAAAAAACCTTGGTATTTCATTAATTTTCTGAAGGTATCAGTTGGTGCTTAATCAGTTTCCCGAATAATATTAATAGTATTTGAAGACATCACAACGCTCAAGCTTATCTCTGTGACAGGTACAAATAGCCTTCTATGTGCAGAGACTGTGGTTAAAGTTCCAAGCCTCTACCGCACTAATGAAAGTTATGCTTCCTGTGTACTTCACAAGAACACCAGAAAGAGAGCTGAGAGAGAGATCAAGCTTATGAATCTCACAAGGCCTCTTCCACAGACAGCTTTTCCCAAAACAAAGACAATTCTCCTGTGCACCTGACAAGCTTTGCATTTTTTAGTGTGGAATCATAATGAATATTGAAATCCCTAACTTACATAAACGTACACCGCGGTGTGCACTCCACTCGAGCTGAAGGAAAACTCTTTTTTAAGAGGAAGAAAAAAATACATCGTAACATAATAAATAATCCCCAATGCAAGGCGCGATGCCTCCAGCGGTTGTTATTTTTTCTGTTATTTGCGTTTCCTGGCAGTTATTTTTCCGTGGTCATATATAACCCCCTCTAATGATGTGCCATCTCCAGTAGTTTGAAGAATTGTGCCTGCCTCGTAATCCTGTGAGCCTTTGTGTGGCCGCTGTCGGGTGGCGCGGTAATCAGCCGCTCTCCACTGCTGTTTTGTGATTACCTTGCAGAATTACAGTTCGCTAATGGGAAGGCATTTCACAACTTACAGAAAACTTGAGCTCAAGTCTGGGGGTGGGTGGGTGGCTGGGGAATGGGAGGGGGAGGGAGGATGTGGATAAAAACAGAAAGTATACACTGCTGCACCGCACTCCTTGGGGTGATAGTCATTATATTCGCCATCCTGCCCTCGGAATTCGCCTGGGTGTGAACGGCAATGCCTGTCTGCAATCCGGTGAACTCTCGCAGACTTCCGCCGAGCCCCAGGGGGATGGGGTCTGGGTGTTATCCCGGAGAGGGAGCGTCTCAACAGGCCAGGCCCCCAGCCTCCTGGCCCCCTCTCCCCCTCTGGCCCTGTCAGCGGCGCTCCCTTCGCAAAGTGCGCCCAGAACATCTTTACGAGTGAAAGTGCGCTGATCCCTCATGACCCCGCTGCCAGAACAGAGCGTCCTCCTGCCTGGAGCCAGAGGCTCCCCTTGTGACTGCTGTCCCACTACGGCTTACACCTCGGCTTAACGACTGCGCTCGCGCGACATTACGAGGGCTATGTAGCAAAAGATGATGCCCCGAGCGCAGATGGAAAACAACAAGCTACAAGCGCGTTATAATTACACGAAAGGCCTCGTGACCTAACACGTTCAACAGAGCTGTTAAAGATGCTAGAGCAAATTGTGTTTTTTTCAATCTGAATTCTGAGAAGTGCAGCAACTCGAGATTCTCGTTCAAAAACCGAAAACATAAACCGATAGCATTTGTAAAACCTTGATCAAATGCAAATATCGACTAACGTTAGATTGATTTATAACACCAGAGCACGTATTTCTCCGCCAGTGCCAACACCTCACGTCAGAACACTGCCGTGCTAAGATGCGTTGAACCTGCCTCCGTAGGGGATCTCATAGACGCCGTCTCTCGAATGAAAACCTCTACCTGCCCTTAGGATGTTAATCCCACTAGTCTCCTAACGGAGGTGGTTGGAACAGTCTGCCAAGATGCTGCTGATACAATTAACAGCTCTTTAGCAACGGTGTCTGTTCTGTCCTGTTTTAAATCGCGGATCAGTGCCTTCTTAAGAGGCCAAATTTGAGTATTAGAGAAAGCGGGGACTGAACAGCTTATAGCATTTATGGATTCAAATATTCAAATCTACTCTTTGAGAAATTCCAGTCAGGTCCCTCATCACAGTACAGGAAGTGCTCTGCTAAAAGTGGTGAATGATCTTCTTATGTATGCTCCACTGGTGATTGCTGGTGAGTGTCTTGGTGCTTCCTCACCTCAGTGCAGCCTTTCACACCGTTGACCATAATATCTTAATCAACTGTCTTAGTAACTGGATCAGCGTCTCTGGGACTGCTTTAAATTGGTTTAAATCCTACCCTTCTGGTAGCCAGCTTGTAGTCTCCATTGGAGACTCAGTGTCCTCTACTGCACCAGTTACTTGTAGGGGTCCCTCAAGGCTCAATCCGGGGGCCTATTTTATAAATCTACATCTTACCTCTGAGCCAAGTCATTCATAGACACAATATATCCTTTTTAATTTTTCTGCTGACGACACTTAGTTGTATGACACTGACTTTTTTTTTTTTTTTTTTTTGATTTTTCTCCCAATTTCCGTTGTTCTCCCAATTTAGTGGCCAATTACACCCTCTATTTATTTCGATTTAACCCTCCCCACATGGGTCCTCCGCTTGTCTCTATGAGGCAAGCTAATTCTCCGTGGGCTACGAACTCCGCTTCCTTCGAGACGGAATTCGGCCACCCACGTTTTGGAGATTCCTTTTCCGTGCTTCACGGCAAACCCTCCCCCCTCCCCTGGGGCGGACAGCCAAATGCCGCCCCCCATAAGGGCTGACGACCAGGGCCGGTCTGGTAGAGACATGGGTTTTCGAACCGCGTCCCTGACAGGCAGCGCACACAACACTGGATCAGCCAAAATGTGGTGCGTTAGACCGCTACACTATCCGCTGCCCTGTATCTGTCTTTTAATCCTAATCATTTGAGTAGGCCGTCTGCCCTTCAAAACTATATTATAGATATTCATAATTCAATCAAACATGGACGCCCTTATCATTAATGTTAAAACAGCCTCTAGGACCCAGACCTTAGTTCTGACTTATACATTTTAAAACATATTCCAGACTTCTTTCTAAAAATCAAGCGTTTTATTTTCTAAAATCAAACGTTTCCTGTCTGTAAGTGATTCTGAGAAGGTCATACATGCTTTTATATCATCCCAGACTGGATTTTTTGCTATTCTCTATATACACGCTTGAATCGCAATTCCTTCAGTTAGTTCAGCCGAATTCTGAGGCTACTTACTAATACTAATAAGAGGTCTCACATAACCCCTGTTTTAGCATCCTTTCTTTTAGAATTGATTTTAAAATGTTATTCATTACTTTTAAGGCCAGACATGGGTTAGGCCCTGAGTCCATTTCAGATCTTTCCTCCCCATACACGCCAGCTCACTCCCTGAGGTCATCTAATAAAGACAGACCCCCTCAGCATACCTTTTACCAAAGTCAATAGGAGAGGGGGCGGAGCTTATGCTGCTAGGATACCAGCGCTCTGGAACATTCTTCTTGACTATATTAGGGCCTCAGGCTCTGTGTCTTCATTAAATCTTGTTTAAAGACTCTTTTTTTTTTGTACTTTCTTTCAACCGATCGTAGCCATTTTTCTTATCAGCATCTTGTTTTCATTTCTGTACGACCGCTTGTTTCTATTTGTGATTTGTAATTGATCTTAGCCCGTCAGTTTTTATTGTATGTCTTTCTTTTATTCACGTTTATTGTTTTCCCTTGTACTTTGTACACACTTTATAAATGATATAAATAAATATAAATAATAAAATCAAAAATACTAAAGCTTTATGAATAATGATAATAATAATAATCTTTGCCCGGGCTGGCAGCGTGTTTCGCTCAGGATATGTTCCCGCTCTCACACCTGGGAAAATGAAGAGCTCCCTCCGTTTGATCTCCAGAGTTATGACCGTCTCCGCGCTGGCAGGCGGCCCAAACGCGACAGTCGCAGAGCAAAGGTGAAGGTTTTCCGCACTTTTAAAGGGTTCCACCAGACAGCATCCGATGCATTAATCCCGAATATGAGCGCGATGAATCACCCTTCTGTTGGGCCGCGTCGCCTTACATGGCCCGAGGTCTGAAACCGTCTCCAGAAAGGTGCACACCGCAAGGTGATGCCTTGACAGCGCGGCCAAACTTGTTCAAGTGCGGAGCACATCTCTTTCTCTCACGTTCTGCAAAAATATTGAGCCATGGTTTGTGATATAGATATTGTCAAAACAAGCTCTGCGTTAACAATTCTGTTGACACAACTGACAGTGTTGAGTGAGAAATGATAAATGTCCTGGTGGGGGGCAGGTTTTCTTGGCAGGGTGGGTTCTGCACTCACCCAGGAAGGGGAGCTGGCTAGGCTGGGCATGTGCCAGGCACGTCTGCTTCAATCGAACAGCCTGATAATGCGATTGAGCAGATCGATGTGACATAATGTCGGCGGCAGCTAGCACAGCCGTGGGCGGGGGATGGGCATGCCTTAAGCCGGAGGGGGCAGAGAGGAGAAACCTGACGGATTCGGACATCAGGGATCAAAGCAGAGGTGTAAATGCTACACACACGCAATGACAGTTGACACACAATGCCTGGATGCCCGGATGAAGGTGACATGTCAGGTGACAGCCTACATGCACATCATTCAAGATATCACGACGGCGAGAATGCCATCTGCCAAGTTACGGGACGGCGGGCCATATCCCACAGTGTGAGCGTGTTATAACCAATGTAATAACCAATGTAATAACCATGGGTGTACACTAAGTGCTCCTGATTATGATCTGTGCACCTGTACAGTGTCGCACCTGCCAGGTAACGGGCAGCTTCGCAGCCACACAATAAACTCATTACAAACCATGAGCCCTAACGCAGCTGTGAATACACACGGCCGTCGGGAAGCGCGAGACTGAGCCCAGAGAGCGAGAGGGCAGGAAAACCGTTCAGGGTTTAATCAGAGCAGGACTCCTGTCCATTCACTCCCTCTACAGTCTCCCCGAAGGTCAGCTCTGATTGTCCTGAATCTCCAAATCACCCATCATGTCCCATTATCCTGCATGTCATGTTCCCGCGGCGGGGGGAACCAACCTGCATTCTGAAATGTAATTTAGAGCATCGATTCAAACACATTAGCGCAGTCGAGCGGCGTTTGACACATCGTCTAAGCGTAGCGTACGGTCCGGAGAGTCTGTCGCTCTGACGTTGACAGATGTAGGGGAGTCTGACGAGGAGCGACGGGCCATCCGAAGGCCCAGCGGTGCTGACCCGCCCCAGCGGTGCTGACCCTCCCCAGCGACAGCACAAACTGAGCAGCCGCTCGGAGACTTTTCTCCTTATGTATTCGTTGGCGTTCAAAAAAGAAAATCAAGGGCCTCCAGCGTGGTCCTGTGGTTACAACGTTCGACGCTGGCCACGGTGACTGGGGTTCGATCCCACCGGCCTCGCCAGAGTCGGCTCTGGCCGGGAGTGCCACTAGGGGGTGGCGATTAGCTGTCCGCCCCAGGGAGGAAGGGGGGAAGCCGACAGGGTGTTCGCTGCGCACAGGAGTGGTTCTGTAGTACTGGGTTACGGTCGACGGCCTGGTGAGTGCCAGTCTGAAGGAGATGATACTTCACCTTCGTCACTACCGGTCACAGGGCTACGGCAGCCAACTCACATTACGAGGGGGGGATTGACTTGGAAAAAAAGAGAATCAAACTCAGAGAAACTCATGCATAATTCAACAGGTCTGTTTCTCTCCCCCTCCGGGGGCTTCACAGAGATGCCAGACATATTTCATTGACCTTGAAGATCAATTGGGCCAATCAAGCCATCAAGAGCCGGTCTTCGGCATTCGGGAACCGCAGCAGAATCGCACAATCCAATTACAGCATAAATCCTTAATAATATTTCCCCCGAAGGGGCATTTTAACCAGGCAGGCGCCACCTCTCTGTGTTCCACCGCAGACTGGAGAGCTGAAACAGGAAGAGCTGGTGAGCGGGCGGGTGACCTCATGGCCACAGTAGAGACCGTTCCAGACAGCAATTGCACATCCTGTGTTCCCCGCGCGAGTTGTTTACCCTAGCCTGGTTCGAAACTGGGGTTCATCTGAGGTTACTTCGAAATGTATTCTCTTCCACGAATTACAAAGCACCCTAGTTACCATATTTGTTGGAGCGCACTCAAACTCTGACTTTCTGATTGCAATTTGCAAGCCCGCTGCTGCTGTTTGTGCTCGCTGTTTAGTCAGCGGTGTCCGATGCAAAACCCCAATGACATCGGCTTGCATGGATGAGCATTTTGATCCCCGCGCCGTCCAAAAAACGCCATCGCTTTCCACCGATTCTCTTTCGCGAAAACAAATCAAAACAGCCGTTGCCAAGAATCGAGGCGTTTTCCGCACTGGAGTTTGTGGCCGTGAGTCATGCACTTCGGGATTGCGCGCCTTCACCTTCTCATTAATATTCGAACATGGTTTAACGATCAGAAGGCGTCGGGTTTTGGGAAAGGGAATGAATCAAAGGAATTTATCTTTCGCACAAAAATAAAAACTGCTGCGAGTTCAGCAATTTACAACCCCAAACACTGAAAGCCAGATTAATTTACCTCAGGAAATGGAAGAAACCCAATTTACCACAGGAGAGCGGAATGAGCTTCTACAGCTATACTGGGGGGAAATGAGCTGGGGGACTGTGGAAATAAATGTGATTTTCCCAACAAAACAAATTAACAGAAATCTCTACAGCCCAATCTGCACGGTCTGCCTCTCCTGAACTCCCATGTCTTCACCGAGGCAAAGGGAGAGAGGGAAGGAGAGACCGAAAGAAGAGGGAGAATTGTCTCCCGGCTTCTCATCGCACGCCATCGATCGTAGCCAGGATCCTCTTGATCAATAAGTCAATTAAAGCTCCATTAGACGGACATGAGAGCTGCAGCTCCAGACACTCCTAATGTAGCAGGACTCGCCTCCGCGCCCCGCCAGCCCCTGTGATGCCGGGGGGGGGGGATCTCTGCTCCCGCATGATCCGATCAAAAGGGCAAGCGGTGCAGAGCGCAGACAGGGAATGTCGACCCACCCTGACAGCGACACCTCCTGTTTTCTACAGGGGGAGGAATACCTGAACAGGTGAGAGCCTACGCACGGGACTGCAGCGCTTTAGATCTTTTAAAAATGCTTTTCCCCCTTTTCCTCCCAATTCGGAGTGTCCAATCGTATTCTTTTTTTTTTTTTTTTTTTTTTTTGATTTTACCACATTTTTCTCCCAATTTGGTAGCCAATTACTCCCGCTGTTCTTAGTTCAATCCCCTCCCTCGTAGTTCGCTGCTGTAGTCCTGTGACCGGCAGTGACAATGGTGAAGCGATGCCTCCTCCGAGACGGCACTCGTCGTGCTGTCGACTGTAATTCCGGTACCCCAGAGCCACTCCTGTACGCAGCGAACTGTGTGTCGGCTTCCCTCCCCACTCCCTGGGGCGGACAGCCAATTGCCGCCCCGATGGCACTCCCGGCCAGAGCCGACTCTGGCGCGATGGGGAATCAAACTCCGGTCGCCATGGCCAGCGTCGGACGTTGAAACCACTAGACCACGCGGGAGGCTTCCAATCGTATTCTTAACACTCGCTGTGACCTCACCCATCAAGAGTGTAGACAAGCACTCACTCGCCTCCGGAACATGTGATGTCATGATGTCAGCTGCTGCTTATTTTCACACCGTAGTTCACAAGTTAAGCAACAGATCATATGCAGAGCAGCAGTATATTTTACCTCTGTTGAAGAAGCTTGGTTTTCTCCATTTATAAGCCAATGTCTTTTTTAGCTAACGGCTGCAGTTCTGTACAGCCTTCCTCTTCCTGCCTCGGCCCAATCTGCGTATCTGTAAAAGTATTGCATTACCCCAGCACGCTACTGTCAACCACAAACTGTTTCATCAGCATTGTAAAGTCACACCATTGACCGTTATGTCAACCGCAAACTGACCTGACAGCCCCCCTCCCAGTCCCAGGATTATGTGTGAGATTCCACTGTTTCCTGCGAGTGGTGGACCCACACACCTAAAGATCCACACACCTGAAGATTCACACACCTGAAGACCTATGCACCTAAAGAACCACACACCTGAAGAACCACACACCTGAAGTATTACATACCTGAAGACCCACACAACTCAATAATCACATACCTGAAGTATTACATACCTGAAGACCCACACATGTGAAGAACCACACACCTGAAGGTGCATACACCCGGAGACCCACATGTGAAGAATCACACACCTGAGAAGCACACTCCTGAAGAACCACACACCTGAAGACCAACACACCTGAAGACCAACACACCT
Organism: Aldrovandia affinis; assembly: GCA_029706075.1. NCBI lineage: Eukaryota > Metazoa > Chordata > Actinopteri > Notacanthiformes > Halosauridae > Aldrovandia > Aldrovandia affinis. Next base: position 1,171,841 of record JAINUG010000213.1, read on the forward strand.
GAGAAGCACACTCCTGAAGACCCACACACCTGAGAAGGACACTCCTGAAGACCCACACACCTGAGAAGCACACTCCTGAAGAACCACACACCTGAGAAGCACACTCCTGAAGACCTGCACACCTGAGAAGCACACTCCTGAAGAACCACACACCTGAAGACCAACACACCTGAAGACCAACACACCTGAGAAGCACACTCCTGAAGACCCACACACCTGAGAAGCACACACCTGAAGACCCACACACCTAAAGACTAACACAGCAGACTCCCCCGCATTGGAGCAGCTCAGTCAGAGCGCATTCACACGGGATCTACAGGGTCCATCACCCTTCCACTGAGCAAGAGAGGCGCAATCACCAAAGCGCTTAGGGTCAGCGCCTGGATTCTGCTCCAGCGTGTTCTACCCCAGGTATTGAGTATCAGTGAAGCACAGGATCAGCAGATTGTGCGAGATAAGGTAATTGATATTTATGGTAACAAAACGAGAGGTACTGTATAATATTTTTTTTTACTAGAAGCAGGTTTGCTTTGAATTTGTAATATGATGATCACAATCCATATCTGCAGTTTTGCATTTCAGTTTTGCATTTAGCCATTCAGAACAAATTAACCCTAGTCAAACCATCGTTTTTTCCTCTCAACTCTATGAAGGGCAATTGTGGTTTCTAATGCACAAAAAAGGGAAGCTCATGTTTCCTTCAGCATATTTCGAATAAATAATGGTGCTAACATCTCTTTATAAACAATCGATATACATTGATTGCCGATATTTGGATAGGGAAATTTAAGAATTCTACTTATTTGTTCTTTTATATAAAACCTTTCTCAGGTTTTAGTTATACTTTAGTTGTACTTTTGTTATTGATGAAACACCACCATTTCTTACAATTCAGTAAAAGTTGAATGCATACATTAAGCACCAAACACTGAACTTATACCAACAGTTGTGACAGTGTTTTAAACCAACAGATATCTGATGCTAGAGACCTACCTGGATTCATCAAAAATTAAATGGCACACCTATATGTATTTCTAAATATATTTAATCTAGCCTTTAGTAAGAGGCAATAACATTCCTATTGGGGATAAAGAGTTGACTTCCATGACCTGGAAAGTCAATAATAGTTATTTTTCATCCATAATTAAAGAAAAAAAAGTCCATATAAGCAGGTTATCAATATAAAGAGAGAAAAAACCTCTCCATGCAGCTCAATGTCTAGCATGGTGAGCAATTAATAGGTTACTGTGTTGAAATTTGAGCTGGCTGAAATCAAGCTATAAATAGCGGACGCGTGATGTCATGGACTGATGACTCCCGAGTTCCCTCTCCGAGGAGGAGAGCAGGAGCGTTCTTTAATGCAAGCGAGACGGTTTCTCCTCTCATCCTCGACACGGGAGACGTAGCTGAACAAAAAGTTTGACGTCTGCGTTGATGGCGGGGGCCGGGAGATGTACGGCGAGTGGAAAACTTTCCAAACGCGACTGTCTCCAAGCTCAACCAATCCCCATCTTGATACGGCAGGTCAATAGAGAATGGCGTCCGCGGGTTTTAGACAAATTGCAGTCCGTCTGGGAACTGGACATGAGTTGAAACGGAACAGCCTTAATACATAAACGTTAAATGGATACTCAAGCAGCACACAGGCAATAACGCAAAACAATGAGCTTGAGAGCTCACTTAGTCTATGAGCAAAATAACTCACTTGTGACAAGGTTGGAGAGAAGCCCATTCATTCCCCTTCAAAACAAGATACTACTTCCTCCGCATAGTTTTGTGTAGTGTTCGTGAAGAGAAAATCCACCTAGCTGGTCTCTGGGACCAAAGATGCAACTTTTGTCCCACATGTTTCCTGTATGGTGAAGTCCACCCTACTAAACCCACTGTGGAAGTGTCATTGCTAGATAGTAACCCTATAGTACCTAGGAAAACCTAATGTGTTCCCAGATCTTGTGCATTCGCATTTGCCGCTAAAGTGGTAAGTTTCAAAGATGAGCTGGTAACCGCAACCGTAACCGTAACCATAACCAAACCATAGCCATAACCGTAACCATAACCAAACCATAGCCATAACCGTAACCATAACCGTAACCCTAACCCTCAGTGTAAGACAGCTGTAATGAGGGTTGGACGCTTTCCATCATTACTATGGGGACTCAGTCAAACCTCGTGAGAGTTGGACGAAATACGGAAACATAGGGTTACTGTCTAGCCATGACCCTGCGGAAGAGACAGATGCAACCATCCACATCCATATTTGTATTGATGTAGGATATGCAGTAGACTAATTGCAACTAAGGAGTCATCGGAAAAGTGCTTGAAAATGAAATGACAGCTCAGAACAAAGACATCTGCTCCATTCTGCTCAGCGCAACCTTTCTATCGGCTTTACAACAGCGATGCTCCTTCACAGACGACCTTTGACAAACAAGGGTTACATAAAACGAAACATACAAACCGTGCGGATACCGCAAGGTATCGCTCTGTCAAACCTGCTCTGTACTACCATTGATTCTGGCAAAGAGTGTAGTGCAACATGATTCAACATTTTCCCAAGGTTTTTTTAAACAAAGAGGGAACTGTACGACGGTTGGAAAGGTTTCCATAATTTATCACTCCAGTGCTGACACAGCATCTTCCTGCGAACAGCGTTGCTGTGGCCAGCGGCGTCCTGGCCCCCCTGCGGAACGACCGAGACACTCCGCACGCTGTATAATCAGCCCAGAGGGGGGTAAACAGGTGACCTCAAATCTCCCCTCCAGGAACACATCTCCATCCCTAATATCCTACACCACATATCTTCGGACGCGCATATTCCGTATGTCACTAATGTGTGTCCTTGCCGCTCGTACGAATGGACCACAAGCGCTTCCAATTACGGACAAATCAGTGGAGTGTGTCATATCGGTGAACGGCTCATGAATTTAGGCACGACCGTATACCGGTAACACGGTAATATATGTTTGATGGCACAGTTATGAATCTCACGGCTCAGTTGAGGTGACTGACAGTGCCATTAGTCCCACAGGGTTAAGTGCAGTCGTGCAAGATCAAACTGAATTTATTTATCGCTCGTTCATCGTGTTCGGTTATGGAGGCTAACATGGTCCGAATGGACTATAAAATAGCACTAGGAGAGTTAAACTTATGACTTTATAGCCCTGTTATGTAATGTTTCCCCGAACACCTTGGCTTCCGTCAGGCAGGTAGAGAGAAGACTCGGAAAATGGGACAGTCGGCTCGATTTCCAATTTCACGGGACCCCATTCAATTACCACAGTAGGTCAATTGGAGTGGAGAAAATAGGGAAAAATGAGAAAGAGAATACAGCGCTACTCCCAGTCAAGGTTGCGACAGTTTCAAGACCTGGTTATAGCTTTTGAACGTCTGTCTTTTTACGGTTTTAAACAGGTGCCCTCCGGTGCTGACGAAAACCACACGATTGATTAACGCTCACCGTCGTCTGGGTTTGTGTAAATGATTCTTCTGAAATACATTTTTAAGTTTGTTCAAATGAGACGGCGAATACACTTTAAAAAATAATAATGCAACAATCTAGCAAAGTGCAAGTCAGAGGAGTTTTAGAGGCGTGTGCTCTGGAGTCCTGTGGGACGTACACAGCGACGCTGTCGGTGGAATCCTGACTGGAGCAGTGTGACGCGGCGGGGAGCAGCCGGAGAGAGAGAGAGAGAGAGAGAGAGAGAGAGAGAGAGAGAGAGAGAGAGAGAGAGAGAGAGAGAGAGAGAGGGTCTGCCAGCGGGTCTGCCAGCGCTCTGTCCGTCCCTTACGTGCTCGCTAGCTTAACGGGGCAGGGGGCACAGCCTGGGCTGGAGTGGAGAGGCTCCACGAGCCCGTTAGCTCAGCGTGTGAGAACACTTTGCTCTGCAGGGAACGGTTCTGATCGAACAAATGACAAATGACTAAAAAAAGAGACGAACGACAAGCGAACATTTGACGGGTGGCACGGAACATCAGGACCGTTCTTAGGAGACAAGGAGTAGACACTGAACAAATCAGGACCGTTTTTAGACTTTTGTTTGGAAGACAAGTGCGTTGGGCTTGTGGTTGGGAAGACATGGGTTTGAACAATAGTAGCCATTACTGCCGGAGTCGGGGGACACCTCACGTTTACGCCCGGTGATTATGGCACACACATTAGACTTGTTTTGAAAATACGCCTGACCTCTAACCCTTCATATACACAGGGAAGGCAATATACACTCATAACCGTTTAATGGTGTTTATGGCTGCGAGATCCAGGATATTGGCTCAATAAATCTGCACTCGTGCCTATTACACATTGCAGGGCAGTGAGAGGCTGATTAATCACAGGGAAAGATTCAGACACATGCAGCAGATTCCTCCGGCAGGAAGTGGGGCTGGTGAAACAGGAGCGTTCACAGTGGAGGAGCTCAGATACGTCCTGTGAGAACACTGACATTGAACACTGCGTCGGGATTCTGTGAGCAGCGCACACGTGTGGGAGAGACACACGTTTATATTCTAAAATGTGCCAAACATTTCACTACACTTCTCACAGGCACATGTACACACACACACACATACATACACACTTGTACACATAAATACACACTTTAAACACCCATACACACACATATACATATACACATGTACACACAAAAACACCCACACACATACACACATACACTTTAAACACCCATATACACACACATATACACATGTACACACAAAAACACCCACCCATACACACATGTACACACAAATACACACAAAAACACCCACCCATACATACACACATGTACACACAAATACACACACTAACAACCATACGCACACTCATACATACACAGGTGCACACAAACACCCACACACACACAGATCCATATATATATGTATATACACACACAGACAGATCCATATATATATATATATACACAGACACAGACACAGACACACACACTCATCGTGTGCCCTGCGCAGGTATTAAGATGCACCCCCCCGCCAGGCTCTATCCCCTGCCTGTCCTCCTCACTGTCAGCGCAGCCTGGTGCCCCTGAAGCCTCCAGCTCTGCACAGCGCGGGTCCCTGCACACCCCCCCCCCCACGCTCCGGAATGCCCTGTACTCCCTCACGCGGAGCGCAGTCAAGCACACTCCCAAAACCGCCCCAGCCTCACCTCACCTCACACGGCAGCAAGAACAAATCCCAAACCCCCTTCCTTCCCTCTCCGTCTCTGAGCCTAAAAAGCCCAAAACTATTTAAACATTTAGAAAGGCAAACGGTGCAGGCACTATACGTGAGTGGCAGTGTGCACAGTGACGAATAGCTGTGTCAATAGAGACCAATTAAATGAGAATAATATCGTTTTGGGTTTTTGGGACCCAAAGTCTGACCACTGCATCCCTAAACCATGAATGATAACACGACAAACTCGCACGCACACTCGTTAAAGAAAAGCAGATGGTCTGACAGGGCATCAGACAGGAACAGGAAAAGACGCGCGGGGAACGCTCACGAAAACAACACAACGGCACGGCAAGTCGTGTGCCCAGCGAGAGGCAGAGTGTGGAATCATCCCCTACTGGGTAACTACTGGGAATATACAGGAGAGGAGAGGAGGAAGGAGAGAGGAGAAGAGAGAGAGAAAAGAGAGAAAAAGGAGAAAAGAGAGGAGAGGAGAGGATGGACCGAGAGAGGAGCAGAGAGGAGGAGAGGGGAGGAGAGGAGAGGAGAGGGGCAGACGCTCACCTTCATGGCGCGTTGCTGCGGCGACGGCGCGGTCCTCGGGGCACATGTGCTGCAACTTCAGATGCGAGCCGGGAGGATCCCGAACCGGAGGAGCCACAGGGGGGAGCCTGTCCCCTCACGCGGGGCTGGGGCTGCGCCCGCTCTCACGCCCTGGACGCCGTCCAAACGGCAGGCGAGGCATTGCAACAGGAAGCCACTAAACCCTGACATGATGCCATCAATCTCCCCGTGTGCTCACTACTCCACTCCCTCTGTGTGTGTGTGTGTGTGAGAGAGAGGGAGAGGGAGAGGGAGAGAGAGAGGGAGACAGAGAGAGAGAGAGAGAGAGAGACGATGTCCCCACATCCCTCCTTCCCCCACCAGCCCCACCGCCCCACACCCCCTCCTGTCCAATGCAAAGCACCCCCCCTCTCCTTCCCCTCCGTCCCACGGTCTGAGCAGAAGCGATGCTCGAGCCAGCTGTGAGTGAGTATACCTGCACTCAGGGAGGATCCGGACACACACACACACACACACACACACACACACACACACACACACACACACACACACACACACACACACACATACATACACACACACACACACACACACACACTACATACACGCACACACACACACACACACACACACACACACACACACACACACACACACACACACACATACACACACACACACACAAACACACAGATAAACACACAGATACACACACACACACATACACACACATACACACACACACACACACATAAACACACAGATGCACACACACACACACACACATGCATACACACACACACACACACACACACACACACACACACATAAACACACAGATGCACACACACACACACACACACACACATAAACACACAGATGCACACACACATACACGCACACACACACACTAACATACACATAAACACACACATAAACACACACACACACACACACACACAGATTGTTAATTACCCAGGACTCAGGACTCATGAATTTGTGAACGACCTCGCGGGGAATTGCGCCGCACCTTTTTAACCATAAATATCCCTCCTCCCGCTCCCGCTCGCGCTTAATATCCCTCCTCCCGCTCCCGCTCGCGCTTAATATCCCTCCTCCCGCTCGCGCTCAGCGCCCGCTGCATTGAGCTGCGGAGGCAGCACGCTATCCAGTATCCACAAACTCTCTCTCAGCACTGTACTCCCGGCACGATCGATACAGCGTGCTCAGGACGAACAGCGCGGGGGCTCTCTCACTGGGGAATCGCGAAAGTTCAGATGCAGGGGCCAGTCCCACACCCTCCTTCACGAGTAGTATGTTTTATGAACTGGGACGACCTTAGGAGTTTAGCCAAATGGTTCAGCCCTTAACCCTCAGCCTACCTTTCCCGCTCCGCACTCTGCAGCTGAGCGCTGTGTCATTTGCTGCGTCTCGCTGGCAAGCACAGCTGCCAAATCTCAGTGAACGGTTGCCAGGTGTTACCGGAAAATGAAAAATATGACAGCCCCAAAACAGCGGGCTGTCATATTCGCATATCGTTGGCGACACGTCTCCGCAGACATTGTTCCGCTCTCGTGCCAGCCGTGGGCCCAAGCCTGACGGAGCACCGGGGGACTAATGAGACACAGTTGACCTTTCCCGCAGCTCAAATGTCATACCGCAGCACAAACCGGCCACACATTCAATAATAATCTTCACAAAGCCTGACTATTAGTAATTACATTCAAAAGACCATGTCAATAGTTCTTAAAAACCGCCTTGTTTAAAAAATATATATACTCAACATATGTCAAGTTTTGACATTTCTTTGCATGGTTCAGACCTTAGATTTATTTCTTTTTAAACAATGTGTCAATATTCTACTGCATTTCTCCCCAGCAAATAAACCAATAAAGAAAGCCAATAGTTCAGCTGAAATTTAAAGTTTATTCTGAATTATTCCATTTTTTGTTGTTGTTGTTGTTGTTTTGTTTGGGACGGTATACAGTAGAACATCGATACATTATTAAACGGAACCCCATTTGCTGTGCGACATACCGCAGCTCATCCAGCAGAGGGCGCCCCTGCATGCTGCCTGCTCACAGACTGCGATAACCTGCCGCTCCCCACACCAGATTACACGCGCACATCGTCAGCTGTAGAGAAGGGATAAGTGCAGCTCACAGATATCTCTGCCCACGGAGGGAGGCGTTTGCGTTCCGTCAAACAGGAGACTGATTACTGATTCTTCCTGTTCGGAATGGACTGGGACAGCTGTTCAGCTTTTTATCTTCAGGAACTGAACCAAAGTGCCAGAATTTATGTGCTGCGTGTGGAAGACGCGTAGCTATGGAGACAGCTCTTTCCCCAATACACGGGCCTCACGCTGCACAGACTGCCACTCACAGATAGCGCCTACGTTATGCGGGCGATACTACGACAACGCGTGAATAAATCCAGCAGTTTGTTTTCCCCTGTCTGCGCCGTGTGTACGGAGGACTTGCTGACGCACCGGTGTGCATTCCTGACACGCGGCTCATTTGGAAGAGACACAGTGGTCAGAGGAGGCGATTCAACAGAGGTCAAACAACTACCTTTTCAAGCGGGCTGGCGGATAGCCTAGCGGTCTAACGCACTTGTATTTGGCTGGTCCTGTACAAGTGCAAGCTGCCTATCAGGGACACTGTTCAAAACCTGTCTCTGCGAGGTTCATCGAAATAAATAAAGGGTATAATTGGCCCCCCAAATTGGGGATAAAAACGGGGGAAAAAATCTGAAACAAAATGTATAAAAAACAAAACAACAACTACCTTTTTGCCCAGCTTTCAGGAAAATTTGTGATGAAATCCTACCAAACAATCAGAATGAACGTAGCAACGTACAAATACATAACAACGAGAATAGGCCTCCTTTGGCAGAAAGACTGATAATCATGTGTGAGATTTGACGTATGTTTCCTGTTGCACTTGTTTGCTAGTTGGTATGGTAGATCTAGTATCTGATATCCCGCCCTGCATAATACAAGCTAGTTGATATTGACCTTTCTAGCTGACTAAAACAAGCATACACCGATCAGCCACAACATTAAAACCACTGACAGGTGAAGTGAATAACATTGATCATCTCGTTACAATGGCACCTGTCAAGGGGTGGGATATATTAGGCAGCAAGTGAACAGTCAGTTCTTGAAGTTGATGTGTTGGAAGCAGGAAAAATGGGCAAGTATAAGGATCTGAGCGACTTTGGCAAGGGCCAAATTGTGATGGCTAGACGACCGGGTCAGAGCATCTCCAAACGGCAGGTCTTGTGGGGTGTTCCCGTATGCAGTGGTTAGTACCTACCAAAAGTGGTCCAAGGAAGGACAACCGGTGAACCGGCGACAGGGTCATGGGCGCCCAAGGCTCATTGATGCGTGTGGGGAGCGAAGGCTAGCCCGTCTGGTCCGATCCCACAGAAGAGCTACTGTAGCACAAATTGCTGAAAAAGTTAATGCTGGCTATGATAGAAAGGTATCAGAACACACAGTGCATCGCAGCTTGCTGTGTATGGGGCTGCGTAGCCGCAGACCGTCAGAGTGCCCATGCTGACCTCTGTCCACCGCCGAAAGTGCCTTAAATGCTCGATTGGGTTCACATCTGGTGACTGACATATGTATATGTGCACACACGCACGCACACACACACACACAAATGCAAAGACGAAGCGTTCAGAGTGTAGACTAGTACTCTAGTGTAGAGTTCAGAGACGTGAGTTAGCAAGTGAGCGTCCGCTACAGAATCCTAGACCTCACCCCCGGAGAAGCAATAAAAGTGTGATTAGTTGCCTTGGCCACTGACCTTGGTCTTTAGCTCAGCGGGCCAATCGTGTCTCTCGTTGTGTAGAGGGCCGCCGTTCGAAATGCACAGCAGACCTACCCGCACACACACACTCGCACAAACACACACACACACACACACACACACACAAACAAAACACACAAACACACACACACACACAAACACACACACACTCACACAAACACACACACAAACACACACACACACTCACACACTCACACACACTCACACAAACACACACACACACACACACACACACACACACACACCCACCCACCCACCCACACACACACACACACAAACACACACACACACACACACAGGTGCAGCTGTCCCAACGGATACAGAGGATGATGTCAGGGCGAGAAGGTGAAGCCGACGGATAATTAAGCATTTGCACCTGGCTGAGGCTAAAGATAGTTGGGGTTGCCCGTACACTTAAAGGGACGCTGGATGGCACAAATAGGCTTGCGCGAGACCCAGAGCCTGCTTCCTGACTTCCAGAAGACCTTAGGCATGCAGTCAGCGGGAAGAGCAGGATTCCCTGTGGCTTAGTAGGTATAGCACAGCGTTGGCAACGCTTAGGTTGTGGGTTCAATCCCCACTAGGGCCACATGTACTGAAAATGTATACATTCACTACTGTAAGTCGCTTTGGATAAAAGCGTCTGCTAAATGGCGTATATATATATATTAAGAGCAGGATTCCCTGAGGTTTCCTCCCGTAGTGTGTCCAGATCAGAGGCCGTCCTCCTGCTGACGGCATGCTCTAAATTACGCTGATTACCCTTTATCAGGGGTCTTCCCATAAGCACACGGAGGATTCATCCATTTTAAAATAGCCACTGCACAGGCGTCCCTACAAAGACAACGCACACTGAACATTCTTACAGTGTGGTTCTCTGTGGCTCAGTTGGTAGAGCACAGCGTTGGCAACGCTTAGGTTGTGGGTTCAATCCCCACTAGGGCCACATGTACTGAAAATGTATACATTCACTACTGTAAGTCGCTTTGGATAAAAGCGTCTGCTAAATGGCATATATTATATTATATTATTACACTTTCAATGGCATCAGTCTCTGATCCCATACTATATATATTTGACGCTGGTGCTGGAGAGTCAAAAAAAGATGCTCAATAAAAAAAAGATACTCAGCGCTGTTCTTTTTTTTATGACAGTCTACTTTGGTCCTTTATCAGCATGCTAACCTTTTCCATCACTGCTCCCAGCGTGATCTCTGCACCCCCTGTCAACGCTGATTACATCACCCTCGCCCCGTACACACCGAAGGTTCCTTTCATTATGTTTGAACAAAAGACCCCTTCTGAAGGGCTTCTCTGATGCAGAGCCTACAATTCGTAATATCTCGCTAAACCACTGTGCAATTTCGAAAACACAAGACAACGTAACATAAGTATTCAATGACATATTGTCATCCGTCTGCAATATCAACAAAGAGTCGTATTTCTAGCCACGTTTACCAGCTGTGGGTCAGGTGTGCCTCATTTGAACAGCCTTGTACACTGCATGTCTGGGGACGACTGTGTGTTTAAGCAAGATCAGAATGCACAGGGCTGACGAGCGCTGTTTGTTCCCGGCTTGGCCGACTGCATGCTGATTAAGAGGGTGAATCACCCGCCTCTTTAGACTGCCCGGTCCCTGCGCATACTTTATCTGAGTTTGGACAATAGCTGTCATCAGACATAAGGCTGGTAATCAAATCCTACAATAGCCCTAGTGCGGATTCAGCGGATTCAAGACTATACATTAAAAATGTTCCTGCTTGCGACTCTAATTAGACTCTAACAATACTATAATTATTTAGATTATTAGATTCAATTATTTTATTATAATCTTTTTTTTTTTTTGAGTTTGGAAATGGCCAATCGTATTTGTAGGCCCGTGCCATCGCTTCCTCAGGCCATGCCATGCCAACTTCCTCCGGCGGTTCCTGACCTCCAAAGTGTCCACTGGCAGCCGTGGCTACTGTTCACTCTGCAGTCCAGCAGCCGAGCCGCGCGGTCACTGCACTGGGGGTGAGCCGCAGGTGCCTGATCCACCAGAGGAGCGCTCTTGGGCCAGGAGGTAGGGGCGAAAGCCCATGTGGGCTCTCAGTCACAGTAGACTAATGACATAGCCCTGTGATGTGGGAGTCAGCCTGCCCTCATCGCAAGTTTTAATATTAGGCTAGTAGCTAGTAGTAGTACGTTTTAAAATTTTGAATTGAGTCATTAAAGCAAAGGCTGGTTGTGTTGAACACATGTCTAGCCTGACGTTCACAGTCATGACAGAAGTTAAAAACACAGAGAGCTCCTGATGCAATACTGAGCTTATGAACTCACAAACACAGTTATGTGCTAAACGTAGTTTACAAGTAAATTTCTCATCATCATACAGGTTACAGCATGCTAAAATGACTTTTTTTTTAAAGATAATAATGAATGATTTAATTTGGTTCAAAAAGCTGAACTGTTCTCCAGTATAGGGTATCAGAAAATAAGATTATTTCCTGGATGGGTGCACGTATCACATGACATCCATCTATAGGGATGTATCGGTAACATGAACAACGTAACTAACCATTGATCACGTGACTATCTTCAAAGGAAGTATATAACACTCATATATATTATGGCTAATCGAACATAAGAACATAAGAATACATAATAACGTTCAGCCCATCTGAGCTCGTCATTGTCCTAATCTAAAGAGCATCTATTACTGCATCCAGCCTGGACTTGAATAGCCTAAGTAGCCCAAACTATCCATATTGTGGTATGACACTGGGATGGCATTTTTTCATCTTAAGTACCTACTGGGGCACAATGCCTTTCTCTTCCTGTTTAATGGCCACTTAATACGTTAATATAATACTAATACGTGATCCATTAGACCTGAGTGTGCAGCATGCACAGGAATTTATGTTGAAGATCTATTCACAACACCAATATCGATTGCAGGTCTTACTCAAAGAGGACATTCCACTGACATACACAGCAAATACTGGTGAAAGACTGAGGGCCAGATTTGCTAAAGGATTGCGACTGATTTTCCATTCCATACTGATTTCACTTTGCAATATCAACCTCAGATTTACTGAACGGTCAAAGCGCTATTACTGTCTTCCACCACAAGCTGGTCGTCTTTGAATTCTGAAAAAAAGCTATGCTACAGTATACTGTATTGACAAAATTGGAGTACAATTCCCAAATTCATACCTGATACATATTGGCACTGTGATTCAGTCGCAGTAGCGTACAATACGCTACAGTAATCATTGAGATTGTAATGTACTATGAAAAAGAACAGTAAAGAAGAAAGTTGAGATTACTTATTACAAGTTTAGTTACCTATTCTCATTTGTGAAAGCCTGGATCAAGGACGCAGCAGTGAAGCGGCTCAGGTTTGGCTGCACTCTTTGCCCGCCCTCACTCAAGGTCAAACCATTGTTAACCACACGGTCAACCGAAGTCACCCAAATTTCATCTGATATATTTTAATTTTTTACATTTTTGTTTCAGATTTTTATCCCATTTTTCTCCCAATTTGGTAGCCAATTAAACCCGCTATTCCTATGTCAGTCCCCCCCCTAGTATTGTGATTTCGCTGCCGTAGTCCTGCGACCGGTAGTGACGAAGGCGACCTGACGCCTCTTTCGAGAGGGCACTCGACAAGTGTCGACCGTAACCCGGTACTACAGGGCCACTCTTATGCGCAGCGAACATCATGTCGGCTTCCCTCCCCCCTCCCTGGGGCGGACAGCCAATCGCCGCCCCTGGTGGCACTCCCGGCCAGAGCCGACTCTGGCGAGATGGGGAATTGAACCCCGGACTCCGTGGTCAGCGTCGAATGTTGTAACCACTGGGCCACGCAGGAGGCGATATATTTGATCTCGAGACTGTTGATTTTCCTCCTCTTGTTCTCGCCCTTTCTCTCCCTCTACCTCTCTCCAACAATATTGGCGTCCATTGAATGACAAAAACTTTTTTCGTTGCTGATTATTAAAGCGCTGATTATTGATTTAAACCTTTAGGTGAGTAGTGTTTGTACCTGTGAGGACAATGCCGTCAAAAGTTTAGCATCCATGTGAACGATTGAAAGATTTTATTTATGAAGATTGCGCTTAATGTGGATAATTGTGTTTTGCGTTTTGTGAAAGAACAATTTGAGAATACAATTTGAGTGAAAACAAGCTAAATGTGAGCATGTTAATGCGTAGGCTTTATGTTTGGATTAGTGTCCATAATATGAGTTTTTGTGTATAAACAATTCAAAAAAGCAAACTTTGACCTTTTTTTAACCCGGTAGGACAACTGAGAATTCGATTCTCTTTTGCAGTAACGACCTGGGTAATTAATGTGAGCAGGTAGTTAATGCCAATTAATACCAATCAGATGTAGGGGGAGTGTTAGGTGGCCGGATGTAGAGAGACAGTTTTTGTGTGAATTTAACCAGCAAGATGGGGTTAACGCCCCCACTCTATCGAAGCGCAACGAGATCTTCAATCACACACGGTGAGTCAGGGCCAGGGGCGGCGCGAGGGGGTGGCTTAATGGGCTTAAGACCCGAATGTTTTTAGAAAAGCCTTATTTATTAAATAACCTAACATTTTTCCTCCCTAGTCTTTCTTCTGTAATCAGAGCCGTAATGTAATGGAACGAAGTACCACAATAAACCACTGGACACCACAGTCCCGCATTGTGTATACCATGTCTCTGTCCGTGGGCTAAGCCCCGAATGTCTCCAGCCCCTAGCACCGCCCCTGGTCAGGACCTCAGTTTAACGTCTCATGCAAAGGACGGCACCTTTGTCACCGCAGTGCCCCCATCACCGGGCCGGGGTGTTGGATTCCTGCATGGTCCAGAGGGAAGCCCTGCTTAGATTCAGCAGCTTCAGACGAGAAGGGTCTGAGTGGTAGGACTGGTGGCTAGATTTGAACAAGATCCATTCTTTTAAATCAGTAACGAAGCAGAATCCTCAGCCATTTGGACAGAAATGGACTCACAGGCCTCCCGCGTGGTCTGGTTACAAGTGGTAGGACTGGTCGGGCCGGGAGTGCCACCAGGGGGCGGCGATTTTGAACGTAGAGTGGCCCTGATCCATTCTGCGGGTTTAAATCAGTCACTACCGGTCACAGGACTAGCAGAATTCCGGGTCAGCCAAATTTGGAAACAAATGTAAAAAAAAAAAAGAAAAAAAAAAGAGAAAGAAATGGACTCACAGTAGAGGGCATGGTCACAACACGATTGAATGAGAAATGAATATGTGTAAAGGACCGCCCTTTTGAGATCATGTTTTTTAAGTTTGAAGAAGTCAAAATAAGAGCTGCATTACTGTGGGTATATCCCCACCAACATTGCTATTGGCAATACCTTTGTTGTGGGTGGATATCAGATGATGTGTGTGGTGGAATCCTATACGCATTGCAGACCATAAAGTACATCACTGCTGCGGTTCGAAAGGGCCCATCTCTCCAAAGGGTAGCGTGCATCGGATTCAGAGATCAATCAGCATGCAGCAAAGATCAATTACTATCTCTTTGCCTGCTGCATAAACGTGCCCATGCACACGCACACATAGAAACACACACTCATACAATCATACACACAAACACACACACACACACGCACACATAGAAACACACACTCATACAAACATACACACAAACACACACACACATAGAAACACACACTCATACAAACACACACACACACACACACACATAGAAACACACACTCATACAAACATACACACAAACACACACACACACATAGAAACACACACTCATACAAACATGCACACACAAACACGCACACACACACACATACACACATAGAAACACACACTCATACAAACATACACACACACAAACACACACACGCACACACATAGAAATAGACATTCATACAAACATACACACACACAAACACACGCACACACACGCACACATAGAAACACACACTCATACAAACATACACACAAACACACATAGAAACACACACTCATACAAACATGCACACACAAACACGCACACACACACATACACACATAGAAACACACACTCATACAAACATACACACACACACAAACACACGCACACACATGCACACATAGAAACACACACTCATACAAACATACACACAAACACACACACACACATAGAAACACACACTCATACAAACATACACACAAACACATGCACACACATAGAAACACACACTCATACAAACATACACACACACACACACACTCACACACATAGAAACACACACTCATACAAACATACACACACACACACACACACACACACATAGAAACACACACTCATACAAACATGCACACACAAACACACGCACGCACACACACATACACACATAGAAACACACACTCATACAAACATACACACACACACACACACATAGAAACAGACATTCATACAAACATACACACGCACACACACAAACACATGTACACACACACACACACACTTGTCTGTGCAGGGATAAAGGGACACTGCAGGAGGAAATGTCAGGACGGGTACAGGATGTTTGATCTGTTTCACAGGAAACTTCTTAATGCAACTTAATCCAATAGGCAGAAATACAGGAGATTGAAACAAACAGTGTCTGCACATGAGAGGATTTGACATGCCGTCTATGTTGCACAGTAACACTAAAAGCACAACTGTCAAAGAAGTATTCCTGAAAAATCACGTACAACAGTACTCATACAAATTGCGGTAGCCACACCGCATGACACACACCAGTAATGACTCTTTCACAATTCACACTATTCCATTATGTATCACTGCAGTCCATTACCCCAACTTAGCATGCAAATAGAAAGAATGCATCAGTGCAGACCAAGCGACTGTATTCTAGCACATCAATAATAGATATAAAGTTCAGGATATCACAAGAATTTTCAACCAAAAGAAAAATCGATACTCTGATACTATCCTTTGACAGATTTTTGGTATGGCTTCAAAGCTGTGGAGGAGTTAGTGTTTCCTTTATGTGGGAAATCCTAGCACAAAGTATGGAGAAAGACCAATTTCAATAGTCTTGGAATGTTTAACGTACATACTATGAGACAATAAGCGTACGCACTCCAATAAGTGTTCTGATGAAGACCTAAGGGTCAAAACGTTAACCAACCTGCACGGTTAAATAAAACCATTACACTGCCTTTTGGAGCATCTAGTAAGTGTGCGAGTCTCATTATTTCTGGTATAACATGCATACTAACCCTGATTTTAATATGTACTAATACGGCAGATGCTGTTATCCAGGGAGAGTTACTGTGCGCATTTGCACCTTGCACATTCCAATCTGTTTTAAGCCACAGTTCTTAAACTCAGAGAAACTGAAGCCTCATGCAAACACTTGCACATGGGTACAACTACCACTGATTCTGCACATGAATTAACTGCCATCACCACTGTTTATATGTTTAAAAAAAGGTTTTTAAAAACCTTTTCTTTCCCTGTGTTACAGGTACGGTGTGCAGCTGCCGACAATGATGTCTATTGCAGTGTCTACCACGCTGATCTCTTGCACTAACCATGATTAAACCATGTATAAATGCACTTTCGGTAAGTCGCTCTGGAAAAGAGCGTCTGCTAAATGCCTAAAATGCAAATGTGAAATGTACAATAGCAATTTCCTGCTTGGTATTCAAATCCTCAGCATCCAGATCCAATCCACCCCGTGGTCTAATTATTGCTCCATATGCAGTGTAATGGGTGGCAGCTGTTCCAGCACTAGTTTTGAGCTCCAAAAAGGCGGTCACGAGCTGAACCCGCCAAACTTGGATGGCTTTACTTTTCCATTTCTCCGCTGATATCTCTGGCTGGATAAAGCTCGGCAGGTTGCTTTGGGTAAAGAGCAAACGCGTAATGTGATGTTACGCTAAGATAGGTCTGGCATCTTCCATCCTTATCCCTCCGTTTTTTTGGCAGGGAAGGTACATTTGTTAGTTGCTCTTTCAAAATAGTTCCCTAACATTTCACTCCAAAACTCTAAAAGCGTTTGCAAGAAAGCCATTTTCAGACTCCTCTCTGCATTTAGGGATTGTATTGCTTTTGAATAGTTGTCCCATCTTTGGCATTTGTGTGGAATTTCCAATAAGACAAAAATGGTAATGCAATGCATTATTTTATAATGAAAAGAATTTTCATGAAAGGCACTATGTGTGGCAGGCACAAACTGAACTCAACTGAGGACAAGGCTGTGTGTGGCCTTCGAAGTCATGTTATTTATTTATCACTTGTCAGTTATTTAGTCATGAGGCATCTCCCAGCTCTCCAACAACCCTGTCACTGGATGATTATGATTTTACAATCTGTCTGAAGAACTCGCCTTTTATATCTGTCCCCATAAAATGTGTCACAAACTTGGACTTTCACAAAGAGCTTAAATGAGTACAGCCAAAAGTTACACACCCGTTTGATCTGTGGGCTGTAAATTTGTCATGTCAGCGGTAAAATAAGATAATGAAAGCATTTAAAGAAAAACCTGCAAAGCATATTGCTCCACAAAATGGCCCAAACTTCCACTGGTGGTAATTATTACAATAACATAGTGAGATAGAACAACAGGGTGGCATACTTAACGGGCAATCTGAAAACAACATGGTTGAGGCTAAATGGGGAGGGAAAAAACTCCAAAAAGCATGTCCGTAGCATATTAGCGAACATTTTAGTTCTGACCTATTTTTTTCTCGTAGATACAGAACCTGTGAATTAGGGACATTATGTGAAGGGGAGGAGACTCGGGCAGTGAGGTGCGGTCACGAAGCAAGATGTGCGCGCACTCAGAGACGGCTTAAGCTCTGTGAGAACGTGCAACGGGGGGCTGTCTGAAGAACCAGGAGAGGTTAGCATGTTGCCTTCACAGCAGGCCAATACACAGACCCACCACTTTAAAACATCTCCCCCCTCCAAACTGAGCTTTGGTACATCCCAGAGTTACCATTAATGGACCCTGATACTCACACTAATAGGCCAACCCCCTCTCTGATGTTTCATGGATTTCCATGTTATGGCGCCAGATAAGCATTAGCACTGGCATAAAACAACGAAGAAGATTCTACAGCAGGAGCTATTTTTTCCCTCAATCAATCTGTGCCCTGAAATGATTCATTCGTACCCTAAAATTCATAACCCGTACATCAGAATGACAACAGTGCATCCTCCTGTTGCTCGCCGAGGGCCATGACTGAAAATGCGAAGAATAGTTTTTAGATAGCCAAAAGTCAACTTGAGACACGAATGCTTGTGAGTTTGAATCTGTGCTAATTGGGACTCGTGTATGAGAACATACAGGTAAAAACATTACATTACATTACATTACAGGCATTTAGCAGACGCTCTTATCCAGAGCGACTTACAGTTTACATTTCTTTACAATCCATTTATACAGCCGGATATTAACTGAAGCAATTCAGGTTAAGTACCTTGCTCAAGGGTACAACGGCAGTGTCTCACCTGGGGATTGAACCTGCAACCTTAACGTTACAAGCCCAGTTCCCTAACCATTATACCACACAAAAACGCAGTGTTCCATTGGTCTCAGGCTACAGCCGAATCAGATCAGGACAGGCTGGGGTTCCTGCTCTGAAAATGCTGAAAGTCCTGTTGCAGTCGTGTGAAGACAGCTCTTGTTTATCCATCTGAACACCTAACGGTCCAGAACAGACATAAACACAGTTTTAGCCGGGTCAATGAGATGGCGGCTGGCCAGAGACAAGCCCATTGATTATTTTTCTCGTCATTAAGCTCCCTAAATCTCCCCCCTGCAGAGTGTGAGACGTACGTTAGCGGGATGACTGACAGCTCCATCCCATCATGGTTAAGGAGCTATGTGGAGGCCCCTTCTCTGCTCCCCCAACAGAGTCCGCTTGCTTTACATCACTAAAGCCCCTTTCACACAGTACTGGGAACCCCAGCTCTCCATGCCTGTGAGTATAAATTGGTCTAACCTTGTTGTTGGACCCGGGTCCAGAGGTAGGGCCGACCCAGGAAATTAGTGGGTGGGCTTCTGGGTAAAAGGGGAACCCTGGATTCATTATTTGCATTAGACGAGTGTAATGTTCAGTTGGATTTTTAATTTATTCCAAGATTTTTACACATTTGTTTGTTATTGTGGAAGGCGTCGGTCTGGGGGGGATGCAGGTGATTAACGGCAACACCTACTGGCAGGGCAGCCAGGGCACAGCTGTGCAGAATTATCTAATTGTATCTGTGTGCTTAAAACTGCTCTGCTCTCTTAGTAGGTGGCAGGAACACGAGACCTGAAAGCGCATTGATAATATATAACATAATATAATTTATGCCATTTAGCAGACGCTTTTATCCAAAAAGCGACTTACAGTAGTGAATTCATACATTTTTCAGTATATGTGATCCCAAGGGGAAGAGAGCTTTGAGAGAGAACTGAGGGAAACTGAGCTGAGCTGAAAAGTTGCAGAGTCTGTGTGCAGTGTTGTGCCGCGTTTGTTGTAGTGTTTTGCCGAAAGGTGCTTTTCATTTCGTTTGTTATTGTGATTTATCGTTCTTGGCTGGGACCCGCGAGAGGGACGGCTGAAGTTCCTTTTGTTCATTTGTATTGTGCGCTTCTCTCTCTCCCCGTGGGAGAAATAATAAACATCCTGGTCCACAGAGCGAAAAATCCAATCTCTGCATCCCGCTGTTCCGCTCCAATCCTGGTTCTGTCGCACGGCGTGTGACACTTATCATATCTCGTAAAACAATACAATAAAGCAGATATCGTTATTGTTAATGAAAATATCAGTGAACTTCTCCACCTTGGTGCAGAGGAAGTCTGCAGACACACGACAATTTGCAAACCTGGGATTGGGATGGGTTTGTGTGAACTCCTCGGTTCACAGTCTGGTATAAACAGAAGAGGGGAAAAAACCTGGGATTAAAATCCTGGTAAAAAGCTGGTTTATGTGTAAGTGGTTTTATGATTACTGTAACATTACTGCTTTATGATTACTGCTTTGTTAACTAAAATCTTCTTTTCACTTGAGATCCTTATTTTTCACTATGGGCAACTTGGCTTGTCTTATTCGATTCTGTAAGGTTGCTTGCTTAGATCCATCTGAAAATCATAGATAATTTTGTAAAAGTTATATGGGAAACCCCGCCCCCCCAACCCCACCCCTGACTATTTCTGAAAAAACGCTGAATGTTACGAAACAAAATGTTATGTGGAATCATACCTCTGCGCAGGTATCAGTAATAAAGGTTGAGCACCTATTTCTGCTAACAGGCCTAATTAACAATAATTCAGCAAGAACACATTGGTTTGCCACCGAAGCACAGCAGAGAATGTCAATCCAGCATCGCCACAATACGAGGTAATTAGTGTCGATCTGCAACCTCATCAGCGCACCAGCAACCTCATCCATTAGTCAAACGAAACAATAACAGATGGAGCATCATCATGCCTAATGAATGTATTAATTCCGTTTTCCTTGTACAGCTTAAATCTCCTCAACAGAAACCGTCCGAAAACCTGATGAGACAAAGGATCGTCGATGCAGTGCTGCCAACACCACTCACCGTTTCATTAACAGACAAACGACCTTGTTTGATGGTCTCAGATCGCACAGATTTTGAACGTATCACGACGTTTCTCGGTAGAATCCCGAACGAGTCCACCCTGCAGATAGAGCTGGATGATGTGCAATGATTCTAATACTGAAGGTTCTACACAGAATCATACAGAGAGCAGAGCAACTGCGTCGACACACTGCTGTTTAAATAGTAACCACACTGCTATGTTAACACACTGCTGTTTTATATAACCACACTGCTGTTTATATCACAGAGCTGTGTTAACACACTGCTATTTATATAGTAATCACAGAGCTGCGTTAACACACTGCTGTTTGTATAGTAACCACACTGCTATGTTAACACACTGCTGTTTATATCACAGAGCTGCGTCAACACACTGCTGTTTATATAGTAATCACACTGCTATGTTAACACACTGCTGTTTAAATAATTATCACAGAGCTGCGTTAACACACTGCTGTTTATATAGTCACACTGCTGTGTTAACACACTGCTGTTTATAGTAATCACACAGCTATGTTAACACACTGCTGTTTATATAGTAATCACACAGCTGCGTTAACACACTGCTGTTTAAATAGTAACCACACTGCTGTGTTAACACACTGCTGTTTATATCACACTACTGCGTTAACACACTGCTATTTATATAGTAATATCAGAGCTGCTTTAACACACTGCTGTTTATATACTAATCACACTGCTGCGTTAACACACTGCTGTTTAAATAGTAATATCACACTGCTGTGTTAACACACTGCTGTTTTATATTAATCACAGCATGTTAACACACTGCTGTTTATATAGTAATCACACAGCTGCGTTAACACACTGCTTCGCTATATAGCAATGACACACTCTGGCGACAGCCTTACAACATGGCAGCTAGTGGTGCAGTCAAACACACAAGGGCAGTGCCACCAGCACAAGTTGCTGTTCGTTTACATTCTGTGAGTGTAAGCAGTGAGTGATGCCCCACATGCACAGCACACTCTGGGTTTACCCCGTGGCGTTCACTGTCTGGGCGTCAGTCAGCAATAAGCCTGGGCTCAGAGAGGCCAGGGAAATCCATGCCTGCTCACAGGTTGTACGTACAGTGCTGAACTGATATAACGGACTGCAATTACTCTTAAATCACCCTGTAGCTGGTGGAAATCTAGCCGCTCTGCCAGTGCTGGTGTGTAAACCCAGCATCAGTCCGTATAAAAAACCTCCACTCGCAGAGAACGGTGAGAGTCACTGAGGCAGCTAAGAGAGTAATTGAAGGTGGCCATGTTTGAATGGATTGAAGGTACTGTGTGTCTGTGTGTGTGCGGTGTGTGTGTGTGTGTGTGTGTGAGACAGGTGTTCTGGTTTCTGGCTGATTCTGCAGGCTGGTCTCTCCTCCACTTGTAATTCCAGGGACAGACGAAGGTCTGTGTAAGGATGACTTACAACAACCGCATGACTCCTGACTATTAAATATTTACACGGTCACTTCCTGGTGGAAATCCACTGCCATGCAGAGCACCCCGGAGTCTGTGTAGTTGACACAGACATTAAAGAGACAAAGCAGAGGCGCGAGGAACAAAGGGCAGGAACTTTTCGAGAGACCGCCCTTGGTTTCATTAAGCTCTGTGTTTAGCGAATGCTCATGCCTGAGTGTGTAAAGAGACGAAAACCAAGGAAAATAAAAGGGGGCAGTTTACAGCACAGTCTTCAGCAATTGACACAGGGAGGACACAGAATGACTCAACACAGAGCAGAGACCCTTGTTTGAGAGCGACTCCGTCGGTTCCACCTGCAACGCCATAAGCATGCCAACGAGAGAAGCCATCTGAGCACAGATCACCAGAGCCGACATGCCCCTTGGCCACGCAGAGAGAGACACAGAGATACACACTGGGGGCCACATATACTGAAAATGTATGCATTCACTACTGTAAGTCGCTTTGGATAAAAGCGTCTGCTAAATGGCGTATATTATATTATGTTATATATTATATTATATATATAATATATTACATATATTATAGAGAAAGAGAAACAATCTGCTTCTCCTGTACAGAGCGGGTAAAGACCGCGCAGAGACGGGTGTAGGCAGGAGGGGGGGGGTGCTTACGTGCTCGAGCTTGTCCTTCCTGCGGAGCAGGACGCCGGCGGAGTAGTCGTGCTGCTGCACGGTGCTGTAGACGGTGCTGCTCGCGCGGCCGAACGAAGAGACGGGCAGCTCGGGACGGCTCTTCAGCTGCAGGTGCTCGAGCCCCCCCGCGGGCAGCCTGCCCGGGCGCACGTCCATCGCCTCGCAGCCGGGGCGACCCCACCCCCCTTACATCCGGCCCCGGGGCACCCCACAGGACGGTCCGCACACGTAACCCACGCCCGCCGTACCCCAGGCGCCCGTACCCCGACGGTCGAGAGGATTGCAGGCCGGTCGGTGCCGCTTCCAAACAGCCGCCCTCTGTGCCCCCTGCCCCCCGAAAAACTCCAGCCCGAGACACCAGTGGAGTCAGCGGCACTGAGGAGCAGCAGCGGTGGTAGCCGTGGCTCTCTCTCTCTCTCTCTCTCCCTGTCTGTTTCTCTCCCTCTCCCTCCCTCTCCCTCTCTCTCCCTCTCAGACAGCTCTAGTAGGGTATCTCCCCGGCGGAGGGAGGGGCCCCTCCACCGCTCTGACTCTGGGGATGTGCTGCAGTAGAGCTGCTGCAGTTAGCAGAGACAGAGACAGAGAAAGTAGCACGTTAAAGCACCGTGCTAAAGCGACGCGCCATGGCAACGCGCTAAAACTCTGCGTTAAAGCACCGCGCTAAAGCTCCACACTGAAGCAACGTGCTAAAGCTCCACGCTAAAGCAACGTGCTAAAACTCCACGCTAAAGCTCCACGCTAAAGCAACGTGCTAAAACTCCACGCTAAAGCTCCACGTTAAAGCAACGTGCTACAACTCCACGTTAAAGCTCCACACTAAAGCAACGCGCCATGGCAACACGCTAAAACTCCACGTTATAGAACCACACTAAAGCGCCACGCTAAAGCAACGTGCTAAAACTCCACGCTAAAACTCCACACTAAAGCAACGCGCCATAGCAACACGCTAAAATCCATGTTATAGAACCACACTAAAGCGCCACGCTAAAGCAACGTGCTAAAGCTCCACGCTAAAGCACTGGAGACAGACATACGGAGAACGGGAGGAAAAAGCTGTGCTGGAGGTGTGTGTGCACAAAGCTGATTTGCGGGGCCCAATTTCACCGCCTGCCACCTGTACCATCAGCATCCTTTCATGTACGACCCAGTGGCACGCGCTGAAATGACTCCATAAAGTATTTATGTGTGGAGGGCCGTGTGTTCCCGGCTCTCTCTTCTCTTCCCCTCTCGCTCACGGGGGCTTCATTAGTGGAGCAGAGCGGCGGCGGGACCCCTGCTCCCCTGAGAGAGCAAGAGCTGCGACAGCGGGGCTGTGACTCACACTCTCTGTACACACAGAGCTGCACACGCACACACACAGCACGGGCTGTGACTCAACGCACACACTACCACACGCGGGCGCGCACGCACACACACACACACGCACACACACACACAACACAATGCAAACGGACAGGCACGCACACACACACATGCACGCACACACACACACAACACAATGCAAACGGATACGCACACACACGCACACACACACACACACACAACACAATGCAAACGGACATGCACACACACACAAACATACACACACATACACACACACAACACAATGCAAACGGGACACACACACACACACAACACACACACACACACCCAAGTTATTGCAGTGTAAGTTTCACAAGCAACAGGCTGTTTTGGAAGTGTTGAGAAGGATTTCCTTCCAACATAAGGTCACCGCCGCTTTCCCTGTTGGAGACTGGTTACCGCCTGGTTAAAAATTCAGCAACGCCAAAGGAGACATTAAATATTAAAAGCAACAAACACCCCTATCAATCTCATCAAAGAACTAGTCCTTCTGTGAAGCATATCAACCTGTGAAAATGTTGTGAATAATTCATAATATCGTTCTAAATACTGCTCTGTGATTCTGACTCACTTATCTTTGTTTGTTTGTACAGAAGAGTGCCATCAGCCTCATCCCTTCTGTAGGCTGTTCTCTCGGGCACATTAAATTCAGATCACACCTACATCAGGGGAACCTTATCAGGGTATCAGGATGCCACACTGAGCAGATGGTTTAATCTGCACCAACTTTCACATCACAAAATAGTGCTAATGTAATCTGCCTTTCTGGCCTCTGACCAACAACAGTGCCACTAACTACCCTACTGAAATGCCACTAACTACCCTACTGAAATGCCACTAACAATCTTACTGAAATGGTACTAACAATCCTACTGAAATGCCACTAACTATCCTACTGAAATGCCACTAACTATCCTACTGAAATGCCACTAACAATCTTACTGAAATGGTACTAACAATCCTACTGAAATGACACAAACAATCCATCAAAATCGGTGGTACCAATCCTACTGAAATGCCACTAACTATCCTACAGAAATTGCACTAACAATCCTACTGAAATGGCACTAACAATCATACTGAAATGGCACTGACAATCCTACTGAAATGCCACTAACTATCGTACAGAAAATATGGTGAACATGAATAAAGGAGTCCCCAAGCACTGTGTTCTTTCAATAGCACTGGAGCACTTGGAGTGGGTGATATAAACCAAAAATATATTTTAACTTCAGCCCATAGAGTTATAAAATTCCTTGAGGATGAACTGACCAGAATGATCTGTACCTGCATGAGGAATTGTGAAGTAGTCAACTGGGTGGGACTAGCCAATGTCACTTCCTGTTTCCGGGGCCATAGAATGATAGTATGTATATCTATAGAATGCATCTGGCCTTAAAAACACATGTTGTCACTTACTGGCACAAGTGAGTAAGCCTGCCTTTTTTGTCTGATGAAGCACACATAATAGATTAGATAAATATATATAGCCTGTCATATGGTAATAGTGTTATGGCCTATGATATTCCGTTATGGAAGTGCACTGTGATTTGAGTTCACTTTACGGCTCTACGTAAACCTTTTTTATGGTGTTTGGTTGAAGAAACGAACACTTCAGAAGCACAGGTGTTGGCAAATCGCTAATGTTGGGATTTACACCTCTTAAACTCGGGAGAACAAGACTGACAACATGAAAATGGAAACGTCTCAGTGGCAGCCTCCATGCAGTCACAGAAGTAACCAGCTGGAAAGATAGGAGGTGCTCTCTCTAGGGGTTGTTTAACTCTATGGTTCATGCTTCTGTACAGTAAATCTGCACCACAGCACAGAGCAGTGTTTCTCTCCAGTGGATAAAACATCATTGAGTCTGCCAGACAGGGGCATTTACAAGGAGAGTCACAAACCAAGGATGCTTTACGGAGCAGGTGTAGAGAGTATGAATACATTTCATTCTTATCAATGAATATTCCCAGGATATCGTACATCATTCTTGCTGTGAGTGACAGGCTACAAAGAAGGCTTGATGGCTGGATTATTAAACTCTACTAATAATGCATTCATATCTGTGAGCAACAGAACATTTTCTGTAATCAACTCAATTAAATGCGCTACAATGTTCAATCAGTATAAAATGCTCATAGAAAAAAACAAGGAACAGAATAAATGAACATGCATGTTAACACACTAATTAAATAAAATGCTAAAAACAATGTTATTTGCAGTCAGAGTGCATTAAGATGTGTCTCCATTTTGTCAGTTTATCATTAAAATGGCCTCACTATGGTATTCAAGTATTTTACCATACAGTAGGCCACTGTCCATTCGCTGTCAAACAAGAACTTATGTAAAAAGGCAAAAAAGGCAAAAAATCCCTTAAAAAACACACATGGACTAAGCAATGTTAAAGTGGACTTACCTCCATCTCCTGCTGGTTTCAACTGCTACTGTAGCTTTTTTAGTGATTAGGGTTTTTTGTGTCAAATTCCCAACTCTATCTTCTTTTAAGCTTAATTAATCATGGGACACTATGTTCAAAATCTAGGCTGCCTGTTCTAACCCTCAACACAGTAAGGTTAATAGTCTGAGAGCTTAGAGAAGCAGTTTTTAAAAAACATTTTTCTACTTTGTATCGTCTACGCATTACCGTCCTCTTCTTGTGTGGCGTTAGCTGTGTTTCTAAAATGTAAGAAAACCATAAGATATTGAGATTCCCTGTGGCTTGCTGCTGCGTTCTAAACTTGTTATGTTTATGTTTATTTGCTTAGCAAATCAAAGCACGCCACATAAAGGGGTGAAGTTTATGTTCGCACGAAATACTGAAATACAAGCTCTTTCGGGACTTTGATGCTGAGAAAAATCAGTTTCTACTGGAAATGGAATTTGGCTCTTTTCCCTCTCCGAATCACAGAGCTTTGATGCTGTTCAGAAAACATCAGTTTCTCAGAAGCTCAGGGTGTTGAGTAAATTGAAGCAGAATATCTGAAGAACGTTGGCTCCCCGGAGCCAAGAGCCTCCCAAGTGCATTTGTTTACATACCGCGTACATAAGAGTTAATCACCCAGCATCTTCATTAGTCTCAACGACCTTTTGTTGACATAATTGTCAGGCGCATGAATCAGTCCCGTTTGCTTCGGCTGATCGAGTTTGTGAGTCGGAAGGAGGTCGGAGCTCACGTTCGGGGAAAGACGGCGTGGGGGAATTTGTTTAACAGGAGGATTCGTTGTGAACAGTCTGTTGCCAGGTGAAGCCACAATAAAACCATTTAGGCAGATCGGGGGAATCCCAAATGGCACTAAGTGGCCGAGCACTCAGCACGAGCGCATCACCGAGAGCGCTGAGCATAATTTAATTGAAGGTAATGTGAGCGCAGTGTGGTGTAATGCGTAATGTACACCGCACATTACGGTCTGTGCTTTCGCCATTTATGTGAAATGTGCTCACCAGAGTCATTTTAACTGCATTTCTTTCACGGGTTTTGTTTATGGAGCTGAACATCATGTGCATGATTAAAATCGTATCGAACGTATTTGTGGCAAAGTAATCACACTCGCAGCTGAACCTCTTTTAAGCTCCACAACTTTCCTTGTTGCTTTGGCGACCAGTGCTCAAACGGCTCAGTAGGTCTCTCGAGATGAGCGCAGCTGAATAAACTGTTGCGCGTGTAGCTCCTTAGTTGCACGTTAGGCTACATTCCCTCACCCTGAGCTCGAGGCAACTGCAGCACGCCCCAATTGAGTCAGGTTCACAGGAGCATTTGGATTCGAGACTTGGGTAAGAAACATGAGGATATAACTACACGTTAGAAAAATGTTGCTCTGGGTACTTATGGTTAAACAAATATGAAAGAATAAACGGTGTATCTGTGTATCTCCCCTCTGAAATGTGTACGTGAGAATGTTGCTTCGCGCCTGCGTGGTTCTGAGTTGCGCCAGTGGGTACTGGGACCAAGGACAAACACAATACTGTTTACCTTTGCATTATTCTGTATGGAAGCTTTGTAATCAATAAACATGCGAGCAGTACGGGGCATGAAACAATGCTAAAAGGGGGGCTGGGGAGTTCTTCCTGGGGGCCCAGATTCTTTAAAAAAAAATAGTGCCTGCAAGCTAAACATATTCCAAGTAGTACTTATATCAATGTGTGAATAGATAGTATTATACATGTACATAAATAATGTAGATGCCTTGTTAAAACATCAATAGCTACAATATTACCAATTAATTTACTAAATAATTCTGTCACTTGGGCAGATGCAGACCTGGACACATTTTTGATGCATCTGAATAATTCTTTTTTTCTTCTGAATGATGAAAGGGCAAAGAGTACATCTATGGCAGGCTGCCAGTTGAATAGGCCTGCTCTACTTTTTTTGACATCCCATTTTCACGTGTCTATAAAGACATTTTGTCATGAGGATTCCCTGATGAACCCATTTCTAAAATGATTTTTTTTTTTTACATCCGAGGGAGGCTGAATGCGAGATGGAACTTTTTAAATGACTTTTTAAGTCTGTATTCAAAGGTTCTCTCTGAGAGGTCTAAGGCTGGAGCCGTTGCTAAGGCCTGAAAGCAAACCGCGCTCTCAGCATTCACAGGCAATCTCTGATTGAGATACGGTTTGCATGTGTCACCTCTGTTTAGCCACTGCATGATTTTCATGGCCTGAAACATAGCAAACGGGTGTCTCCGTGTTCTGAACACTAATGTAGAGGACAAAAATTCCATATTACGTTGGGCCCCGTAATATAAAACAGTCCTTTAGGGCAGTGGTCCCCAACCTCGGTCCTGGGGGCCCACTGTGTGTGCTGGTTTTCGTTCCAACCATAATTGTAGCCTCTCTATTGTAACTAGCTGTTAATTGTTCTTAATTAGACACTTTTAATTTATATTAAAGCATGATTTCACACTGTTAAGACCATATGTCAGAAATAGCTATGCATGCCATGAACAATAAACGTCCCATGTTCACATCCCAGGACATTTAATCAGTCACTATTGCTCTCATTTTCTGTAATGCACTGTATGACACATGATTCCTTTACAAAGAGGTTACATCTTTTAATTGATTCAATTGTAGACAGGTGAAATCAGTGGGGGCCTTATTTTTTCAAGTGAACAGCTGGTCACAGAAACCATTTGTGGAAAATGAAGAATTCAATGACAAAGCAATTGGCAACGAGCCAAACCTGCATTGTGTTAAAATAAGTTCAAAGATTAAAATGGTAGAACTTACACAGATGTTTTCAACAACCTTAATTGATCAAGAGACTAGCAGGAACAAAAACCAGCATACACAGTGGGCCCCCAGGACCGAGGTTGGGGACCACTGGTCTAGAGGGCATTGTTTCTGATAGTTCCAGAAATTGATTCCAAATCACATTACAGTATATACATATAAAGTGGGAATCAGAACCACGCGCGGGTGTTACACTCGTTTAATCTGGTCTTTATGATGAGAAAGGTTTCGAGGCATTTCAGTTTTTCTTGTGTATGTGTGGCCGTGAATTAAACAACGTATATAAAATGCCTAGTAAACAGGAGCTATTTCAGTGATGCAATTTGGGTGAAGAGAAATTGAGCTTGAGTCATAAGACCTTTACAGAGGCATATAAACATTTAAGCCAATGGCAGTGATTTCTGACTGACCATCCTCAATGGCGATATGAGACTCTCGATATGCCACCTGGCCCCCTGAGTTTGGAACCCTTGCTCTAGAAGACTGCAGTGTCAATGCCTGGTGTTCTGAGGGGCTTATGGATTCAGCTGGTTTGGTCCAAAAGCCTATAAACACAGAATATGGTGCTTATTAAACATTCATTTTTCCCAGCAATGGGTTCTTTATGGAATGTGCATGGAGAGGTTATGCTGAACCGATGAGTTGTGTAAAATACTGCATATTCAAATCCTAACCGGGAAATCCACATCTATAGGCCTACTGTATGTCCTATTAGTTCAAATCGAATCGTTACAGGTAGGCTAATTACAATGGGGTTTAAAGTACATGACAATTCACACTAACGCTGGACAGTGTTGACATTTTGCGTTCTGTAATGCTTTTATGAATGCCTTGGAGCAACTTTTGTTAAGATCATCATATAAGTAAATATGTCCTGATATTTTATTTGATGTCGTGTTTCCTTTTCACCCCACGGGACTGGGAAATTGGTCCATTGTGCACTTACGTTCGATTGCTCTGCCCTTCTCATGTTCTGCAGCAGGTGGTAATGGAATCCCTTGCGAGTTGATCGCTGTGCTTTCATTCCACATTCTCACAAGGAAACCTAATTTAAGCGACTGGGCATTTCATCCTTTGTTTATTGTTTCTCAAAGAGGCGAGACCAGGGGCCGTATGTAGGCTATCAAGTATCTTAAGAGTTACACTTACGACGCGTCCTAAGAGCTTACTTAGGAGTGAAATCACTCTTCGCTTAAAGTGGTCGGTAAATCCTAGTTATCAAGCAGCTCGCACTTTCTCTTAGGGAAGTCTTCAGATATTCTCAAGAGTAGCTCGTAAGTGTGTTTTTGCGACAATCACGGGTGCCGCAAATTAAAAGATGAAGATGAGGTCACCAATCGGTGAAATTGCAAACAGTAAGAAGTTGGGTTGCCAACCATAACTTTGTGGCTTTACTGACATGCCATATTTTTTTACTGACAAAAAGTGTGAAAATTCAATTATACTCAGGCTGTGGTGCAGAGCTGCCATTGCTAGCTTTTGTGGTCGTAGGCCTACATCGTAATATTTGCAGAATTTATCATTTCTTTAGTGGGTCGGAAGCTTTTGCTGTCTGACAGTTTTAACAGTCAATATTCCATTCATGTACATTGGCCTATCTACCCTCTTCATCAAACTAGTTAAACAAAATGTTCGTAAATAGGAGGAACGTTTGACGGCAGTCATACATTTAGCAACGAAGGAAGTATAGGGTGATTGAAAAGTCTATATGCAGCAGTTATACTGCGGAGAGACTTCGATCATTCTGTAGTATGGGACATTTTTGCGGACAGACAAAACTTTTTTTACGGATTTACAGACTTGTTGGCTAATGAAAAATGGATTTAAAAAGAAAAACGAATTTAACTGTAGAGGAGGTAGACTCGAAAAAGGAAATAATTAAGGGAAAATATAGCCCCACACAACACAACGACACAAGTCATCATAAAAAGAGGTATGGAGGCAGATCGCAGACAACAAATGCAAGCTTCGCCTCCGCCATTCGGAGCCTGGAGGAAAGCGAAAAAATGGCACAATGTTCTATCCAAAGCGCGTCAGGGAAATCTCCGCTTTCAAGAAGGCAACATCTGGCACTGGTTCGTAGTCTTATTTATTTATTTATGAGACACATTTGTTTCATATTGCAATATTGCTGATGAGCAACAACAGTTGACCTTTAAGCGCAGTGTTAAAATAATTTGCATCTCTGCCGTAACTGCACTAGCCTACTTCTCAAAGTTGCGGCTGGTGATATTACATCCCACACAAGATCAGTGACAAAGATGATTCCCCGACGATCTAGGCGATAAAGTTTGATTAACTGTGCATCGTCAAACATTTCTAAAACATTATTCCCGTCTTGGAAGATGTGTGTGCATGTCTGCGTCTCCGCAACTGTGTCGTTGGCCCCATGTCTCTTAAGAGCAATAGTGAGTGCAGTATGAGGTCGACCAAGTACAATTATACTGGAATGAAGCATTCCTCACTATTCACATTTTATTCCTATCTTTCCACAGCACTCCCTGGTCTTGTCAGCGGGTAACTGTGGCGTGTCACCGTGCTCCAAAAGACACGTCGATTCCCATTCCCTATCTTATTGAGGATCCCATCCCCAGTGGAGGTCCTCAGTTATACAATATGGAGCTCTCTAGTTTCGTGACAACGGTAGCGAAAATGCATCTGGGTGGTGGTGTGATTGCTAGTTCGTCTTGTACTTAATATTTCTCACCCCTGCCCAATTTGATAGTTTTGTATGCGATAATTCATCTGCATTTTCATCCAGACAGACCTCTTAATGTACACGCTGGCGTTATGTACTAGTTTGGTTA
Organism: Aldrovandia affinis; assembly: GCA_029706075.1. Lineage (NCBI taxonomy): Eukaryota > Metazoa > Chordata > Actinopteri > Notacanthiformes > Halosauridae > Aldrovandia > Aldrovandia affinis. The sequence continues at coordinate 1,204,499 of JAINUG010000213.1, forward strand.
CGTCGTTCATGCACACACGTGAACAGATAGGGAAGACAAGCAAGAAATACCCCATCACACAAAAATGCTTTATGGATATTCTGTGTTTTACCTCAATCAGAGGCAAATTGCTCAGTAAGCAATGACATGAAATGCACTCTGTATTCGTACAACAACGTACGTAATGATAACTTGATTTATTTTATATTGGTTAGCAATCTATGCCTATTAGCTTAGCAGTTAGCAGTCTATGCCTATTAGCTTATTTTAGAGCTCCTTTTCTATGGAACAGTCTCCCCAATTCTATTAGGGAGGCTGATTCCATTAATGTTTTTAAATCCAGACTCAAAACATACCTATTTATTACATTTTATGGCTGAGTTTGGCGTGCATGTGCACACGCACACACATACATACACATACACACACAGTTTTTAAAATTATATTAAATTTGAATAAATTTTAGTTTTGCTCTGTTTTCAGTTTTTCTTTTCTTTTCTTTTCTGTTAAGCACTTTGAGACCGCTTTGTGATGAAAAGTAAATATAAATGAGGAGTTATTATTATTATTATTATTAGCTAAAATGTACATTTGACCTCTCTGCACTGGCTCCCTATCGCAGCATGCATCAAATTTAAATCACTGGTGCAGGCTTATCAAGCCGCTAGAGGAACTGCTCCCTCCTACCTCCAGACACTCATCACACCCTACACCCCAGCCAGACCCCTCTGCTCTGCCTCCTCTGGCAAACTGACTGTCCCATCCCTCCAGGCGCCTGGCAGCCGCTCGCTCGTGGTCTCGCCTCTTCTCTGTCCTGACCCCTCGGTGGCGGATCGATCTTCCGCACTCGGTCAGGACCGCGGAATCACTGGCCATCTTCCACAAGAGACTCAAAACCCACCTCTTCAGACAGCACTACCACTGAAATCTGCACATTTAACTAACTGTCATCACCACTGCTTACATGTTTAATACTGCAATTTGTAATACGTATCCATGTTTTTAAAACTGTCTCCCCAAAAGAAAATCTACTAACCATTTCTTTCCCTGTGTTACAGGTATGGTATGCAGCTGTCAACAATGATGTCTATCGCTGTATTACTGCACTGATCTCTTGCGCGTACAATGATTGATTATACCATGTATTAATGCACATCTTGTAAGTCGCTCTGGATAAGAGCATCTGCTAAATACTTAAAATGTAAATGTGAAATGTAAATGTTGTGATATAAATTCCAAACAGTCCTGCTTTCCTGTTATCTGGAATTAATTGATGTTCTAGTGCAACAGAATGATTTATGGTGCTAAGACCACCGCCGCACAGCAGACATTAGATCAACGTGTCGTGATGTTGGAGAAACACTTCAGCAGTTGTGTTATGGTGCAGTTTCCACAGATGACCGATGACATCACAGATGAAACCTGGATACAATCTCCTTTAGATTGATTGGTAGACTGTTTTAAATTTATTTTTAACATTAACATATTTATTCAGATAAAACAGGCTCTTTGATTGTGAGTCGCCATAAAACTAACAAATGTACAATTTTAGACATGGGATGACAGTTAATGTGATGCATGTCATCTTCAGATGGATGTCGAGAATTTGTTCACAACCAGTCCACAAGTCGTACAACCATAGAAAGTGATTAAAAAAAGAACAATTGCTGGGTGTATAAGATCCATGATGAGGAATAATTGCCATCAGTGTTTTTAAATCTTTAAAAATGGGAAAGTGTTAAGCTTGGAAATAATAGGCTTGGGGCTGCTGGGTGGCTCATCCTGTTAAAGCACTGTTCTACTGTGTGGATGAGTCCCCACATACTAGAAAAGTGTTACCAGAACAATACCAGAATGATCTGGTATTGAATCCATATCGTGCCAGTGCAGACTGTGGCCAGCAGCCCTGCGGGGCGATGCATAATTAGCTGTGGCGTCGCCCAGGGAGTAAGGGTTTCAGTCTGCATGGTGGTCGGTGTCTCTACGCACACCAGCGACCCCCGCTGGTCAATCGGGCACCCACACTCCGCCGGTATAAAGCTGTGCACAAACTCATGTCTGTGCAAGCTTAACTTATAGACTACAGTGTGAAAAGAAGCAGCCTGCTGACATCACGTATTTCAGAGGAGGAGAGCATGTGCTTGTCTACGCTCTCCCGAATTGACAGCGGAGGTTGCATCGGCTTAGAATACGATTAGACATTCCAAATTGGGAGAAAAATGGGTGAAAGCATATGAAAAAGAAAAAATGTGAATAAATATGAGGTTTATCAAATTCATAATCCAGAATTCACATGTGCTTCTTTGTACTCAGTGTGATGTAGAACAGACAACAGTGAAGCCGACAGGAGACACTGCCTCTCTCAAATCAATAGAGGACCATAATAAATGCAGTCTTCGCGTGACACTCCACTGAAGAATGATACTGGCAGTGCCGATGACTGCTTTCGCTGGACTGCAGATAGAAATGCTTCTGTGGGGGAATGTATTTTTTACAGAGGTTTCAGTCTGTGAGCACCAAGTGGGTAAAACTCTTTTAATTCACAGCTTTATGTCAATTTGATTACCTGAAGCATATTTTAACCGTAAAAACTGACAGGATTTGTAGCCTACTTATATTTGTGTGCCCTGTACGGACCAAGTGAGGACTGAACCCCATAGACACTGATATTGTACGGCACATCTTCTCGATAAGACGCGTAATTAACTCACTGCGCAAAGGAGCAGTCTCTCAGCGGAACAATCAAGCCGTTGGCTTGGCTCCAGAGGGGAACATCGCTGTCTAAGACAAACAAACGCGCTGAACCTCGCTACACTCGGTTATCATCTGGCTGCAAGGCAGCACAATGAATTGCAATTATTTTGCCACTAAGTAGCTGTCAGACTTTGAAACGTAGCTCTTACAATGCTGTAGGTTCTTTATACCTGATCACCTTGTTCAAATGCATATAGAACTAAGTGCGCTGAAAGACGGATACATACATTTCATAAAATTCATTTGATTGGTCCATTGATGGGTCATATAGTGTGGACCCCTGACTCGACACACAGGGGTGAGTAGACGGGTACTGCATATACCCCTTATTATGTTCAATAATCATACATCACAGAAAGATCTAACAGGATTTTAGGGCAAGTTCACAAGTGTTTCTGACACATTCTGGGATTTACATTATTCCCCCCAAATCCTGAATTTCTCTTTTAATGTCTCCCTTTTCCTGAGGCGATGGTAGAACACATGTGAACCCCATGCCATTGAACTGGAAACAGAAACACTGCTGCCGTGTCTCTGAGACCATGAAACATCTCCAGAGCTTTGGTGGAAGCAGAACACTGCACAAGCAGTCTGCAGATAACCAATGGCAGATAACCAATATGTGCCCTAAAAATGATCGGTTTGAAGAGTGTGTGACTTCAGTGCTCGTTACACAGCTCTTGTCCTAATGAGCATCAAGGGGCAGGCCCTGGGGCCACGCTTTATACTCTAAAGCAGGCGAGCTAATGAGACGTCTGAGTTCACTTCTGACACTACGCTACTGTCTTTAACTTGTGCTCTGACGGCGCATCCACGGAGCTTTTCAGAAGCCCTTTCTCCCCGATAACTGCATCTGACAGCTGTCTAATCACAGCAACAAAGCCAATTCTGGAACAACTGGAACTCTTCCTGGCTTTGCCAATTTTAGAAAGAATAACCTCAGGGGATTGTGTGTGTGTGTGTGTGTGTGTGTGTGTGTGTCGTGCGTGCGTGTGTGTGTGTATGCATGCAAGTGTGTACATGTGCATGCGTGTGCACGCACATGTTTGTGTGCATACATGTGTGTGTGTGTGTGTGTGTGTGTATGTGTGTGTTTGTGTGGTCCTGTGTGTATGTGTGTGTGTGTGTGTGTTGCATGTTACCATCAATCACTGGCATCGGGAACATACAGTCACTGCCTGAATTTCAAGGATACGTCCCACAGGAAATTGAACGCCACACCAGCCCATTTACTAAGTGCAAAACGATGGCAGTCAGCCGGGCGAAGAGAGGCGGCGTTTCCCCACCTCTCACCAGAGGGACAGGCGCTCCTCAGTCTGCCCTCATTTCAGGAGCAACGATCAGAGGAGAGCAAGAGAATCAAGGGTGGAACTCATCTTCGCCACATGCACACGATTCCTCAGCGAATGCAGTCTCCGAAATATCGAATGCAAAATTCAACGATGAACTGCTGTTGCACAGCTTCCCATCTTAATGCACACCTCAGAAACCCTGTCAATGTGCACTCACTCAGTCTCTGCCTCATATCTGGGTTATATTTCCCAGCATTGCCACCTGCCACCTGCCCTGTGCAGTTAAGGTCAGAAGATTGTTCCAATCCAGTCAGCACTCTTAGCATCCAATTAGTGCCATGGGAAAATACCTGCACGATTAGCCATCAGAAACACAGAGGGGAAACCACCCACCTGTGCAATTAGCCATGAGAAACAGGAAAACCACCCACCAGCATGATTAGTGATCAGAAACACAGAGGGCAACAGCCAGGCCCAGAGACGGGCTGTTTCTACAGAGACAGGGGGAAGCTCCAGCCTTTGAGAGTCAGCCTACTTTGTTTAGTATTAATCAGCCGCTGAGAGATCAGAGAGGCAATACGCCCAAATCCATCGGCAGCTGATCCAGGGTCAGCAGAAGGAGGCAGCACTTCTCCACTGAGGAGGGCTCCTTACAGGGCGAGAGTAATGGGCGGGCACACGCAATGATGCCACGACGTCGTAAATGACAAATGACTAGGACGCACGAATCGGGGAGGAAGTGGCAGGCGGCGGATTACCGGTCATAGCTCGCGGTGCCTGGCCTGTCCTCACCGAGGCAAAGAGGTGTGTGTCAGGGCAGGTCAGATTCAGGGACATCACATGGGTGATTCACTCCCGCCGCAATAAACACGCGATAAACACGCCAGTAAACATGCCAGTGCGGCAGAATACGGCCGAAGACATCTCATCAAAGCCCGTCCCGCTGAGCTGTCCCACTCCGGCACGTAGCCCTGAGTAATCACACACCCTACGGCTGGGACCATAACACCATACCTCATCCCCTGCCGTGGGGGATTCTCATGGATATTAATGCCCTCCTCTGTCACCATCACAACTAGGTTACTATATATATAATAATCAGCACAGCATCCTCTGCCATAAAACGGGCGTGGAACATCTTTATGGATGACATCACAGAATCATTGCAAAGGCTGTGAATTTATGACAAAATGGAGTCTTTAAAAATGGCAACTATGGGGGCGGCGGATAGCGTAGGGGTTTAACGCACCGTATTTGGCCGGTCCGATACGGCGTGCGCTGCCTGTCAGGGACGCGGGTCTCTACCAGACTGGCCCTGGTCGTCAGCCCCATTTGGCTGTCCGCCCCAGGGGGAAGGGGGAGGGTGAGCCGGCACGAGTTCGTTGAGGAGCAGGAAGGTCGGGTTCTGTCTCGGAGGAGGCGGATCTACCGACTCTGAAAAATTGGCTTGTTACCCGGAGGACAGGCAGCAGACTCGGGAGATGGTGAATTTATATAAATAGAGGATATAATAGGCAACCAAAATGTGGGGAAAAATAGAAAACTATTTATAAAAATAAAAAAAATGGCAGCTAGGTCCTTCCCAAGTTCAATATTTCTAATGAGAAATAACAAAAAGAAAGAAAGAAAAAACAGAGAACAAATATAATGATAACAAGTCATAACCAAAATAAAACATAATGGTGAAACAGTGGTGTCCTTTCATTCCAATAGTATGATGTTTCTCTCTTTCTCTCTCTATCTGTCTATCTCTCTCTGTCTCCCAGTCTCCCACATGTTCCAGTGAGTGCACTTCTTTTCCTTGTTCCAATTAAATTTAGATTAAAACTCAAGTGTTATTGTCTGACAAATGTGACCTCCCCCGCCCCACACATAATTAATCTCACGTCGCCCCGACAGCTTCGAGTGGAACCTGTCTGTGTCAGCTGTACCAAAAATATTAAAATTTTAATTATATAAATACATGTTAATAAAATACAACTTGATTTTTACTTAAACAGATTTGAATATCGCAACATAAACACAACCTGAATTATATATTTATTTCGCTTGTTTATTTACTTGCCCTTGTCCCGAAAGGCTTAGGGAGCATTAAAGATGCACGCACAGTAAATACCAATTGCGAATAAACAGATGCTCTACACACAGCAGCAGAAGATCCAGCCACCTAAGGGACAGAGCAATCCATCAAATCTTGAAACGCAAACACGCAAGTGCAACGGATCCGGTGTCAATCGATACGAGCTGCTGAATCTGTGCTATTGCCACGCTAGCAGCTCCAGTACAGAGCGTCCATATACGGCATTCTCATACGGGGCTCATTCCTCGTTTACTGTGGAACCCTGGGGGGAGCGAGGCCGCCAGGGAACCCGAGGGACTGCTTATCCAGTGGGCTGTGCGGAGGAGGATTAGGAGGCCCCGTTTGGGATTTTGGGCCCACGCTCCTCTTTTTATAAACAGCTTTACGGGACAGCGACTCTGAGCCTCGGTTTAACATCTCGTCCCAAAGACAAGCTCCTCCGCTGCACAGTGTCCCCATCGCAGCCCGGGGGGCCCTTAGTTTTCGACTCGGTGCAGAGGAAAGACCGCCCCCCCACTACTAGCCCACCGACACTGCTTCCAGCAGCAACATGGGTTTTCCAGGATGACACCCATCCAAGTACTATCCAAGCCCAGCCGTGCTTAGCTTCAGTATTAACCAAGCCCAGATCCACTTACCTTCCATCCCCAGACAGGACAGAGATACGGCGTCTGATATGGGATAGCGGTACTCGGATTCTTGAAGCGTATTGTCTCTTGTTTAGAATGTGAGAATGAACGTGCTTAATGGCTTGTCTACATTTTTCAGTCCTACAGGTCACTGCTTTCACCTGCCATTTGGGCTCGTAAACGCGAGAGCGTAATAGCTTGTCACAAATATGAAGCTCATTTTGCCACCCCCAGGTACCATTAAAGTAGAGAGGCCTAAATGAGGCTTCCATCGCTGATGTATAATAAATGTGGATCAGAGAACGGAATCGCCGCGCGTCGGGGACAGATAACGAGCGAGGTAATCAGCGCGGCGGTTATTAATAATCTTGTTTCTCTCTGATTTACTGCGGGAGAGGAAGGCGCGGATGCTGTTAATCATCGCCGTGATTGGCCACCGTGGAAATTAGGATCTCTCCTCGGCGAGGCCATTAGCTGACACGGCCGCTTTTCCCCACAGCGGGCACACGCTGCCCTTGGTTTTCTCCGACTCGACTCGAGCAGCTGGCACTCCGATCGCAGCGGCGTGTTTAGGGGCTGGCCTAGGGTGGCACGTGCTACCCCTGGAATCTGATTGGCCACCCCAGGTGCCACTCCAGATGCTAAACTATGATTGGCTATGTTGGTGCCACTCTGTTTTGTTGTGATTGGTATAGGTTTATTTATCTTTTAAATTAAACACAGAAATGTAAGACACTGTAATGTTAGTAATTAAAGTAGATATGGGTAGTAGAGACAAAAATGGTAAATTAATGCTATTCCGTGCCCCCCGCCCCGATGTGCACATTTGTACTTCATGCCACCCCTACATAAATCAGTGCCCCACTTGGGCCACCCCAGTCAAAACTGTCTGGCCCGCCCTACCGCACAGAACCTGAACAGAGGAGCAGGACGGGTTTAGCCAGTGTGAGAGGGCCGGGTAGATCATTTGACTGTCTGAACTGGTGGTTCATCATCGTTGAGAGGGTGGGGAAATAGATAATTTGCACCTACAGAGTGTCCCTTCCAGTCACACTGGGGAAAAAACACGTCTTTAAATCTCTTCGTGGTTGCCAGAAGAATAATACATGTGTCAACTATAAAGAGTCATAGAGCTTAGGAACCAGGCAGTGGGCTTTAGCAGAAGACTGGCAGCCCAACCATAGCCTGTTATCCGTGCTGCTGGCCAAATGCTTTCAACATTCAAGTTTGGAACATAAATTCAATATATGCAAACAACGAGAGGGACATTCATTTGAACACTTATTTATTTCTAATCCATTATTTTTCCTATTAAAACAAACAGACCTCTGGGGCTGTAGGTTATTGTTACCTGCTCGGTTGTATATACCGAGCGTATTATAGAAACTGGTCCCAGGTTTCAGAACTGAAAACATGGATATCCAATTAGGGGAGAAAAGCCGAACGGTAAAACCTGTCGGCTACAACCTGAGGGAAAGTAAGCCATCACACCAGATTCACTGTGGGGAATAACTGAATGGGATTATGGGAGAAATGGATGAGGAAAAAATTAACATTTTCTCAAAAATAAAACGTAGACAAAACTTGATTGGCTTGGTTTGATTAGAACTGACAGTGAGAGAGAAGGAGAGAGGAAGAGAGCGATGAGAGTAAAATATGACAGCGTGGAGGCAGGTGATTAAGGATGCTGATTAAGGGTTTTTTATTGGGCGGAGAGGGTTTATAATAGACTCCCACTCCTGGATTAATCTGACAGGACAGCGTGATGCTGCATCGTCAATGGAAGAAATTTACATTTCGGCCTCTTAATGGGAGCCAGACCCCCCCCACAAGAGCCAGCCGCTCCGCTGGGGCTGGAGGTATTAACAAACTGCCCCCCACCCCTTCACACCCCGTATACACTAGCTTCTGCACGAAGGGAGAGAGGGACTGGCTGAACCAGTGAACCAGCGCCATGGCAACGGCCAATAGATCCCCCGTGATGCGGGACATTTTGTAACTGTGGAGGTCAGCGTATAAAAAGATCCAAGGGCAGAGTCCAGGGGAGCGCCCGCCGTCTGCACAGGTGCCGGATGTGCTGTGACGTGACACTTAACATAGAGAGGGGAAAACGACAGAGCGGCGAAAAAAAAGAAGCGCGTGCAATTTACTTTGGTTAACTGACAGTGCTCTGCTGTAGGACAGTGATCTTGAATAGTGCTGAATCAGCATATTTCCTCTTCTATTAAACTCAATGTTTCGTTATAGTTCGCAAACCCGAGACGGTAGGAGGGTCAGCTTTTTAATTAGGGCGCCATGGCTGCCGTGGCACTCAATTTTGCATGACTGAGGCAAACTGCATTTTGACGAGCCCGAGACCAGCTGAAGAGCAGCAGTAGGAATATCAAATCAAATCAAATCAAATCCATTTTATTTGTATAGCGCTTTTCACAATTGAATTGTCATAAATCGCTTAACAGAGGGGGAACCCAGGCCTAGACCCAAAAGCAAGCCTAAAGGCAACAGTGGCAAAGAAAAACTCCCTTGATAGGGAGCAACCTTGGGAGGAACCAGACTAAAAGGGGGGAGCCCATCCTCTTCTGGCCGGCACAGGGTGTGTCCAAAAAAGACCATATCATGGTCAGTCCAAGGTGACTCAGGGCTGAATGACTTTGCGCCTCCTGAGTTAGGTAGTCAGTGGGGGGGGCTAAGCCATGTGAAGGGGGTCCAGGAACTGGGGTAGGCGTGGGGTGATTGAGCTTTGTTTTGTGGTATGTTTTTACCATTTAGCAGACGCTTTTATCCAGAGCGACTTACAGTAGTGAATGCATACATTTTCAGTAATGTGGCCCCAGTGGGGATTGAACCCACAACCTAAGCCTTGCCAATGCTGTGCTCTACCAACTGAGCCACACAGAACCATGGGTCAGTGTTTTTAGCAGTAGAGTACCCTTTTCATTCCAGAGCTGGGCCCCACAGTGACTCAGCTACACTAGTAGCAATAACACAGTGTGTGTCATTTGTAGTCATTACCTGCTGAATGACAACAAATCCCAGCAGACCCTGCGGCCCAGGACCCCCATTGCAGACATCCTGGCGATCTTTCTACCACATGATATTTTTCAGTGCAAATACTTCCAATTATTTTTTTCTGTATTGTGTTACAATTGAAATAAGTGTCTCTTTCATTGAGCCAGATTAGTATGCAGTATGTGCTGATTCAGCCCTCAGACAAAGCGATGAAGGACAACAATCTGTCAGTTATTCTGAGCTGAGCGAAGACGGGAATTCGTAAAATCGAGAGATATATCACTTTTTAAATTAATAAGGAGCCTTGAGATTTTCATGGCGCAATTCAAGACGGTTGCCATTGCGTAATTAATCAAATGTATTTCAGCCTGTTTTGGGGTTGAACAGTAATCTTGAAAGTAAAAATAGAAAAACAATTTAGGACTGCTCTGATTTGTACATGGTTTTAATAACCATGAAATTACAGCCACATATTACACAAAGCAGGGACCCCTTTATAAATAGACAAACGAGCTGAATGCAGAAATGTTCTGTTTTATTGAAAGTAAGTAGAAGATGCAATTAACAAAACAATGCAAATACATGGAAGTAACAAAATAACATTAATACATGGGAAAAAAATAAAATAAATAAGTGTTCATACAAAACATAAAACAAAAAACACTGATAAGATCACACATTTTGTAAACAACTTCAATGAGATCGGAGAAAATAAGTGTACCGAGCACTTTTGCATTTTTTTTATTGACTTTTAATTTTCTTTTCAATGGACTAATGCGGTATGCAGAGAAACGTGGAAACCCCCCAATACGTTTAAATTACCGTGTAAAAGACGACGGACCGCGAGGAGCCGCGCCCAATGTCTGAGTACAGAACGATGTGTCGCGGCTGTTCGTTTTGGTTCTTCACCATCTTCCTTCTTTGTTGCGTTCTATAACAAGCCGGTCTCTTGAATGGCACACGAACGCGTTTACCAGGGACGACAGAAGGCAGACTGCGCGCGCGAACTTAAAAGACGTTACACTTCTTCGTGTTTTCTATTTCCGTTTAAAAAAAATACTGGGCACTTAGTGACGTCATACACTTGTATACCAAACAGAGAAGAAAAACAAAGAGCATATTTTCTGGTACCTAATTTCACTATTGCTTCGGTCTTGGAATGCGGTGGCTCTATTGCCACTGCATGTCTCTCTCTCTCTCTCTGTCTACGGCACACGTCTCCACAGGTAAAGGCCAGAGGATCGTCTCTGTGAAGACGTTAGGGCGAGTACAGTACAGAAAAGCAGCAGGGGGAACAAGAATAACGGGGACGCGGGTACTTATCTACAGATATAAGAGCAACTCTTTCCTTCGTGGGAAGTGGAGAGCAGTCAGTAATGACGAAACGAGGCATGATAAAAACGGCATCCTGCAGGCCGTTAAACAGACGCGTAATATAAACGGTTTTGTGGGAGTCACGAGCTAAGGTACAGCTACCGTACCCCACGAAACGGGTCCGACGAGTTGCACTTTGACACTACGGGCTGGCTTTTGATTTCTGGGTGCTTAAACTGTGAAGGATGTTCCACGCTGAATGCTTTCGTCACCTTTTTGGCGAAATGTTCCTGTCTTCCCCACCCCCCCCTCAGCTTTGCAGCCAGAGCCGGTTTCACACGCGGCCGTCTGTTCACAGGCTGGTTCTGGTGCGTTTAACCGGTAAACGTGGGCTCACCGAAACCACGGTGAGAGCGTCACACTGCACGCGATCACGGAACTTTAAACTGGTTCAAGTGCAAAAAAAACCCTTATGTGTATGTATACCTACATACACACATACATACACACACGCATACGCACATATATATGAGTGTGTGTCCGTCCTGATTTAGGACAGAAAGGCTTATAATAGCTCATAAAAATATGAATTTATTATGACAGAGAAGAAAATAACTGAAATAAACCAAGTGGAAAATAAATTGTTATATGAAACATTTGACAAAGTAATTTCATACTTACAGTATGTCATATTTATTTAAACAGGCAGTACTTACTATTTGGTAATACAAACCCCCAAAGTTCATAACAATCGAATCGGTTTGCATTAGTTTGCATTTAATTCATTTATAGTAATATAATCTTTTTTTGCTTTAGCATCAGTCTGAATAGATTGATCTTGGACAGGCTAAATGATTGGTCAATTTCACGACAGTGTAATGCACTTGTTATGGAATTCAGAGAATGCACTTGACTTTTGGAAAACGGCAAAGTAATATTTTAAATTACACAGGTACAATCGCTGGATTTGTCCCAAAATACAGTAAAATTACTGTAACTTGATTGGCAACTGAAGAGTAGTTCGTGTAGCGTGCAGTTAGTGTAACAATTGAAACTCCGGTCAGGCGTTTTTTCATTTTACAGAAAGGAATGCCGTGTATTCTTTCTCTGAATAACTCAGGACCTCCTACGTCTGAAAGGTGTGTAACCTTTCTCCACAGAAAATAAAGAAATATCCACAAAAGGTCCCTTTGCAGGAAAAGGTGGCTGGTGTGTATGGTATGAGCTGTGGGGAATTTCATTGACCTGAACAAGTCTTGGTATATTTGGTATTCACGAGAATTGGTAAGCTATGCCCAAAGGAGACTGGTTGCTGTATTGTTACTTGGATCCCATGAAACAGACTGACTCTGAACTGCCAACGTCATAAAAAGAGCAGACTCGGGCGGAGAGAGGGATGCCTGGCCTTTATAGCATCGCCCCCTGGTGGTCTGTCTGAGAAGGCCCCACACCGCAGCTCACCAGCGAGAGTAAACCTGCCATCAGAGGTGAGTCGAGTAGTCCAAAACGGAGTGCTCCTGAGTCCCCCTCACACAGACCTGTCCATAAATGCGTGGTTCTGAGCTGAGCGGGACCCGGCTGTATCCACAAACATGGGGAGAAAAGGAACTTAGTGAGAAAATACAAAATCGGCCCAACATGGCAACCCCAGTCTGGTAGAGCCAGACAGGGCAGAGGTTATACGGAGGGGGGGGGGGTCAGAGGTCGTGTGAAACAGGGGGGTTTAATCTGTACATGTATGTTCTCGGAAGATTCAGGGTTGCCAGGCCTGGGGAGAGGCTGTTGTTCAGGGAGGCCAGGTCCAGGGAGTGGGTTGGGTTCAGGGTTGCCAGACGTGGCAAGAGAGTGGCTGCAACTGCGTTTCTCACTTGCGGGCAGCAGAGCTCTCCTCTCCACTGGGGTTCTGGCGGGAAAGTCTCAGAGCTAGGTCCTGCTCCATCTCCCTGGCGGGGGCTGGGACGAGGGGGGTCCGGACCGCCTCGTTCCCTGGGAGGGGCCCCTGGGGGCCCGGGGTGGCGGCGCTGGTCCTGGGCTTGTGCAGGATGGGGCTGGTCAGTCCCAGGCTGTTCAGGGCATCCAGAGTGCCGTCTGGATCCACCATGACGTTGATGACTGGGGGACAAGGGAAGGTCAAAGGTCAAATGTCAATCAATCTTCAATCTTTATTTTTGTATAGCGCCATTTACAAACAGGTTGTCACACAGCGCTTCATAATTGGCATTTTCCAGGGGGAATCAAAAAACCAGAAAACCATTGGAGCCAATGTGGGAGACTGGAAAATTATTCCCTGACCCCTTAAAAGGCGGTCGAGATGAACTCCTGGAAAATGGTGGGATACAGAGAAAAACAAAACAAATAGTCCTTGAGGCTCATGAGGCTTATGAAATGTCTTTGAAATACTTTATGCCAGTAAAAATGTGAAAACACTCCTGCAGATCCCTGAGAATTTTCAACGGAACACGTCGGTAACCAAAACACACAATCAAATTGTACAAGAATTCGGTTCTGAAAATTGCTGACTTTTTCAGTAATCTACAGGAATTTCATTGGTGTCAAAAAGGGTTATTTCAAATTATTAAGTATTTCAAGCAATTATCTGACACAAATCTGGTGCCCACAACAAGGAGCGTGATTGGCTGGCTCATTAGAACACAGAACGTGATCGGTGGACTCATTTGATAATAGTAATAATAAACTTTATTCAAACAGCGCTTCTTATACAGGTGCTTTCCAGATAACACAGACTGTCTGTGAAGCCCTGGTGCTCTCTGGTATTTTGGGGGCCTGCCCATTGGACCACAACCTGTCCCATTCTCCGCATTAGTATGCTCTTCCACCAAACGCAGAGCGCAGGGCTCATGAGGTCCATCTCTGACGGTTTGACCCCGAATGTCTCTCTCGGCCCGTCTCCGCAGACAGGCCTGATGAATAATGGCTTCGCTTGCCTTTCCATTCCCCTCACAGGATCGGGCTGTGCTTATGGTAATATAAAAAAGAGCAGCAAGCCTCCAGCTTCTAGCATCTGATTTGAAATTCTAAGTTTTGGGAGACAATCTCAATTAAACAGGCACGGTGCAGAGAACTTTGAATCTTTTATCTCGAGTATTTTCACGATCGCAAAAGGCTCTTAACCCTGTAGCGGCCACCATGTGAGAAATGTAATCATCCAGGTTAATGCGATGTTCCCGTAACAGCAAAACTGCATATCTGAGTGGCCAAATGCACTATAACTAGGGCCCGGAGAAAATCTTAGGTTGACATTTTGCATGCATTTCAGTTCTCCACCACCAAGGGGTCGATGGAGCCTCCATTTCAAGATACGTGTCAAACAATCATTCAGTGAGTTGTGACAATCGTCCCAGATAGAGAATGATGACAGGGCAATGCTAATGTCCGTTAGCAATTATCACATGAAAGTACAGTCGTATAGTACATATTATATGCACATATAAATATATATATATTATATTATATATATAAATTCCAAATTAACCACGTGGCTGTAGTCATCATATTGAAAGGAAAAAATATATATATTTAAATTGTTTTTGGGTGAACTACCACTTTAAGTGCTGGTCTACTGTTGTGTGGTCTAAAGACAAGTTGCAAGATGTGCAAAATAAATTAAACCTATGAGGTATGCAATGTACCAGTAGGATATTGTTTTGTAAAGTTCTGTCTGGCTAGCCCAGGGGTTGGCAACCCATAACACTCAAAGAGCCATTTGGACCCGGTTTCCACGGAAAAGGATATATAAAATTAATAATTCTTGCGCCCCTCGGATTTTCTGTCAACGGGGGGGGTTCTACGCCAAAAAAATGCGCCCAATTTTGCCCCTGATTCAATTGGATACTTATTACTTATTTTCCCAAGCCACGCGGAGCCGCAACATAAGGCTGAAAGAGCCGTATGCGGCTCCGGAGCCGCAGGTTGCCGACCCCTGGGCTAGCCTATAGTATACAGTTAATATCTGGTCAGATTGGAAGCAGAAAAGCTGTGTTAAGAGCCAACTCTGCAGAGGGCAGAACAATGCAAGGCCTGTTCTGCAGTCACAACAAACCATAGTCTTCAACCTCAATCTAACCCTACACCTGTGTGTGTGAGAGAGAGAGAGAAAGAGAGAGTGTGTGTGCATGTGCAAGTGAGTGAGTATGAGTGTGTGTGTGTCTACTCTGGGACAGCTGGCTTTATAGATGGACTTCAATGGCATTAGAAATGCAGGTCAGGTCCCTCCCCCTCACCTTGCAGCTGCTTCTCCACCCTCTTCAGCTCCAGGAGGATGGAGGAGATCTCCTGGATTGGCAGAGAGAGAGAGAGAGAGAGAGAGAGAGAGAGAGAGAGAGAGAGAGAGAGAGAGAGAAATACCAGGAGAGATCAGAAGAGGCCGTGACATCGCCTGGCCAATCGGGAGCTGTCCCCACTGACCCCGCCCCTGACTCTGCCCCACTGGCCCCGCCCCACTGACTCCACACTCAGCTGGTTTAGACCCCTTAGGTTCTGGCAAGACTGGTCACTGATGGGGGAGGGGCCAAACAGAGCTGAGCCCCTCCCATTCTGTGACTCTTAATGAAGGCCCCTCCCATCCTGTGACTGCATATGACTGTTTAGATAGGGCAGAGCTCCTATATGTGTCCGAGTCCGCTTCACTCGTTTAAATCAGTACAGAGTAGAGTGCGGAGGCCTGAGGGCTGGTTATGAGAAGAGCATCCATTACGAACACTGATTCATTATGCCCAATCACCATCACAGTTCATTCTTATTACATAAACCTGGCTAGTTAGACAGCTAGCTAGACATGATAGCAGTTAGTAGGTTTGGTGCAGAACTGTGGGTGAAAAATATGCCGTTGAGATAATTTTCTCTCACTATCAAAAAGTTTGTTTTTGTCTCCTTGCTTGCTGCCAACAAACACTTGCTGCTTCACTAGCACCGCGTAAAAAAACCTACCAACTCAATATTCATTTATTTATTTATTTACATTTAATTCTCATAATATCAATGCGTAGCCAGAAAAGACAAAGTTAATCTTTTTGGTGTGTAGTTCGCCGTTTAGTAGTATCGACAGCGATGTGTGGAAGGATCGACAAGACATACACGACAAGTAGTACACCGTAAAATGATGGAACTTTGGTTGGAGCGCTCCTCTGAACACAGACGTGACAGAACTCCAGAAGCCCGGCGCTCGTCTGGAAAGTGGGCCTTTTTCCCCCACGACAACCAGATTTGCAACGCTACAGACTTCCGCCCAGACTTTGGCAGCGTGAAATCAAATTGAAGCCATTAATCACGGTGTGTACTTAGCGACTGAGCGGTGCACTTTTTTTTTAAGTGCCTTCCAAATGCCTGACAACAATAAAATAAGCTTTATAAGGCCTTCGGAGTGAATTTACAGCCACTCTCCCCCTGGAAGGAGGCAGTATTTTTTGGTTTTAATCTGCGGCCTGGCGTTCTAACTCAAGGTCGGTAACCACGGCAACGGTCTATCCGTCAAGGGCTGTCTCCCGATCCTGCGGCGTGTGCGAGTTCTCCTCTCCGACAGGTACCAGAGGGCAGGCGAGGCCCCAACACGTGACTCATCCAGCACACTGTTCGACGGCGCAGTCCCGACTCGTTTCATCACTCTGATCCTCCCGGCTAACGACAGGCCGTGCATCAACGTAACAACGCTATCCGTTCAAACCGACCACGGTAGCGCTTTGAAACAGACACCGGCGAGAGCGATCGTTTTTCTTCCCCCCCCCCCCTCACCTTGTTAGACGTTTTGAGCAGTGGAATGTCGCTCTCCGCTCTCAGCTTGCTCTCGATCTCGTCCCAGTTCCTGTCCTTGTCCTTAAACAGTATCCTGGAAGAGAGAGGGGGAAGACGGGTCAGCGGGAAGCGTCCTCCCTGTCACGCTAACAAGGCTCTCGGCCTCCGAGTGATCGATCCCCAGGCCTTGGCAGCTCGTAAACATCCCGCCGAGGTTTTTATTCCGCAGTGCCGTGGCGCTTGGCAGCTCGTGAAAACATCCCGCCGCGCGTTTTTATTCCGAGAGTGCGGCATTTTCCGAGGCGGCGCGAGCGGCCTATCCACCCTTCGGCTTCAGACGCTGTCGTGAAATGAAGAGGGCCTCGCTCGCGCCTTTCTGTGAGACATTTGTGAGACGTGCAGCATTTTCACTATGGGAAACGCGAGCTTTATATCCCACCACTTAGCCTACTGCACAGAACTCCCGGCTTGTCGGGCTGGCGGATAGCGTAGCGGGCTAACGCACCCGTGTTTGGCTGGTCCTGTACGAGTGTGAGCTAACTGTCAGGGATGCCGTTTGAAACCTGTCTCTGCCAGACTGGCCCTGGCCGTCAGCCCCTATCGGGGGCGGTGTTTGGTTGTCCGCTCCTGAGGGAGGGCGGAGGGTGGTCAGCACGAACTCGCCATGAAGCACGTAAGGGTGTCTCCAGAAAAGGGGGTCGGTGAGTTCTGTCTCAAAGGAGGCGGATCATCGCCGGCCTCGGAGAGTAGCGGCAAGTTTGTGGGGAGGGTTAATCGAAATAAATACAGGGTATAATTGGCTTCCAAATTGGGGAGAAAAACAGGGGAAATTCAGAAACAAAATAAAAAATGAAAACCCTCCCGGCTTGTCTTCTGTGCAGCTGCAGCGTGACTCAGGCTCTGCGCTCACCGTGCTTCA
Organism: Aldrovandia affinis; assembly: GCA_029706075.1. Taxonomy (NCBI): domain Eukaryota; kingdom Metazoa; phylum Chordata; class Actinopteri; order Notacanthiformes; family Halosauridae; genus Aldrovandia; species Aldrovandia affinis. The sequence goes on from JAINUG010000213.1 coordinate 1,222,223, forward strand.
GCGAGCACGCTCCACTGCCACTCTGGAGTTTAGAATGAATTGTGGCAATGTGCTAATGACGCCAGAGATTAGTGGGAGACCGCACACGTGAGTGTTTTGCCTCAGAGCAAAAAGAATTAGCTAATAAATTCCAGGCTAATCGCTAATGGTGCATTTCATAATTAAAAACTGGCACCTTCCGAGGGGAGCGCAACGCTCGACTCAGCTGGATGAGCTTCTGTGACAGCAGTCAAGGCAGACGCGCACAGCTGGCTCTCCGGTGCAAAGTGCTCAAACCAATGAAGTCGTTAGTTTGCAGGTACGGGTGCTACGGGTGGGGAGAGCGGATCTACATCGTCTCAGGGCGACGGACTCAACGCCGTGGGCTGGGAGCCTCACTCTCCTGAGCGACATTACTAAAGCCGCCCTGCAGGGCTGCGCTGGTCCACAACGCCAGTCACAGACGTTCCCTGTGGAAATAGCTTGTCTGACTGACAGGCTGTCTGGGCTGTGACTCATCGACATGGGACGCTGGGCTCTATTTTCCGCTGACTGTGCACATTTGGCTGCGGCAGGCCATTATCTAGCAAAACAGGAAGTTGTTGGAAAGGCGTGGGAAGATAAGCAGTCTCCTCCGAGCCGCATGGTTCTCGCTCTGTGAGGTAGTCAGCCAAGTGTTACTGTGATTCACTATGATAACCTTTATTCTTCCCAATTACACAGCATTATGTCTTGGATTATGCTTGTCAACAGACAGCGCAAGGCTGCATGACACTGAAACAGGCTTCCAAAATCTCCATATAGACAATAAGGTCTCAGGGTCCCCATACAGGCAGTGCAGTATCAGAGTCCCCTTGCAGGCAGTGCAGTATCAGAGCCCCCTTGCAGGCAGTGCAGTATCAGAGCCCCCTTGCAGGCAGTGCAGTATCAGAGCCCCCTTGCAGGCAGTGCAGTATCAGAGCCCCCTTGCAGGCAGTGCAGTCTCAGAGCCCCCTTGCAGGCAGTGCAGTCTCAGAGTCCCCTTGCAGGCAGTGCAGTCTCAGAGTCCCCTTGCAGGCAGTGCAGTCTCAGAGTCCCCTTGCAGGCAGTGCAGTCTCAGAGTCCCCTTGCAGGCAGTGCAGTCTCAGAGCCCCCTTGCAGGCAGTGCAGTCTCAGAGTCCCCTTGCAGGCAGTGCAGTCTCAGAGTCCCCTTGCAGGCAGTGCAGTCTCAGAGTCCCCTTGCAGGCAGTGCAGTCTCAGGTCTGTACAGAACAAGCAGCTGCTTTCCAAACCCAGTCAAAATGAAGGCCGGCGACCTTTATCACAGTCGGGGCCAGGGCAGGGTAAGAACATTAATTAAAATCTGGCCAAATGGCAATAGCTTATTGATGCTCGCTGCCTCCCCAATGCCAGACCTCGGGGAGACAGATAACGAGCGGCCGTGACTCAATTTAAGAGGTCACTGAGAAAGGAATCAAAGCACTGACCTAACGACGGCCCAGGGCTCCGTTCACATGATTAAAATTGAGCGAGAGAGAGATGCTCGTTCCTCATCTCGCGGGGCAGAGTACGGCCTTGTGACTAACACGGTCAGATGTCCCCCCCGGCCCCCGCCCCCCCCCCCCCCCTCGGCCTTGCTGCGGGTGAACACAAGCACTCTGTCATTCTGAGAGCGGTCAGGAGATAAACACAAAGCTGAACTATTAGGAAGGAGAAGAAATAAAACACAGGTAGAAATGTTACTGGAACCATCAGGGGGGGCGGCAATTGGCTGTCCGCCGCAGGGAAGGGGGAGGGAAGCCGACACGAGCTCGCTGCGTATAGGAGTTCCAGAGTTACGGTCGACGGCTTGGGAGTGCCGTCTCGGAGGAGACAGTGATTTATCACTGCCGGTCTCAGGGCTACGTCAGCGAACTCATGTCACTCACGTGAAAAAAAGATGGTTTGATTGGCTACTAAATTGGGAGAAAATTTTGATAAAATCTGAAACAAAATAAACAAAATAATAAAAAAAAGAAATGTCACTGGAAGTCATTGTGCAACACACAAACTCGAGGTGTTATTTTCATTGACAGACCCCACATAATGACCGCCTCTGTAAAACTCACCCACCGGAGAGGGTGTCAAATATCACAGGTTTCCATGGGTACAGGTCTGATTGAATATTCCTCATACGCATTATGTCAGTAATGACAGGGAGCTGTGTAGTGAAAATTCTTGATTCGTAGTGAAGTGAAAATGATTCTAAAAAGATTTCTCTCCAACAAGGAGAAGGGGGGCCTTAATCTGAAAGGGGTGGCAATGCCCCAAACAGTGAATACACAGGTGGCATATGTATTTACCACTCCGAACATATCCACCATTAATATTCATGCCTCAACTAACAACGTGCTACTGGTCCGATACATAGCTACCCTAAAGCACTGGAGTCCCAAAAACTTCCCATTTCCATTAGACTTTCCTGGCCCTCTCAGGTTTTCATTAGTGAATGCACATAGCCGTTTTTGCTTACACCAAATTCATCAGCATCCTACTAAGAGTTAGAGCCAGGCACAGAGAGGTTTTTTTGGTCATTAAATTCAATCTCGTGATTAAAAAGGAAACATTACCTTATTTTCCCCGCTGTTTTGTCCACAGATTGGCGGATTTTTGCAGAAAGCTGCGAGACGGACGTCAGCAGCAAACTGTCCAACACGGCCTGAGGGAGAGAGTGAGAGCTCCGTCAGAAACTCATGACACAGGGGCGGCGGGTAGCGTAGCGGTGTAACGCACCCGTATTTTGGCTGGTCCGATATGAGTGTGCATTAAGAACATAAGAATACATAATGATGAGAACAGGCCGTTCGGCCCATCTAGGCTCGTCATGTCCTAATCTAAAGAGTATCTAGTACTACATCTAGCCTGGACTTGAATAGCACAAGTGTTTCTGCCTCTACTACCCGACCTGGCAAGCTGTTTCAGGCATTGACAACTCTCTGTGTAAAGAAAAACTTCCTAATATCTGTGCGGAATTTACCTTTAACTAATTTCCACCTGTGGCCTCTTGTTCTGTTGACCCCACTTATCTTAAAAAATCTTTGGTATTTTACTTTGTTAATCCCTTTTAGGAATTTAAAAACCTCAATTAAATCCCCCCTAAGTCTCCATTTGCTAAGTTTAAATAGATTGAGTGCTTTAAGTCTATCATCATAACTTTTACCTTTCATACCAGGTATCAGTTTAGTTGCCCTTCTTTGGACTTTTTCAAGAGCATTGCCTATCAGGGACACGTCTCTGCCAGACCGGCCCTGGCTGTTAGCCCCGATTGGGGCCGGTGTTTGGTTGTGCGCCCCAGGGGGAGGGGAGAGGGTGAGCCGGCTCTGGTTCGCCATTAAGCATGTAAGGGTGTCTCCAGAACGTGGGTGGGCGAATTCCATCTTGCAGGAAGCGGAGTTCGCTGCCCTCGGAGAATTAGCTTGCCTCGTAGAGACGAGCGGCGGACCCGTGTGGGGAGGGCAAATCGAAATAAATAGAGGCCACTATATAATTATATAACTGTATAATTGGACACTAAATTGGGAGAAAAAACTGGAAAAAATCAGGGGGAAAAAATAAAATAAATAAAAAGAAAGAAAAAATAAACTCAGTCAACGCGTGCCTTGGCAGGCGATGAAGAAACAGAGGGCCACAGAGGAGTAAACTACATTTACATTTGACATTTTAAGCATTTAGCAGACGCTCTTATCCAGAGCGACTTACAAGATGTGCACTATCATAGAATATTCTAGAGCATTTTATCATGGATGATTCATTTCCATCTGAGACAATCTTTCGTTTAGATGAGTTAAGTTTTCCTGAGCCCAAGGTCTGTATGGAGAGGGAAGGCTTGCTCTGTGAGCATTCTGGATCACACAATAAAGGTGTGAAAGAGTGCCCCCTGCTGGAATAAATCCACAGTGCTCCCTGTGTCCCATAATTCTACAGCTACTCCTTTATTATGGTTCAATGAATGGCAAACCTCTGCTGCAAAATTCTGGGACTGAAAAATATGAAATGCTGTGGCCCATGCAGTGAAGTGAGAATCAGTGAATCAGTGAATAAGGTCAACAGCATAATCGCCTGCACAGACCTTTATACTACATGGATTGGCTGACATTTTAGGGGGTCAATCACAATCCAATTAACACAATCCACCCAGGTGATTCACATGTTATTGAACGTCTGTGTAGCATTGATTAAAAAATGAGACGTCAATTTTACTCCAAGAGAGCTGTGACAGTGTGTGTGTGCGTACAAGCGTGTGTGAGTGCGTTAGGGTCAAAGTTAATGTGTTAACGCCTGTGATTAATTCAAAAAGCTTAATGCGTCAATTAAGCATATTGGGTGTGTGAGTGTGTGTGTGTGTGTGAGTGTGTGAGTGCGTGTGTGTGTGTGTGTGTGAGTAACAGAGTGAGTGTGTGTATGTGTGTGTGTGAGTGTAAGTGTGTGTGACTCTGTATGAGTGTGAGTGTGTTTATTAGTGTGTGTGTGAGTGGGTGAGAGTATGTGTGTGAGTGAGTGAGTAAGTGAGTGTGTGTGTGTGTGAGTGTAAGTGTGTGTGTGTGTGTAAGTGTGTGTGAGTGAGTGTAAGTGTGTATATGTGTGTGTGTGTGAGTTTAAGTGTGTGTGTGTGTGAGAGTGTAAATGTATGTGTGTGTGTGAGTGTAAGTGTGTGTGTGTGTGTGCGTGAGTGTGAGTGTGTGTGTGTGTGTGTGTGTGTGTGCGTGCGTGCGTGCGTGTGTGTGTGAGCTCTGGCCTCTCTCACCTCGTCTCTGTTCCAGGTGCGGCGGCGCAGCGCTGCTTGTGTGTGTGTGTGTGTGTGTGTGTGAGTGAGTAAGTGTAAGTGTATGTGTGTGTGTGTAAGTGTAAGTGTATGTGTGTGCGTGTGCGTGTGAGTAAGTGTAAGTGTATGTGTGTGTGTGTGTGTGTGAGTAAGTGTATGTGTGTGTGTGTGTGTGTGTGTGAGTAAGTGTAAGTGTATGTGTGTGTGTGTGTGTGTGTAAGTGTAAGTGTATGTGTGTGCGTGTGTGTGTGCGTGTGAGTAAGTGTGTGTGTGTGTGTGTGTGTGTGAGAGTGACAGAGTGTGTGTGTTAGTGTAAGTGTGTGAGTGTGTATGTGTGTGTGTGTGTAAGTGTGAGTGACAGAGTGTGTGTGTGAGTGTGAGTGAGTGAGTGAGTAATTGTGTGTGTGTGTGTGTGTGTGTGTGTGTGTGTGTGTGTGTGTGTGTGTGTGAGTGTGAGTGAGTGAGTGAGTGAGTGAGTGAGTAATGTGTGTGTGTGTGTGTGTGTGTGTGTGTGTATGTATGTGTGTGTGTGTGAGTGTGTGTGTGTGTGTGTGTGTGTGTGTGCGTGTGTGTGTAAGTGTGTGAGCTCGGGGCTCTGGCCTCTCTCACCTCGTCTCTGTTCCAGGTGCGGCGGCGCAGCGCTGCTTGGGGGTCGGGGTTGTCGGGGGCGCGGGGGCGGAGCTCCACCGGCCGGCCGTTGATCTCGGGGGCTTTGGTCTGCACTATGGGGGGGATCTTCCTGAAGTTCAGGCTCTCGTCAAACACGCGGTCCACCAGCTGGGGGGCGGGGGCGGGGTCAGGGGGCAGGAGGAAACACAGAGCAGAGGGCCAATGAGGGGAGAGCTGGGGGGGCTGCACGGGCCCAGCTGTCCCCCGACGACGCAGGCGTGGAGAACTCAAGCTGACCACCGAGTGAAACACTGTTACGCACTGTGACAGAGTGCTTTAAAATCTCCCACGGGATGACTCAAATTAACCACAGTGACTGTGGCTCAGAAGAAAATGGTATTTGGGGCTCTTCTCCCCGGGGTCAAGCGATGGCTCGTAGAGGCAGAGTGAGCAGCAGTGTGCTCAGGCTCAAACGTTAAGACGAGTTACACGTTTGAGACGCTTTCCTTTTGCTTTGGTTTCGTTTTTCGTTCTTTTTCTACAATCACAAGTCTGCAGCCTGAAGCCACTAACATTTGGTCCATGTCTGCTCCTTGCGTTCTGTCTTGTCCAGATAATAATAATAATATATGGCATTTTGCGGACGCTTTTATCCAAAGCGACTTACAGTAGTGAATGCATATACTTTTCAGTATATGTGGGTCCTAGTGGGGATTGAACCCACAGCCTAAGCGTTGTCAGCACCATGCTCCACCTACTGAGCCACACAGAGCCACCACAACATGTTTGTGTAAAATGTCCTTTGTGGGCAGTAGATGATTCATTGTGATTGTAGCCAGAGGGATACAGCTACCGTTGTACCCCTCCGTATACGTTTATACCCTCACGTTTCCCCTCAGGCGCTCAGCCGAAACGCTGACTGACAGAAACATCGCCGTTTGTTCCAGTCACAGTTTACGGTATTACTTGTGTCATTTGCGGCCAATGCTGCTTGAAAGCTCACCAAAACCGCTCGTATACCTCGACAGCTTTTCGGCTTACTGCGGGGGTAAAGGAAGCTTTCCCTCTGTTCTACTTCCATTGAACTGCTGTGTTGAGCGACTGCGTGACTACAGCACGAGAGCGCTTTGGGCTCCCTTCCAGGAAAACAGTGTTTTTACAAAAAATGTTGTATTTATTTATTTATTTTCACAAAGATTAGGCCTCTTTTGTAGTTGCTCGCTGTTTGAGTACATTCCCCACCGACTGCGACATGGGAATCGGGAAAAGGGAAGCGCTGACAGACAGATTTTGGTGCCGCTTTCAGTTCGTGAGACGACACTGTCATATGCACCCGACGCAAGCGCTTGGTTTCTGCTAGAAGAGAGGCAGAGAAATTAAGGAAATAAAAGATGCACGTTAAAGCAACTTGCTGATGACATGGGTTTAAAAAAAAAATATATATAGGCAAAAGATACACTCTGGAAAACTGTAGGAATAAATTAACGCGCGTTTAATAAACGGATAATAAGCAAGGATTTGTATGGGAGTACGAGTGCGATGCTGTGCTGTACTGTAAGGCATTATGAGCACCAAAATCTTTTCACTGCTCATTGTGGTTCTCTGTGGCTCAGTAGGTAGAGCACAGCGTTGGCAACGCTTAGTTTGTGGGTTCAATCCCAACTGGGGCCACATATACTGAAAATGTATGCATTCACTACTGTAAGTCGCTTTGGATAAAAGCGTCTGCTAAATGGCGTATATTATTATTATATTATTGACTCTATACTGTATATAGACTATACAGCATGGCTTTGAACTCACAAGACCTTCGAAGGATTTTTAATACTGAAGGTGGAATATATGAAAGTGATTAATCTCTCCTGGAGACTGAAACAAGTCTTCCCCGTGCCAGTTTCCATTGGGTAGAGACTTTGTATTTGGCTTCGCTTTAGATTAAAGGGAGCTGTCGCTGAGGTGAAGGTTTTAATGACACACTGTAACTCAGATCTCTGTGCTAATCATCCGTGCTCCCCTCCCTCCCCGCGTCCCTCTCTTCATCTGTGCGCCTTCGCCGTTTGCGTTCGAGAGACGGAGGGAGGGAGGGAGCGACAGAGGGAGTTTCTTTTTCCCGTTCTCCGCGTTTGAGTTGCTTTTCGCTCTACGTGATCTCTTTGTTCTTCTGTTGCTGCACACTCCGACATTAACTTTTTAAAAAAATTAAGAATTTGTTTTTAATGGGAATTTTCTCCCATTTTCTCCCAATTTAGTAGCCAATTACACCGTCTATTTTTCACGTCAATCCCCCTCGTATTGTGAGTTCGCTGCTGTAGCCCTGTGGCCGGCACTGACAAAGGCGAAGTATCGTCTCCTCCGAGATGGCACTCGCCAGGCTGTCAACCGTAACTCCGGTACCCCACTCCTATACGCAGCGGACTCATGTCAGCTTCCCTCCCCCTCCCTGGGGCGGACAGCCAAATTGCCGCCCCCCTGGTGGCACTCCCGGGTCCCAATCCCCAGAGCCGACTCCGGCGCAGCTGGTGGAATCGAACCCCGGTCGCAGTGGCCAGCGTCGAATGTCGTAACCGCTAGACCACCCGGGAGGCCTACACTCACACATATGTTTACAGAGCGGGAGAGCGGAGAGGGAGAGCGGAGAGGGAGGGCGGAGAGGGAGAGCAGAGAGGGAGAGCAGAGAGGAGAGCGGAGAGGGAGGGAGGAGAGGGGCGGAGAGGGAGAGCGGAGAGGGAGAGCGGAGAGGGAGAGCGGAGAGGAGGGCGTAGCCCGGAGAGGAGGAGTAAAGAGGAGAGAGGAGCGGGCGTGCGCCGGGCCTACCTCCTCCCTGGTGTCGATGGCGGAGCCGGGGGTGGTCGCCGCGGTGCTCACGGTGGTGCTGGGCGCCGTGCCCGACGAGCTGACCGAGTCGATCTCGCCCGCCACGTCGTGGATCTCCCGCGCCAGGATGGCCAGATCCTTCGCCAGGTCCTGGCTGATCCTGCGCACACAGGGGAATAACCTATTACACATCAGAGGGGGTTCTAGACTCACATCACAGAGGGGGTTCTAGACTCACATCACAGAGGGGGTTCTAGACTCACATCACAGAGGGTTCTAGACTCACATCACAGAGGGTTCTAGACTCACATCACAGAGGGTTCTAGACTCACATCACAGGGGTTCTAGACTCACATCACAGAGGGTTCTAGACTCACATCACAGGGGGTTCTAGACTCACATCACAGGGGGTTCTAGACTCAAGTCACAGACGGCTCTAGATTCACATTCAGAGGACGTTCTAGACTCACATCAAATAACCTGCTATAAACAGTTCAAAACTTGTATAACAGCATTCCAAGTAGGAGCGAGGCTGTCCTGAACACAAAGGATGACCCAGCTCTGCATTGGTTAATAAAGATTCATGTGTTGTTTGGTGTTCCCATTATTGTTTCTACCCCCTGTATATACAGTAGCTCTGAAACCTTTGCACAAGGAAATTACCTTGTAATAACCTTGGGTTTGTGGTTTCAGTCCCCTCTACAGGAAAGATCAGCAGGCTGGGGGAGAAGCCTGTATTGTGTAATGTGATCTCTCTCTGGTTCCCCTTCATTGTATAGTGTGTGTGTGTGTGTGTGTATATGAGAGTGCGTGAGCGTGCATGTGTGTGTGTGTATGTGTGTGAGTGTGTGAGCGTGTATGTGTGAGTGTGTGTGTGTATGCATGTGTGAGTGTGTATGCGTGTGCGAGTGCATGAGCGTGTGTGTGCGTGTGAGTGTGTGTGTGAGTGCATGAGCACGTATGTGTATGTGTGTGTGTGTGTATGTGTGTGTGAGTGCATGAGCGTGTATGTGTGTGTGTGTGTGAGCGTGTGTGTGTGTGTATGAATGTGTGTGTGTCTCAGGTGTGCAGGAGGTGATGAGTACCTGGCGATCTCTTCGCTGTGGGCGGTCCAGTCTCGGATGTACTCCTCCTGCTCCCTCATGCGGTGGTGTCTGAGGGCCACGCCCCCAGGGGTGCCGGGGGCGGAGCCTCCCAGCCGCACGCCGCGCAGGCTGGTCCCGGGACGCAGGCGCCCGTGCTTCGGCGAGTTGCGGTTGGAGCCGAACTCGTCCTCCGACGTGGACGCGTACTCCGGGGGCAGGCGACGCCAGCGGGGATTGGCTGAGACCAGAGAGAGAGGAACACAGTCATTGGCTGAGACCAGAAAGAGAGGAACACAGTCATTGGCTGAGGCCAGAGGGAGAGAGGCACACAGTCATTGGCTGAGACCAGAGAGAGAGGAACACAGTCACACTCCCAAATAAACTGCTGCATCTGGAGCCTCTCTGCTTCGCTCAACTACAGGGGCCACTGCTCCTAAACAACACTGGGGACCTATGCAGTTCACCTTCTTTTTGTGTGTGTGTGTGTGTGTGTGTGTGTGTGTGTGTGTGTGTGTGTGTTTGTGCGTGTTTGTGTGTATGTGCATGCGTGTGTGTATATGTCTCTGTGTGAGTGTGTGTGTGTGTGTGTGTCTGTGTTTGTGTGTGTGTAAGAGCATGTGTGTGTATGAGTGTATGAGTGTGTGTGTGTGTCTGTGTTTCTTGTGCATGTGTGTGTGTGTGTTTGTCTCTCTCTCTGTGTGAGTGTGCATTTATATGTGTGAAAGGTATTTAGCTTTGGCCTGTTTGTTTGGTGTGAGGTGAACAGAAGTGTAGCACAGTCTGAAAGGGGTGCTGCAGGGGTCAGTCTAAGTGGGAGAAAATGTCTGTGAGTCACAAAAGACCCAGCAGCTTCTAATCAACCCTCCACTCAGAGCCACTGTTCCCTCTGTTAGATGCTGCAAATAGGGACTCAATGGCGAGGGTGATTTATGTGCTGAGCAGAGGAACAGGAAGCCGCTAACAGGCTCATTTCAGCAGAGTAAGATGTCACACCAGGGCCCTGATTCCCTGGGACTCTGGGGACAAATGCGGCTCCAGACTTTAACATTGATGGAGTGTTTAAAAACTAGCCCCCCGCGCACTGAGGCAAGGTTATACGTATACTCTATATGTATATTCATCCATATATTAATTTATTACTAAAGTGTTCCAGTCCAAAGCTGTCATTTAAAAAAATATATATATATTAACGATTTTGTTTCTGATTTTCTCCCATTTTCTCCCAATTTAGTAGCCAATTACACCCTCTCTTTTTCATGTCAATCCCCCCCTCGTATTGCGAGTTCGCTGCCATAGCCCTGAGACCAGCAGTGACAAAGGCAAAGTACCACCTCCTCTGAGCCGGCACTCGCCAAGCTGTCGACTGTAACTCTGGTATACAGAGCCACTCCTATACGCAGCAAACTCATATGGGCTTCCCTCCCCCTCCCTGGGGCAGACAGTCAGTTGTCGCCCCCTAGTGGCACTCCCGGCCAGAGCCGGAGGAATCGAACCCTGGTCGCAGTGGCTGGCGTCGAGCGTTGTAACCGCTAGACCACCCCGGGAGACCCCAAACCCGTCAGTTTGAATCAAACTAAATCTCTTCAGTCTGCAGAAAGTTCAAACTTTCAGATGCGTAATGGGAAAACGATCGCACCTACACTGAACACCAAACCCGACAAATCTTCTGATAACCTTGATTCAGTCGGAGGGTGTGAATATGTAGAACTGTACAGGCAGAAGCAATGGAAGTTTGGAAGTCTGTTCTGGAGAGCTCAGAATAGAAACCGGATCTGTTCTGGAGAGCTCAGAATAGAAACTGGATCTGTTCTGGAGAGCCCGTAACAGCCTGGCTTTCTCTCTGCTCATTTCTGCTTTAGCCTTGTTGCCATGCTGGTTTTTTATGCTGTTATTGCCGCGGGGTGAATGAGTGCAGCTGGGCGGGGGTGTACGTTAGTGATGGCACCTGGGTGGTCAGGCCTGCTGTTAAAAGGGTAGTGCCACTCCATCTACGATGCCAGCCCCGCCGCCCGCCCGCCCCAAACACAAGCGCCATTACAAGTCCCCAGCCGAAAAAAAGTAAACCTTGTAACACTGCAGTCCAGGCAGGGCAGAGTCTAACGTTTACATTCGCCCATGGCTTCAGCTTCTCTAGGGACAGTGATGCCAAGGCAAGCCTCCCTTCACCAAAAACACCTTATATATGGTGCCTTTCAATTACTGAATAAGGGCCAATTGTACTGAGATTTAACAATTTCAAACATACATTCTGTATTGAACGCATGTTTTCATAAATGTACTAGAAGCACAGAGTCATATCTGTTGCAGCTTATTTATTTTTAAACTGTAGACTATACGATTCAAATTAATTAACGGACTATTCAAATGCTGTATTGTAGCAAGCAGGGCAACATCATCCTGTTTGTAGCCTATCTGGCCACTAGAGGGCAGTCCAGCCCAAACTAAACCAGGTGCTTCCTGCCACATTACCCATTGCTTGCATCAGCAACGAGGAGAGGCCAGATCCCCCTAGTGGAGCCATTTGGAGCTGTAATACAGACTTAAAATAAAGTTTGTCTGCTTGTTTTCGGTTCTCATTGACCACCCGCCTGCTTCTCCAACCGCAAGGCCACAAGCGGCTACGGAGAGTCGGACGGTTTTTAACAAAGATGGCCGCTGTGCTCTGTGGGTGAGCCATATCACTATGGAGGGTCCCAGTCATCACTGTAGGCAGGGGGAGAGGGAATGTAACACTAACACACACACACACACACACACACACACACACACACACACACACACACACACAGGAAGGCAACAGGCCTTGCTCTGGTACAATACCCAGGAGATCCTCAATTGCTGGGCTGCTCTCGAGGTCTGGCTGACCACTCTCTGCACAGAACAAGCAACCTTTTAAACAACACACCCTGCACATTTTAAACTACAAACCCTGTACCCTTTAAACTACAAACCCCTGCACCCTTTAAACTACAAACCCCTGCACCCTTTAAACTACAAACCCCTGCACCCTTTAAACTACAAACCCCTGCACCCTTTAAACTACAAATCCCTGCACCCTTTAAACTACAAACCCCACACACCCCGCACCCTTTACACTACACACCCCAGCACTGCCAGAGGACTGACCTCGTCACAACACAAAACACAGACAAAACACAAAATCATGGGCACATAGACAGACAGATGTTCAGAATTCCTGTTGGACTGGATCATCCCCATTTCGCAGTTTTATCAGTTATGCAAGATTCAGCACTTATAACACAAGGCCTTAATGACATCATGCACATATCTTTAGGCTGCCACGCTAAGTACAAACCGAACTTGACGCAAAAACTAGATGTAAACTAAATATGGAGGCACAGGTCAGGACGTGATTGCACTCCTAAAATCATTTCAAAGACTAATTTCCCAGAATTGCTTTCATCATTTGGCTGACTGGTCTAGTCAAGCGACAGATTGCTACATAATTTGACACTTGCTATTTCACAGATATAATTAAAGCTAACCAAGGCTGAAATTACAACTTACTTTGCTTGATTTACATCGTGAAAATAATCAGCAAAAGAACAGCTTGAACACATTTTACTAATCCTTCTCCCAGCTGTAATTTGTGTTTCAATGATGGAATTCAGCCCAGGGTGAATTATGCTCTTCCACTGGACATAACTTATATTATATACTTATAAACGGCTTTATTTTCATTGCAGCCTTTGATTTTAATATAGATTTGATTTGATCTATCACCATTCCAAAAATATTACAAATGCTTCATACATACCAGACCTGGGTCAAAGGTCAAATACCTAAAACACTTTAACATTGTTACATGTGTGTGTGTGAGTGAGTGAATTTGGGGCATTTTGTCAACATGTGTATTTGAGTGTGTGTTGTGTGTATGAATGTGTGTGTGTGTGTGTGTGTGTGGGAGTGCGTGTGGGTGCGAGCGTGTGTGTTTGAGTGTGTGTGGGTGCATGCGCTGGAGTGAGTGGGAGTGCATGTGTGCGCGAGTGTGTGCGTGACTGTGTTGAGTGCATGTGTGCTGGTTAGCGCAGCGCGTGCTCTCACCACTAGGGGCAGCGTGGGCGGCGGGCGGCTTGGCCTTGGCGTCGGACAGCTTGGACACGCTGTTGGCGCGGAGGCGGGGCGGCGGCTTGCCGTCGGCGTTGGCGTTGGCGGGCGGCGCCCGGAGGCCCAGGCGCAGGGCGGTGTCGGCGCCCATGCGCGTGGGGGCGCTGCGGCTCACCGTGGCCTCGGAGTCGCTGCGCGCGGAGAGCGAGCCCAGCCGGGTGCGCCGCGGCTGCGCCAGCATGTCGATGCGCGACGGCGCCTTGCGGCCCGACGGCGGGCGCGACGTGGAGCTGGTGGTGGACACCTCGGAGGCCACCGAGGCGCGGTCGGCGTCCGCCAGGTCCGTGTCCGAGTCGCCGAGCCGCGCGCGCCGCAGCAGGGAGGCGCGGGTGGGCCGCGGGCGAGGGAGGGTGACCGGTTTGCCGGGAGGGGCCGCCGCGCTGCTGGGCGGCGCCTGGGGGCTCTTCCCGGGCTTGGCGCCGGCCTTGCCCGACTCCTGCGCTTTGGAGTCGGCGGAGGAGGTGAACTGCCCGCGGACGCGACCCGGGCCGGTCTCCTGGTCGGAGGAGAAGACGTCGGAGAAGGTGGAGTGCGGGAGGGAGGAGGTGAGGTCGTCGTCCGTCAGGTCCAGGGAGGGCCGGCGGGCGCGGGGGCCGGGCTGGGCGGGGCGGGGGCGGGGGGGCTCCGGGCGGCTCTCCGGGGCGGGGCGGGGCCTGGCCTTCCTCTCCAGGCGCTCGCGGGCCCCCTCGCGGGCGCTCTTCTCCTTGTGCAGGCTGGAGAGCGTGCGGCGCTTCTGCGCGCCCCGGCGCTCGCCCTCGCCCGCCGCCTGGCTCACGGTGCTCGCCGTGTCCACGTCCGACTCGGGCGAGATGGAGCCGGGCCGGCCGCGGCCCCGGGGGCCGAGGAGGAGGGGGGGTCCAGCTTGTTCTCGTCGCGCAGCTTGGCCTCCAGGAAGGCCATGACGGCCTCGGTGTCCTTCAGCAGCAGGGCGGTGTCCATGCTGCCCGCCGAGTCGCTGCGCTCGCGCGCCAGCGGCGACGGGCCCTTGCCGATGCGCGGGATCAGCTCCTGGGGCACGCCGGCGCTCGGCTTCTCCACGGTGAAGCTGCCCTGCCGCACCAGCGGCTTGTCGCCCTTCTCCTGGCCGTCGCCCGCGCGCTTCCTGCGGCCCTCCTCCAGGCGCTTCTCCACGCTGCCCGCCAGCCGGACGGAGGGCTTGGAGGGCGGGCTTGCTTCGTCGTCGCCGTGGCTCCGGGGGTTCCTCCCGTGGTGACCGCGCCGCTGCCCCCCCCCCTGTGGCCGGAGGCCCTGGGCGCTCGCTCCCTCTGCTCCGATTGGCCCTCCTTCTCCTGGGGCTCGGTGTCCTGCTTCTCCCCGATCTCGGAGCGGAGCAGGCCGGCGGCGCACGTGGGGCCCTTCCCCGGCCGGCCCCGCTGGCCCTCGAGGCCCGCTCCTCCGTGGGCAGCTGCGGCAGGGTCCGGCGCTTGCGCTCCGCGTGACTGGAGGCGGAGTGGGCGGAGGCGGCGCTCTTCACCGAGAGAGCCGATTCGCTGGCGTCAGCTTCTGGAAGACACGGTCACATTTCAGTCGTGGCCAAACAATGCCGTGTGATCACAGGTTTACACAATCGGCAATAAACACGACCAGCAGCCATTACTTAACACAATGAAATCTGGACACTTCAGAGCAGCCACACACACACACACACACACACAGACGATGGGTGGAATTCCCACACCCGATTACACGGCAGTCTTCCAAACGCGCTAGTCACTGAACGCTGCTCATTGTCGTGTTGCTCTGGGCCGTTTGACCACTTCTGCCAATTAGGTGACTTATAAACAGTAATAATTTGAACAAAAACCCCCAAAACTGTCTGGGACATGTGGCAACATTCACACAGCAGGCCCTGCTTTTTCAAGCTCTTCAGATACAGTACACTTCATTGTAAATTTCATGCTACAGAACAAAAGCACATTTCCAGGTAATATGTGACTTGGAGACAGAGGGCCGCACCTTTCTCCTGGAGGCAGGCCTGGGTGTCCGCTCCAGAGCCTTCGGGGTCGGTCCTGGTGTGATTGGCGGCTAAACTGGCCCACTGGGACACCCAGCGAGGGCTCCCCACGGCAACCAGGTCTTCCGGAAGAATCTGAGGAAGCAAAGCAGCATGACGGTGATGCCTCTGTAGGGTTGGAAAGAGCTGGCTCTATGATTTTAATAGGCAGCCCCTCCCCCTCTCCCTCCCTGCACTGAGTTCTGTTATCTGGTGAACCCATCATTGGTTAAAAGGGGGAACGGGGAAATTGCCACCATAAACATGATTGCAGCCTGCACTGTCCATTTCCTGCATCCAACAAATGGTTGACCTGGGAGTGAACCCCCCCCCCCCACAGGTTTTGGGACTGTATGTGTGATACACTGTACATATGTAATAGGTTCTAGTGAGCAGAATTACTGTATCTTTTCCCCTGCGTCATGTCATGTCCATTAAGGGTTTTGCAACTGTTCAGAAGTTAGAAGTTGTTTGTGGTTTCCTGTGACATGCCATATCCCCCACTCCGATAAGCCAGGGATCTGGTAACATCCTGGGATCCTCAAATTTTCCCACGGTTTCTGGCCACCGACAATAGCTTTATGACTACCAACAGGAAGATTGGGACGGTCATATAACACGTGATGCAATCGTTCCCTCAGAGTGGGGGCATTCACCATTCCGCTAGCTTTGTAAACCTGCAATCTGGCCCGTCAGGCAAACAACAGTCTTTTGTCAAAATAACCAACAGCTGGGGTACCGTTTAAGGCTGGTCAGAGGTGTATAATATCCAAATCCAGCTCGGGGAGTTCATTCGCTTAACGAAGGCTCCGGGCGCTCTGCGTTCTAGTTTTCTATGTTTGAGGAATCTGTTATACTGCCTTGTCTTGTATGTTTTCTGTTATGTATTGTGTAATGTCTGTTTTGTGAGATTTTGGTTGAAATAAGTGTGCAAATCATCGTTTCAACCTATGTCTTCTTCTTCCCCTTTTAGCGCTAGAAAGGGAAGGTTGTAACACGCCGGGAGCGAGGCCGCACGGACTGTACGGCTCAGTCCCTCTGCGCTGACAAGTCAGTCCTGCATCGTATCTAGGGTGGCGGGACTCGGAATGTCGAGTAGCTGTTCTGCATACAGACAGCGAATGCTCCGAGTCCCGATAACACTACTCTGTAGAACTTAGAATGTCGAGTAGCTGCATATGCCGGCAGCGAATGCTCTAAGTTCTGATCCCACTGAACTTCGATTAGACTTAGAATGTCCCCAGTAGCTGTACTGTAGTCAGGCAGTGAATCGCTTTAAGTTTTGAAATCTCGGGGGAACCAGGCTCGCCATGGAATTAGTTGTCTATGATGTGGGTCTAGAGATTAAGCCCTTCGACTCCTATATGGCTGTTACAGGGACAGGGGCAAACACAATGTCCGCGGCATATGTTGTCTGTACTTACTTAATGTCAATTGTATTGTTTGTCCTGATCATGTTCCCCAAATCGCTCCAGAGAAAAGCGGAGGGTCAACGTGGTATGATTGACCTCATAATATGGAAGCGATAATTAATAAAATCCATTTCACTAAAATGTCATACGGTACATGTCTCATAAAATTTCCCTACACCTCTAGAGCCACGTTTACAGAGAAGGCCAGCTTTTACCCGGGGTTGTTTTGTCTGTTAGTTCCTTCTAATTGAATAATGGGGATTAACATGTTTGTGTCTCTGTGCATTTATGTGTGTGTGTGTGTGTACATTTATGTGTGTGTGTGTGTACATTTATGTGTGTGTGCGTGCATGTGTGTGTTTGTGCGTCGGTTACCTCCGACGTAACGTGGCCAGGCTTCTTGGTGTCCCCCGTGCCCATGGTCTGCCCGTTCTGTAGGTGTTCGGGACGTCCCGTTCGGGTGGGGTCCTGATTCTCCTCCACACCAAACACCTGCCCAGCACAGAGCAACAAGCGACCGGCTAAAACAAGAGGCACTTTCCACAGGCTCTTTAACCTTACCACAAGGTCACAGCGCCATGGCAACCTAACCAGCCAAAGAGAGGCTTATATCAGTCACATCTACATTTTAGGCATTTAGCAGACGCTCTTATCCAGAGGGACTTACACAGTTTACATGTCTTTACATACAATCCATTTATACAGCTGGACATTTTACTGAAGCAATTCAGGTTAAGTACCTTGCTCAAGGGTACAACAGCAGTGTCCCCACCTGGGAATTGAACCTGCAACGTCTGAGTTGCCCAGCTCCCTAACCATTACACTACACTGTCAGAAGATGCCATCGTCCAGTCATCATACTTAGCTCCCACTCCTTTAGAAAGATGCAACAGACAAACAGGGTTCCTTCAGGAGAGAACACGTGTGTATCAGGGTTTGCATCAAAGGCGATGTGTCAGAGATAATAACGATCTAAAGAGCAGCAGGTAAACTGCGGGAGGAGTTTGACCAGTTCCACGTTGGTATGTAGGTTACAGCACTAACAGAGAGGGCTACATGAAACACCTCCCAATAGATCCGATTGTCTTACCTCTTTAACTAAGCTAGAAATGTGTGGCTTTGAATATGACTTAAAAGTAGGCAACAGTAAGTATATTTAAATACTGTCACCTATCTTTAAAAGCTGTTAAAGGGCACACAAAGTGCACAGCCTTTAAATCCGGAGCGGATTGGGAAAGTAATCTCGTATCGGTGTTAGCGGGGAGGGTGTGCTGCTTTGAGCGCCATTCATCCCTAAGCCACCTCGCTCTCGGCACAAAAGCCTTTTACCCGTCCGATTCAGTCACGACGCGGCCGCGCTCAGAGCCTCGCTGCCTCGAAGGCCCCGGAACTAAACCCGCCGCGCGGAGAGAGAGCCGCGGTCGGCCCACACAGAGCCATTATAAACCCATTAGGTCTGGACCGGCCCAGCAGGGGGCACGGAGAGAGTAGCCAGCTCACAATTAGAGCCTCGGGCTAAAAACCCGGCCTACACCGTGCGCCGTGCCCCTAATGAGTTGTCGCGCATCAAAGACGGGTCTTAAATGGCTGGTTTGTGCGTCTTGGTCGGGCCTCGGGGGGGGGAGGTGAGTGCTAACGTGGGGAGAGGATTAGGGGGATAGGGCCATAAAATGTATCCGTTAAGGCCCGATCGCGCTCTCTGCTATGTGATAACTGTTTGGTAATTGAAGATGAAGAGAAAGCCAGGAGCTTCCTGCAGGCACACGAGCGCATGCTTGTGTAGTTCCAGTGACAGGGACAGTAACAGCTGTAATGAACACTGACGCCGTGAGCTGGGGCAGGTAGGAGGAGCCCCGTGAATGAAGTGTGTGGTAAACAGCGCACGGTGCTCACGTACACGGTTTGTTGTGGCGTCCACACTAATAAAGGGGGAATTCTGGGAGTTTTTATAGCCACAGATCAGGAAGGGACCACACACGGTGGAATCTCTCGGGGTATATCAGCAATAAATTCAACTGCAATTTTACAAATGTGTGTGTTGTTAAAGTTTTTAGTACAGTAGGAATAATTGTGGCTCTGTGTGGCTCAGTAGGTAGAGCATGGCGCTGATAACGCTTAGGTTGTGGGTTAGATTCCCACTGGGATCACATATACTGGAAAAAATGTATGAATTCACTACTGTAAGTCGCTTTGGATGATAGCATCTGCTAAATGGCATATATTATAATAATGACTACTATAGGAATGGAAAAAAAATAAAAATAAATTATAATAATAATAATTAAGCACTAAAATAATCTTTGAAACATGAATTTCTACCCTGGTTCCCAAAGAAATTCCACAGCAATCAAGGGCTGCTGCGTGCCAAGGCCTTTTCCCGCGTTGGCTCGTTACCTCGTTCCCTAGCTTGGTCGACTTCCCCTCGTCTACCTCTCAACACATCAGAAGTAGACGAGGGGGGGAGACAAGGGGCGGAGAGCGAGGGAAATGGGGAAAAGGGCTTTGAGTTAGTAATGAATGCTCAGTGGTCATGGAACAGCATACAAAACCACGTTTGATACGTTAACCCTTTTTAACATATCAAAGAGTTAAATAAAAATAACATTTTTAAAAAGGAAAGGAGCAGAGAGATGAGGTGGGAGATGGGACAGCCTACACACTCCTGCATCACCTAACACAATGCTGGTAAGTGATAACATCGATCTAAGTCCTCTCAAAGGCATTGTGGTCCATGACGTCACACAGCGACTCAGTGAGCAACGCCTTTCCACCAGAAATCTATGTGCGGTAAGGAGGGTGGAGTAAAAGGGTGGAATTTGGGAAACTGTCCGGCGCAAGTTTCATTGGTCAGCATCGTAGTAGACAATATGGGTAAATATAATTGGTAATTGCCCTTATATGTTACTTGCCAACTAATTAACGCATGAAATAAAGAAAATACTTATTTCGGAAAACAAACATGAAATATTAAATGCATACAATTGAATTCAATGGCTTATCATTGTCACATAAGATGATCCATAAGGTGGTTCTGTGTGGCTCAGTAGGTACAGCATGGCACCGACAACGCTTAGGGTTCAATTCCCATTGGGACCACATATTCAGATTGAAAATGTATGCATTCACTACTGTAAGTCGCTTTGGATAAAAGCGTCTGCTAAATGGCATATATTATTATATTATATGATATATAATGCATGTATGTGTAGGGTGAATGTTCTTTTATAGTTTTTTTGTGTAGGGTGTCCCATTTCTTCCCACCACATCTCTGTGCTGCTGGTGTCCTCGTCCTCTAGCCTCGTACCTTGTGCCCTCGTCTCCTTCTGAAATGTGATGAAATCGACGGGGTAGGAAAACGAGGACAGATTACTGGGACGCAGCCAAGGACTCATTAAACAGAGTGCATTTCACCAGCACTTCCTCTCCCTTTAGATTGAAAAACCTTGCTGTGCATGCTGGGAAATGAAGGCAAGAGAAGGATCAATGTTGAAGAGACCACTGTGCATGCTGGGAAATGAAGGCAAGAGAGGGAGAAATGTTGAAGAGACCACTGTGCATGCTGGGAAATGAAGGCAAGGCAGGAGAAATGTTGAAGAGACCACTGTCCCTTTTCAGCTGAGCTCTTAAATTCTGATCTATCGGAGCCTGCCCGCACCAGCTCAGAGGGTGTGCCCCTCAGACACACTGACTGCGCAGCTCAGCTTCAGAGGAGAGCTGCATGCTTGTCTGCGCTCTCCCGAAGTGGCGGAGGAGACAGCGGTGAGACAGGTCTACGGACATGACTGCGCATTCTAAACTCCAGAGAAAAGAGACGGGAACGAGACAGAACGGGATTCAAGTTGAGTCGCAAGAGAGAAGAGAGTCGGAGATGTGATGTGAAATAAATGGGTCAGGTCACTGTGAACGGCTTCAGAAGTCCCAGGAGCTGCTTCCGTACCGAACGTTCAAAAGAAATGCCAGCAATCGCACTGAACTGCCCGCTGACCTTTCTGCAAAGTATGAAGCAATTAAGCCCAGCTGATAGACTCCAACATCAGCGGTATGAAAATCAAAATGTAAACGGACGGCGCCGAATGACGAGAACGAGTTCTCGTTCCTCTGTCAGTGTTTGAGACCGCTGAGGCATTGTCAGTGAACGCACCCTATTGTCGGTGAACACACCCGGTAAAAAAAAAGAAAGAAAAAAAAAACAACCCAAGAGGATTATCTGGAGCAGAGCAGAAGAAAGCACATTTCATTGTGGGGCTAGTCTCTGTTCCATGAAGCCCGCAGGGAGTCCGTGATTCACGGGAGACATTTACAAAACAAAAGCCGTTGAGTTTCCCATGCACACGACCTAAAAACGAATGAAGAAAAACTCCACGCAAACGCGGTTTAACTGACATGGTTCCCCTCTGAAGGGGAAGGTAATAATGACTTAAACAACCGGGGTCGATTCTGGCTGCCGCTCCACAACAAGGGAACGGCAGAGCTCGACCAAAGGCAATTAAGGCAATGCATCATTTAAACAGTAACGCAGAACATTAATGTTCTTCAGTGATATTAATTTACATGTACTATATTAATAATACATTATTCCTTTATAATTTATTTAAATATTAATGACGGGCACGAGTGACACCAAGGAAGAAAATTACTCACGTTCAGTACTTCATTACGCTGGAAGGAGGCTAGTGAAAAAAGTGCACCATACTACACTGAGTAAGAACTCCAGGACTCAACACTGGAGAAGGTTTTGGCACTATCCTCAGTTCTTTCTTTTTTTTTTCAAGATTTTGTTTCAGATTTTTCCCCATTTTCTCCCAATTTAGTAGCCAATTACACCTTCTCTTTTCATGTCAATCACCCCCTCGTATTGTGAGTTAGCTACCATAGCCCTGAGATCAGCAGTGACAAAGGCGATGTACCGCCTCCTCCGGCACTCGCCAAGCTGTCGACTGTAACTCCAGTACTCCAGAGCCACTCTTCTATGCAGCAAACTCATATCGGCTACCCTCCCCACTCCCTAAGGTGGACAGCCAATTGCCGCCCCCGAGTGGCACTCCTGGCCAGAGCCGATACTGGGGTGACCTGGAATTGAATAGAGTGGCCTGGTTGAAGTGGCCTGCTAGACCACCCGGGAGGCCCGGTACTCTCCTCAGGTCTGATGTGTTTCCCCTCTAATAATATAATAGTATTTTCTCCTCAACACAAAACAAGGGTAGATTAGTGAGATGACATTACGGATCTCAATGGCGTTGCTGCCGTGTGGCTCAGTAGGTAGCGCATGGCGCTGACAACGCTTAGGTTGTGGGTTCGATTCCCAGTGGGGCCACATTTGCATGAAAAATGTATACATTCACTACTGTAAGTCACTTTGGATAAAAGCGTCTGCTTAATGGCAGATGTTATGTTATCCAATGCAATGCTGGCAGACAGTTAGCAGACCTCAGCAATACGGCAGCGTGCTTCTGGAACGCTTAAGGTGGCGTTCACACTGGAATGTGTTTGTGCGAGGCAGCTGTGATGCTCCTGGGCTTGTGTGTGACTACTTACAAATACACAAGGCTGCTAGTCATTAGGGGCAAGGATGTGGCCAGATCTGAGGCTAGTGAACACAAGCCAGGGCGGTCCTTTGTGTGCCATGGTGTCTACCTTTGCTTTAGGGTCCCCGCATGACTGTATTTATAATGCAAAATTCTGACTTTTCAAAGACCTCCAAGGAAAAAAAAACTGCAAAGTTTCTTCTTCGCAAACCTTGAATGGAATTGAGTGGAAAAAAAAAAAGAGACTTTTTTTCTGATTGGATGGAAGTCACAGTGACCAGTTCACCAAGGAAAGGTGTGTGTCAGACAATACAAGACTGACGTCCCTTAATTCACACAGGTTTTTGTTGTATGGGGTATTTTTAGCTACAGAAAAATGAGATGAGGCCTAAACCAATAGAAAGCAAAGCACCTCAAACACCTTCCTGGTCCTCAAGGACACGCGTGGCCAGTTATGTGCCGCTGCCAGATCATCCGTTAAAAAGACCAAACGCAAAGAACGTGTGCTGCAGCTCCATGGCTAACGCATCTGTTCTGAATTAGACCGCTCGCAGGCGCCACGTTTGTTTGTTCACAGTTCTCTAGGTGTGCAGTGTGGCGCGAACTGTGGTTCTGTGTGGCTCAGTAGGTAGAGCACGGCGCTGGCAACGCTTAGGTTGTGGGTTCAAGTCCCACTGGGACCACATATACTGATAAAAATGTATGCATTCACTACTGAAAGTCGCTTTGGATAAAAGCGCCTGCTAAATGGCCTATATATTATATTATACATTATATTAAGCAGTAAACAAGCCTTGTACCATCCCCTCCAAGCGCTTACTGTGGGAGAGGAGCCACAGGAGCTCAAAGAGTGACTGCTAAGACTGTGTTCGCTTCCATCCACGGCCCAGTCGGACCATCCCCCAAGCGCTTACTGTGGGAGAGGACCCACAGGAGCTCAAAGACCGAGAGGAACACGTGTTCGCTTCCATCCACGGCCCAGTCGGACCGTCCCCCAGCAGCGAGGGCGTACAGGCAGAGTGTCCTGGCAGAGCAGCAGGCCCTACCTTGTCGATCATGCGCCGTGCCTCCTCCTCCTCCGGGTTGCGGTTCTCCAGCTCGATGGTGTAGGTGCCCTTGTCGCTCTGGTCGTCCTCAGGCTGCTTGTCCGCGGGACGGGGGGCGCTCGTGGGCTCGTCGGTGGGGCTGGTCTGCTGGCCCACGCTGGTGGGGTCGGGGCTCGTCTGGTTCCCCACGCTCCGTCCCGGGCTGGGGGGGTTCTCGGCGGGCCTCTGCTGCTGCAGGAGCAGCCGGGCGGCGGTGGGGGCGACAGCGGCCAGCGAGGAGGCCACGCCCGCCCGGCGGGACGGGGGCATGGGGCTCGGCCCCTCGCCCAGCAGCGGGGCGGTCTGGGAGAAGGAGTAGGAGCGGCGCTTTCGCGGGTTGTCCTCGTCGAAGAACTCGATCATGAAGGCCGTCCTGCTGACCCCGCCCGGCGCCGCGCGGCCCCGCCCGGCCTGCAGGAGCCCCGCCCTCCTGTTGGCGAAGCGCAGCCCCGCCCCGTTCTCCGAGTCGCTCTGCGTGCCGTCCTCATGCTTGCTCCCTGTGAGGAGAGAGCGGGAGGCGTTACCACCGCGTCGCATCACTATGACCTCATAACTGAGAGACGGGAGCGGCTTCAGCCACGTCTGGAGTGAGACTCACAAATAACCCCCGCACACACCTGTGTGTGGACCCTGCATGTTACTAAGCAACTGTTGCACACCTGTGTGTGGACCCTGCATGTTGCTAGGTAACCCCTGCACACCTGTGTATGGACCCTGCATGTTGCTAGGTAACCCCTGCACACCTGTGTGTGGACCCTGCATGTTGCTAGGTAACCCCTGCACACCTGTGTATGGACCCTGCATGTTGCTAGGCTACATGAAGGAGAGAGGCCCGCACTGAGGGCGGAAGAGGGGGGGGGGCAGCCCCGGGGTCAGAAGGCTGAGATCACAGCGCTCTGGGACAGCAGCTCTTTATGCCTCTGCTCAGACAAAGGCCCCCCTCTGTGACCCGCTGCGCCAGCACCGCCGGCCCCATAAGTCAGCCTGCATCTTCATCTCTGAGCATCACCCCCCTCTCTCAGCCTGAATCTCCCTCTCTCAGCCTCATCTTCCTCTCTCAGCCTCATCTTCCTCACTCAGCATCATCTTCCTCACTCAGCATCATCTTCCTCACTCAGCATCATCTTCCTCACTCAACCTCATCTTCATCTCTCAGAATCATCTTCCTCTCTCAGCCTCATCTTCCTCACTCAGCCTCATCTTCCTCACTCAGCATCATCTTCATCTCTCAGCCTCATCTTCCTCACTCAGCCTCATCTTCCTCACTCAGCCCCATCTTCATCTCTCAGCCCCATCTTCATCTCTCAGCCTCATCTTCCTCTCAGCCTCATCTTCCTCACTCAGCATCATCTTCATCTCTGAGCATCACCCCCCTCTCTCAGCCTGAATCTCCCTCTCTCAGCATCATCTTCCTCACTCAGCCTCATCTTCCTCACTCAGCCTCATCTTCCTCACTCAGCCTCATCTTCTTCACTCAGCCTCATCTTCATCTCTCAGCATCATCTTCCTCACTCAACATCATCTTCCTCACTCAGCCTCATCTTCTTCACTCAGCCTCATCTTCATCTCTCAGCCTCATCTTCATCTCTCAGCATCATCTTCCTCACTCAACATCATCTTCCTCTCTCAGCCTCATCTTCATCAATCAGCATCATCTTCCTCACTCAGCCTCATCCCCCTCTCACAAGCCCCTCCCCCCATCACCATGGGAACCCACCTGAGATCATGAATATTAAGGAGCGGGGTCCGGATCCTCTCGCCCAGCTGCACCTCTCTCCCTCGTGGTGATTACAGCGTTCAGCGCCCACACACAGCCCTGTGCCTGCATGCACTCTGCACGGATACGATCACCCAAAAACAACCCTCTCTCTTCATCTCTCCCAGCTCTTTTCCCCCTCTTTCACTCTCCCACAGCCCTTGCTTTCCAAGCCCTCCTTCTCCCTCTCTCCAGCCCTCAGACTCTCCTCTCCCAGCCCTCGTTCTCTCTCTCTCTACCCCCTTTCTCTCTCTCTACCCCCCCTTTCTCTCTCTCTCTCTCTCTCTCTCCTCTCTCTCTCTACCCCACCTTTCTCTCTCTCTCTGTCCCAGCCCTCGTTCTCTCTCTCTACCCCTCTCTCTCTATACCTCTCTCTCCCTCTCCAAGCACTGTCTTCCCTCTCTCCCCACTCTTTCTCTCTCTACCTCTCTCTCTCTCTCTCTCTACCCCCTCTTTCTCCCCTTCTCTCTCTCCCCCAGCCCTCT
The DNA here is from genome assembly GCA_029706075.1 of Aldrovandia affinis. Taxonomy (NCBI): domain Eukaryota; kingdom Metazoa; phylum Chordata; class Actinopteri; order Notacanthiformes; family Halosauridae; genus Aldrovandia; species Aldrovandia affinis. The sequence goes on from JAINUG010000213.1 coordinate 1,247,874, forward strand.
CTCTCTCTCTTTCCTAGCCCCCCCTCTTTCTCTCTCTCCCCCAGCCCTCTCTCTCTCCTCCTCTCAGCTCCAATCACAGCACTGAAGCAGGGAGTCCCAGCTGCCAGAGTCTAACAGAGAGAGAGAGAGAGCAGGAGAGCCACACCTACAACTGAAAAGCTGCATTGCACACCTCCCATCTCTGGCCACACGCTCCACCCTCAAACACGCCAGCACCTTTTACACGGCCCTTCATTCCAGCAGCCGTGCCCCCACCCCCATCAAATATCACAAATCATTAAATCAGCTCCGTTCTGTCATCCTGCTGCATCTGTTACCCTGCATTACCCTGTGTTACCCTGTGTTACCCTGCTCCTACCCGAGCCACGCGTCCCAGACTCCGCCACCGAGACGAGGACGGACCGCAGGCTCACAGGACAGACGGACTGGAGCAGAGCGGAGTGCGGTGGAGCCCCTCCGCCTCGTTAAAAAATCAAGGGGCAAAACAAGCGGAGCGGAAGCGCGCGGCGGATTAATGGAGAGAGACGGGGATCGACGCCGGGGCCGTGCTTTACTGAGGAGAGAGGAGGAGAGAGGGAGGGGGGAGGGAGAGGGAGGAGGGAGGAGGAGAGAGGGGGGCGGAGGGAGGGAGAGAGAGGGGGAGAGAAAGGGAGAGAGTGGGGGGAGGAGGGAGGAGAAGAGAGGGGGAGAGTGGGGGAGGGAGAGGAGGGAGAGGGAGGGGAGGAGGGGGGAGAGAGAGGAGAGAGGGGAGAGGGGGGGAGGGAGAGAGAGGGAGAGAGAGGGGGAGAGTGGGGGAGGAGGGGGAGAGAGAGAGGGGGAGAGTGGGGGAGGAGGAGAGGGAGAGAGGGGGAGAGTGGGGGGGGAGAGAGGGAGAGAGGGGGAGAGAGGGGAGAGATGGGGGAGGAGAGGGAGAGAGTGGGAGGAGGGAGAGAGAGAGAGAGTGGGGGGAGGCTCTGAGAAGAGAGGGGGAGAGTGGGGGGGAGAGAGGGAGAGTGGGAGAGAGGAGAGGGGGAGGAGGAGGGAGGAGTGGGGGAGAGTGGGGGAGGAGAGAGGGAGAGTGGGGGAGATAGGGGGAGAGAGAGGGGATAAGAGAGTGGGGGGGAGAGAGGGGGGTAGGCTCTGGAGGAGAGAGGAGGAGGCTGCTGTACCTTCCACGCTGTCAGAGCTGAGAAATGGGCTGTAATCCTCCGCATCGGAAATGAAGCGGAACATTCAACACTTAATACTCCAAAACGCAGGCTTCACGCTCGCCCTTTCAGCAACAACGGGCTTTGCCCGGGAGTTAGGATCGAAGGGCTGCATTTTACGTCGCGGTACGCTTACAGCAATTCAGTCAGCAACTCGAGGTGGCATATTTCACTGGAAATAAGAAGCGCACTTCTGTTCTGAAAGCCTGAAGTTGGCAGATTCGGATAAGGAATGTTGCCTTCCCGGCAGCGATTGCAGATCTCCCTCCTGTTAAGAGAGCAGATGAGGGCAGCGATGGCACGGTACAATGGGCGGTTTGGGACGAGAGAGCGAGGTCGGGCCTTCGAGACAGGGCGGAGGGCGGAAGGTGACGAAGCAGACCTTGCTCTGCGGAAAAGAGGTGCGCTTCGAACTCGGCCACTCGACTCTCAAAACCTCACGGGATGCGAGCAGTTGTCTCGGGACGATCGGTAACAGTGATTGCGATTAACAGTGATGGAAGAAGCGATTCAGGAAGCGCAGGTTCTGCCCAGGTGCACACACACGCTGCCCAGTTCTCTAGGCTTGAGAGAACTTCCTGACGACATGCCAGGACTAACTCAGCAGTACTACACTGAGACCCTTAGTAATATTCACCATTCGCCTGCGTCCTGGTTCTTGGTGTAGACATCACACAAACAGCATGGTTAATACATGACCCTTTGCATTATTGATCTGAACAGTAGATTGTCTGTTGTCATATTCAAACACCCCGTACTTGAACTGTCTGCTCCACGGGGGCAATTGACAGCAAGTTTCTTTCAACCTGGACCCAGCTACCATACCCACCCTGTAGTATTAACCTGCCAAATGGCTACAGCTAAATGGGGCTGGCCTTGGTTGTTGTTGGTTATTTGGTTTTCCCTCTGGGACAGGTAACCAGTGGGGACAAAACCACAAAACCAATGGGGACACAGCACCGCAGGAGGTGCCATCCTTAGCACAGTACTGTAAGCTGAGAAAGGTTCTGACTCACTGCGGTCACTAAAGATCAGACAGGATCACAGCGTTTCCCCGCACATGTAGCTCTCTCACTCTCAGCGGCTAACAATCCTCCTGTCTAATTGGCTCAGCACCTCCGCTGAGATGGCAGCCGCGCTGCATGTGGTGGCTGAAGTTAGATACTCCCCCCACGCTGTAAAGCACTTTGATATCCCTGAATGAATGCAATACAACACTCCTCTGGTAACCAGAATAAAATGGCACGACTACAGCAACAATGCACTTCTGGCTCAATGGGGGGCGAATAAAAATCAAGACATTCTGCAAAGCAGCCCAAGCCGCTCTCTGGGGCAGGAAGACACAGCCCTTCTCCCCCGGGCAGAAAGACAGCCCCCCAGCCCTGCTCGTCCCCCAGCCCTGCTCCCCCCCAGGGGCAGAAAGACGCGCCTCACCTTTGAGCCTGTTCAAGTGGATGGGCACGTCGCTCTTGATGCTCTTGCTGTCGTCCTCGGTGGACTCCACGCGGGCCAGCGGCGGGTCGTTCTGGGCCAGCCAGTCGGCCACCTTGCTCTCCGAGGCGATGATGGCGGCCTGCAGGGTGCTGAGCTCGCCGCCGCCGCCGCCCGGCTGGGGGGGGGCCTTGCGGGGCCGGGGCCGCTGGTCGGCCGTGTGCTTGGACACGTGGTCCCTGATGGTCACCTTGCCGGGGGACGTGTCGTCGAACTCGATGGTGAAAGAGGCGTGGCTTGGGGCCGCGGCGGAGGACCCGGCGGTGGTTGCCGGGGCGACGGTCGCCGGGGCGACGGCCGCGCCCTCCGTGTCCTTGGTGGGGATCTCGTGGATGCTGCTGTCGGCGGAGAGCGCCTCTTTGGTGGGGATCTCGAAGTAGCTGGGCTCCGGGCCCAGGGAGCAGAGGCCGCCATCGTCCTTGCCCTTCTCGCCCCTCCGGGACTCTCTGCCATCTGTGGGGGCCCACAGGGAGGACACAGTGAACACGGGGTCAGGGCCTACGGGCCCCTGGAGTCAGTGGGGGCCCCCACGGTAACCCCCCCCCAGAGTGCTGCGCTTTCCGTTTCACCGTTTGTCTGAATAACTGTCTGGGGCCTTCTGCTCCATCAGACCTTTGAGAAGAACAGGTCATATTTCACTGTAGACTTAACACAATGGGAGCGGTGTCATTCTGACACGTAGTGATGGAGCAGCCAATCATCACATTCCAGATCGGCTACTCATTAACAATCACGTGACCTCAATCGGTCGTATTAGTCACGTTAAGGAAAGTTGATGGCCGTGTTTGCAGCAGATGGACCGTCTGTTTTGTACAACAAACAGACCAGCTCAAAAATCCAAAACATTAGATTCAAAACAAATGCTGAATGCTTCAATTTAAAAAAATTCCCTTGAATTACAAGACATTCAATTCAGCGGAAGTTGATCCATGAAGGCTGTGTAAACAGACATTAGCAACAATGGGGCACGGATTATGAACCCAGATAACTGTCCCGTGTGGTCACTTTCTTCCCGGTTTTAGAGAGTTTAGAGAAATGAGAAGCGACCACACGGGACAGTTGCTATACATTATCTGCTTCTGGGAGGTCAGCAGCAGATGTGTTCCGTGACAATTACATGGTTTGTACACAAAATAACAGGAAGGCCGGCATGCACAACTTCCTGGTTTTATAAACGCTCTCTTTAAAAAAAAGGTACACAGACTTCAGAGAAAAACAATGTTTTTCCGTACTTCCATGCTTTGTGCTTCCATGCTCCTGAGCTCGCACCTCAGTTCAAGCTTGAAGTACGCACTGTGGCGTACGGAAGTACAGGGTTCTCTAATGTAATAGTCACATAACTGCTAGCCTCACTTGTTAGGCTCATAACCGTATGGTACTAGATATTGCGCGTACTATAATTGTTCCTACCATGTATTTATGCACATCTTGTAAGTCGCTCTGGATAAGAGCGTCTGCTAAATGCTTAAAATGTAAATGTAATGTAAAATGTATATTATATTATGCCTGCAATAAGCTACAGACAACCGTACAGGCAGACATGGGCAACACAATGAAACACAACATAAAGGTACTATGGAAAGGGAGAGCAATGAGGGCCTCACAGCACAACAACAGCTGGGCCATCACCAAGACCGAGCAGCTCTCTGTGAGTACAGTACTGGGCTTTCTGTGAGTATAGTACTGAGGGGCTGAGGCTGCTACAGCAGAGATGAGCACCAGGGATTTCAAAATCAGTGATGGTTTTTGGCGTATAAGAGTGCATAATTCAATTCATTGATTTGCTAAGTAGTCCACACACATTGTTTCCAAGACCTAAATTGGCTGCTGATTGAAAGGAAACCACAAAAACCTACAGAAACTGCAGCCCTCCAGGACTGGAGTTAAACCAGCTGACACTGTGGCCCTCCAGGACTGGAGTTAAACCAGCAGACACTGTGGCCCTCCAGGACTGGAGTTAAACCAGCAGACACTGTGGCCCTCCAGGACAGTTAAACCAGGACACTGTGGCCCTCCAGGACTGGAGTTAAACCAGCAGACACTGTGGCCCTCCAGAACTGGAGTTAAACCAGCAGACACTGTGGCCCTCCAAACCAGCAGACACTGTGGCCCTCCAGGACTGGAGTTAAACCAGCAGACACTGTGGCCCTCCAGGACTGGAGTTAAACCAGCAGACACTGTGGCCCTCCAGGACTGGAGTTAAACCAGCAGACACTGTGGCCCTCCAGGACTGGAGTTAAACCAGCTGACACTGTGGCCCTCCAGGACTGGAGTTAAACCAGCAGACAATGTGGCCCTCCAGGACTGGAGTTTGAGATACCTACTGTACACATTACCTGCCACAATTTCCTCCGTATTGCTGCTCTCGTTTAGATACAGGAAAAAGAAACCTTCCGCAAAGCCAAAAATATCTGTGAGGGATTAAAATGGGGGCTTTGATGTGGTAAGCGGTTGTGTGTGCTCCTTGCTTTAATGAGATGCACAACAGGCCAGGGGATGGGTACCAGAGATGTTTCAGCTTTTTGTTCCATTCAAGCTCTTTATTGCACAGTTTGGTTTATTATCAAGAGCCCGAGCTTCTTAATATTCACAGCCTGAATGGTGAAACACTGAGTACCTCCAGCACTTGGTCACATGAATTCATTAAGCCTAATAATTAAAACAATTATGTAGTTAGGAGGCTGGTTTACATAAAAAACCAGAGACATGTCTTGTACTCTTCTGCAGTAGGCTACAGGCCGCTCTGTGCCTTGGATAACAACGCTGAACCACAGAGGAATATGTACAGTGCAGCAGAACACTGGCAGTGTTTTCATGAAGGCAGTGGTGCTCAACGTTAGCGCCTGCAGCCACGTTCGCTCGCTCTTTCAGGCTCCTCAGCGGCACGTCGGCAGTGCACGCCTCACTGAGAGGCCCTTTGGATGGCAGCTGCTCTGTGCCTCGCTCCAGACAATGAGAGCTCTTGTCCAAGGTGAATTAAATTAAGTTCCCCTCAAGGGCATGAACTCCCTTGAATGTCAAATCCCTCCACGGGGAAGCTCCCACGGGCAAGCTCATATTTGAATGGATGTAAAACTCCCTTCATATACCAAGAAAAAAAAGTACTAAAAATATGACACAGTTTAACACAGCTGTCTGAATTCGGGCTGCTGACATACAATTGGGTCGTCGTGACATTTTCCCTCCCTCGTTAAGAAATGCGAAAAATGATCCCGACGTCTCCCCACAGACAGACCCGGTTAAACCGCACACTGAACCCTGGAGCCCAGGAGAGCACGTTAAACAGTTCTGGCACGCCCGAGGACCCAACGCTAATTACGTCTCAGATGAGGTCGTGCGCCTCGGCAGCACTGGGCCGGGTAACCATGGCCGCGCTCCCTGTCCATCTCACCGAGGACACAGTCGCACTCACTCTCCTGATTGGCCAGGCGTGCGGCGACACGCCCCTCGGCTCACTCTCCTGATTGGCCAGGCGTGCAGCGACACGCCCCTCGGCTCACTCTCCTGATTGGCCAGGCGTGCAGCGACACACCCCTCGGCTCACTCTCCTGATTGGCCAGGCGCGCAGCGGCACGCCCCCCTGGGAGTCTGCTCACACTCCTGTCATCTAAAGCACAGTGTTCTGCCTTATTGGGCTGGGGTCTATTCATGGTAGTGGTCATTTTATTCAATAATCAATACATTGTTAACGGAAGCAAAAACACTTTGAAAAGAGCAGCACCTGTAAACATAAGAAGGCACTGCATGCCCCTTGAGCTGACATTTCAAGATTCATCCGTCTTTCATGGTGATATATTTAAAAAACTGAACTAATCAATCAACCCATAGCCAAAGAATGTAATTATTCTACAAACAATAACCCTTATGAGAAAGTAATAGAAATATGAAGTAAAGTAAAAATATTTTCATGTCATTTTCATGTATTTGTTTATATGCATGTACATTCTGGCACATACTGTAAAACTGCAAAAATTAGTAAAATAATTTGTACAAAAAGATATAGGCATATGCCTAGAATAAAAAATTAGGGAGCAGAATAAAAGAATAACATATTTAAATGATGTTTTTATTTATATTACTGAATATCATTCAGCTTATCTCATCTCCACCAGCAAAACCGGTAGTGGAGACAGAAATCCACTGGGAGCTACTGATCCTTTCCTTTGGCAAACTGGCAGGCAGTGTGTACCGTGGCCTACCTAGGACAATGGGAGCACACTCTCTCCCGCACCTCCTGAAAATCTGCAAACCCAAACCTCTAATAATCTCTGATCCCTTTATTCCTGAGCCACAGACACCACATCAGTCCCACACACAGCAAGCGCTCTCCTGTCCGCCTATAGCCATTCTCCCATCTGTGTACAACCAGCGGGCAGAAGGAGCGTGAATTTGCATATCCAAACCCACGATTATAAAATGTCATGTTTGCATGTTTCCAGGCATATTTACGAATACTCAAATATCATTCTCAAAACACACCCGGTTCACAAGATTACCGCCCAGTTAAAGTGACCCACAGGTGTTTGGAGAGGATGGTCTATCAGCCAAGACGGAAGCACTTCTTCAATGTGACAAAAAAAAAAACGGAAAAAATAAAGAAAACTGAACTTTGCAAGACACACAATGTGCAGGAGCCTCTTATATATATTTCAGTGCCACGTTTGAAATGTGCAGACGTGATGGATAATCCCCCATGGGCGCTTCTGGCGTCTGTGTGAGTACGGTGAAGGCGTCGAGGCAGGGGGAGGCAGCCCGCTGGCCACCGCACGGAGCGGGAAGGGGGGGGAAATGGCCGGTCTTACCTGCCCCGCAGTTCTCCTGCTTCTTGCCGGACGTTTTGGTCTCCTGCTTGAAGGAGTTCTCGTCGTCAGCGTCTCCGTCGCCCCACCAAGACGGCTGCCCGTAGAGAGGGGTCCCCCTGTGCAGCGCCGAAATGTCTCCTGGAACACAAACACAGGACTGTCCGTGTGATCCGGATCGGATTCCCCTCCCGTGCTACCTTAGCGCAGTGTTAACTACAACTACGGGCTGAGCTACTATAAGAATCTGAGGGAAAGTGAAATGAATATCTATCCACAGCCGTGCCCTAAATGTCACTCCAAGTTTGCCTTGCGTTCTAGAGCAGTGTGTCTCAATCCATTCCTACAGGAATGTTTTCATTCCAACCACCACTTAATCATGCTCAAGTGATCATTAACAGATGACCGATGCGGATGATAGGTTGGGAGCGGAGGTTGGCATTAAAATGTAGGAATGGATTGAGAAACACTGTTCTGGAGAGCTCTGTATCTTTACCCTGTTGCCCCTGACGATGGGGGAGCCGGGGCTGTTTTAACGGGCTCAATGCATTCGGCCACCAGCAGGGAACAGCACACACTCAGATATCAGGGCCTGCTTTGGCTGAAGGTACAGACAAAACCCCCCTGGCATTAACAATGGAACAGACTCTCCAGCTTATTCTTACTGTACCTTTTTAAAAACACTGGGTCAGACAATGTACAGGATGTACAGCACTGCCAAAGTAAGCATTTCCTGACTATTCCTTCATGATACAGCTATCATATCTTCTTACTGTATGGCCACACTAGACATCTTAGTATAGGGGAGGGTAAATCGAAAGAAATGGAAGGTGTAACTGGCACTAAATTGGGAGAAAAACAGGGAAGAAATTATGAATGCACTGTTGACTGGAGAAACGCTTATCTGTCAGTGTAGAAGCCCTATTTTATAAGGGAAGTCTGATTCGAGGTAAAATACTGAATAATTTCAGCCCGAATTAGGCTCTGATGAGCTCTGTTGAGTTTTTAATCATTCTCTCCGCCCCCTGTCAGTGAACTGGAATATAAAAGGATAGCTTCTTTATTCACGTGATGAATGGCGTTTAAATACAACATTCGTACAGATAGGATTATCATTTTCTGGCTGATGATGTTCATGCATTATAAATAGAGTTGAGGCACAGTATTCATAATGACCAAATCGACATACCACTCTAAAATTCTATGTAATATTCTTCTCTATAATATTCAGACTGTGGCATTTTTCGCAATCCATAAGGATGAGAACAAAATATGATTATACGCAACTACAGCAAAAGGCCACAGGGAGAGGCAGTGTGGCCACCACAGGGCTCCAGACAGGCTGGTAAAACTCGGCACAGTAAAAACACTCCGCTGGAACATAGACCATATACAACACAAGTCACCCTGTAGTCAACAAATAACACAAACGCATACAAGGCAGGAATTTCACGGCGGACGTAAGTGCCCTCCCGCCAAAGTGGCCGCTGATTTCAAAGTGCCCTCCAAATCAATAAAGCGCTTGTCCACAAAAATCCCCATCACTTTCAGCCTCACCGATATGCTCAAGAAATTGCCTTTAAGCACTCGCACAGGACCAGCTGACTCGAACCCGAATCCTAACCTGGATTGGGAAGAAGAAACTAAAAACTGACCTCAGACCAGTGCTCACGGGCAACTTCCAGCTGCAGCCACGACGCTGCTCCAAAATGTGTAACGCTTATCAGGCCTGGGCATTGGGTCGGTAAACGGAAGCAAGGAGAGACTAGGAACACTGAGCTGTTGCTGGCTAACGCTATTAGCCATGCTAATGCAACGGTGCGAAAAGAGCATGTAAGACGCTAGTAGCTTACGCTACTAAGGTAGCTCGAAATATCAGCTTACAAGAGCCAACGGTTGGATGTGTTTTTCAATGGGTGAGTTGAGGCTAGCATTAGCCTATCGTCTGGTAGTTGAATAATATGGAGAAATATTTTGGACAAATATTTTAAAGTTCCTATATGTCTTGTTGATCCATCCACATGGTGTTGTTGATACTTTTTTGTTTGTGAGCGTCCAAACGGCAAATATAATGGGAGTTAAAATGCTTATATAGCTACTTTTGTTGTATATATGAAGTCTCAGTAGCAAGGCAGACAAGTCAGAGCCTCAGCCAGGTCAGCCAGTCCAGCAGTATGTGCCCCCATCAGAGCTGTAGATGCCATGTAGATCTATGCCATGAATATATGCTGTGATATCAAATTTACTAATCTTTACAATGCATCCTATACCCAGTATTTATTTCAAGTTGACTCACAAAACCTCAAAAAAAATCTACTGCACTGATCTCTCTTTCTTGTGGGTTTTAAAATGCATATTTGTATGCTGGTAGAGTAGCTTCAAAACTAACACATTTAGCTATTTTTTCACATTTAGCCTTTGGCCTTTGAATTGGTAAACATATTACCATTCACCGAAGGCCAAAGTGGCCTTGCCCTGAAAAATCGTAAATTCCAGGTCTGGATGGATGATGAATGTATTTATTAGATATGTAAATGGATATCCTTTATAAATGCCTTTTGGGACAGGATTTCCAATAAACCTTGGCTCGACTTACTCCACATATCCATCAGAATGTTCTGAAACACACACACACACACACACACAGACACACACACACACACACACACACCCACACACACATAGAAGCATGCATGCACACACAGGCACACACACAGTCTCACACTCACACACACACACACACACACACACACACACACACACACACACTCACACACACTCACACACACTCACACACACTCACACACACTCACACACACTCACACACACTCACACACACTCACAGGCTCAGGAGGGGGTTCGCCTGAAGCAGACAGTGTGGGTGTGAGGGCGCTGTTAAGTGTTAACCCTGACATGAACAAGCCCCTGCTTTTCAGAAAGATGTCTGTGACACAACGTTTATAATTACATGAATTCAGGATGCTAAATCGGGATAAACACAGTGTTCTGGGCACCAGCATCAAGCTTGTGCTCCGGCTCCAGCTGACTGCTTCACAACATCTGCTGAGCTGGTGGACCCGAGACTCCGCCCTTTATCCGAGACTCCGCCCTGTCCCCTGAGACTCCGCCCTGTCCCCGAGACCCCGCCCTGTCCCCCGAGACCCCGCCCTGTCCCCCGAGACCCCGCCCTGTCCCCCGAGACTCCGCCCTGTCCCCCGAGACTCCGCCCTGTCCCCCGAGACTCTGCCCTGTCCCCCGAGACTCTGCCCTGTCCCCCGAGACTCTGCCCTGTCCCCCGAGACTCCGCCCTGTTCCCCTGAGACTCCACCCAGTTGCGTGAAGACAGTATTGCGTGTGTGTTTGAAGGAATACTGAGGTGAATTGCTCTATGGATGTGAGCAACTGGTCCTTGCAGTTGGGACAAGTGACATTTGACCATGTGACCCCAGTTCCCTCAAGTGACAATCAGGGATCCTCCCAACAAGGAGGGCCACTGTGGACCCACTGACTCTGTGGTCCTAACCTCAGATGCCTCACTTTTGCACTTATAGGAGAGCATTGTTCATACAACCACAGAACAAACAACATCAGTAGAAATTGGCTTCCTTGTTGAGCAAAAAGGGGAAAACCTAAGCAAGGAAAATGCAACTATATATAAGACCATCCAGGCATGAAAGTGTGGGGAAAGCCGTTAGACATGAAGGAGCGTGTGCTGAGTGCTTGTATGTGGAGCTACTCCAGATTTCTGCCAAGTTCGTTCAGACCATTATTTATCAGATATTATTTTAACAACATTTCCCTGATTCTGTGTCTGTCAAATGCTATTTCTCTGTAAATTAAGCACAGTCACTTCTTTTCACAGTCTGAGTTCAACTGAACTGGTCCTGAAGTCTGTGAATCACTGCATACAGTATATGATTGGTAGATGGGTGCTGCATTACTCCCTAGTATTCAGAAGATCACCCACCACAGATAATTAAATCTTACGCCTTAGGAACCGTCTCGCACATCGGGAACCAGACATCGCAACCCGTCAGCCATCATTTTCAGGCCAGCCCGCGGAAATATAGCTGGAGATGAGCTGCTCTTTACCCCGGCGCTAACGCTAACGCGGACGTGTCGATTATTCTGCACTGCTCCTGTCAGCCACATGCTGCACATAAGAAATAATCAGAGCAGAACTGCTCGATCCATACAGTCCACGTGCGGATCAGCATGTAAAGGGGAACCGCGGTGGAAAGGTGACTTCACCAGCACAAAGGTGATGTGTTTTATGATACGCACCAAGCACTTAGATGCATGACTGAACATTATTAACTGTGTCCCAAGAGCCTCTCAATCTTCAGGCCTCACATCCAAGCCACAGAAAACAGAAACGCAGAATCCCGTTGGGGAAAAAGACGGTTTATTGTTTGAGCACTAAGTGTAAAGACACCAAGTACAATGCAGGAAAACTTGTGGTCCGTTCACGGCGACTGTTGAAAAGCAACTTAGAAAGCAACTCACTGTGTCTTCTGTCTGGGTTTAACTCATGCTTCACACAGCTGACAGAAGACTCTCCAGTGATCACTTATAAATGAAACAGAGTTAGTGATAAGAGCCTGTCTCTCAGCCCACGACAGCGGGACAGGGAGTGATCGACAGCGGGAAGAGAACAGCTGCAGGGACTGCTGGGTGCCGAACATTTCTGATGAACGCAATAAAGACAGCCCTGTGCTTTTACAGCCATTAACTGCCGATAGTGACAACGAGCAATCAGATAAGACAACTAACTGATAGCTCTTTCAGGTGGGGGGGGGGGGGGGATTCTAATGAGAATCTTCTGGATTTATGATGGGCTGTTTGGCAGCTCCTGAGATTGGACAGGTGTATTGGGATAAACCTTGACCCAGAAATATATTGTGTGATTTATTGTATATTGTGTGATATTCTATAGTTTTGTAAATAATATATATATATATATATATACAGTATATATATGCTTTGGAAATACAAAAGTATGCTTGTCATGCCAAGTTTGAAGCTTGTCTGTAGAGTGGACGCACACTCGTTGGGCTATTATATTATACAGTGTTGGGGCCCCATGGCACCCTGCTGTTGAATTCTACATGGACTTCCTAAAGGGAGGGTTATGATCAACTCTAAAAACATTACCGGCTTCCTGGCTCTGATCAAGATCAAATCCCTTTACGGATGTATGGACTAAAATTTACGGCAACATTACTTTACATAAGCTCACGACATACATTTTTTTAATTGTCCACAAGATGTAAGCAAAGTGTAAATAACCCCCCCCATCGACACAACAACTTATCTCCAATTTCTTTGATTCACACTACAAGTGACGCAGTCGTGACGAGTCATGCAGAGGGGCGAGTTGACCAATCAAAAGGCATCTGGAGAGAAGCTCTGCAGAAGGCAGCATGGATGTATTTTAGTGTGGAGTTATTTGCACTTTATTTCAGTCGCGGTTTGAGGATCGTTTCTCCCGGCTCCACGTTCAAGGCAGACTGCGTGGTTTTCTCATTATTAAAAAAAGATAAGTAAATAAATAAACACTTTGTGGAAGACACCAGATGTAAATACGCGTTATTCGCGCCCTCTCAATGGATCCATTATTCAACGATCTAACCCAGGGGTCGGCAACCCATAACACTCAAAGAGCCATTTGGACCCGGTTTCCACGGAAAAGAAAACACTGGGAGCCGCACCATTTTCTGTCGACGGGGGGGTGCAAATGAATCGGTCGCAGCAAAAAAAAGCTGCGACCAGTTCATTTATTTCGCGGACCGGGGAGGGGGGTGCAACGCGAAAATAATTATTGCGCCCCAGCTCGTTCCGTCCCGCTCACCTGCCATCTTGTCGTCCCCCTTGAGTGCGTCTGTGGGTTTTGACAGAGCCTCGCCGGCCCCCTCCATGGCCTTGCTCTCCGCGGGTTTGGTGGGTTTGGCAGCGGGTGACTTGGCCTGTTTTGGTGACTTGGATGGCTCCCCATTGGAAGGCTTCTTACTCAGCTGGAGCTGGCTGGTAAACTTCTCGTGCTAATGGAGAGGCCAAATGCAAAGGGGTTTGGCATCATCAATGCCAGGAACAGTATATGACATAAACAGTGCCAGGTACAGTATATGACGTAATCAATGCCAGACAGAGTATATGACATAAACAGTGCCAGGTAGAGTATATGACATAATCAATGCCAGATAGAGTATATGACAGAATCAGTGCCAGGTAGATTATATGACATAATCAATGCCAGGTTGAGTATATGACATAATCAGAGCCAGATATATCCTCACATACTCACATAAAGCAGCTTCGGTCTTTCAGGTAAGTAGTGAAGACTGATGGACAGACTGTCCCTGCTAATCTGTTAACCTGACTCATTAACGTTAAAAATTCCAGCTCACAATAATATTATACTTATAGGGTCAGAGAGGTTTAGTTCAGTCCTGCCCTGCCAACGTTGTACAGGGCAGATCTGTCTCCAAGTTTACCTTTGGAGACAAACAACTGTACACGCAAGGTTTTGGGGCCCAACCTCTACACACCTTGGCCCGAGGGTGAGATGGTTCACTTCCCAAAAACCAGACCAACAAATCGAGATGGTACTCCACTAGCCACAACATTCACCTCTTTTCAAAGGCACAGAAAATGGTGCCTTTATGCTTTATAACAGACCTGAGTAAGGTCTCAGCTGTGTGTGCCTGTAGGTAAGGCCTCAGTTGTGTGTGCCTGTAGGTAAGGTCTCAGCTGTGTGTGCCTGTAGGTAAGGTCTCAGCTGTGTGTGCCTGTAGGTAAGGCCTCAGCTGTGTGTGCCTGTAGGTAAGGCCTCAGCTGTGTGTGCCTGTAGGTAAGGTCTCAGCTGTGTGTCCTAGGTAAGGCTTCCCAAGTCCTGCAGGAGAACCAGGAGAACTTGACAGCAGCCAGAGGAGGAGCAGCCCTCTCAACTCCTCTCCAACCCTTATATATAATATATACCATATTATATACAGATATACTACAGCTACATTTTGATATTTTAAAGCCATGTGGACTAGTGTTGGGCTGATCAGAAAAGTTAACTTGGCCCTTTGGCCTGTATTTAGAGCTCGGGTCTTAGTTTGAGGGGCCCCTGGTTTTAGCGGATCTGAAAGGCAGCACTATGACTCCTCACAAGCCACGGCTTCTCTGTGTCTGTGTAAGCACGTTTGCCAAACTGCGTCCTACCTTCAGCGCCTCCTCTGGAACGTGCAGCTCCCCCCGCACCACTGTGAACAGGTTGGTATGTGGGACAGGCTAAGGAAAGGCACTCTGATCACGGACGGTCACATTTGCTCGATTCACAGCTGGCGAGCCGAGCCAAAAAAATGCAATTCAACAGTCAGCAAAAATGGAAAACGAGAGTGAGGAAAATGTGCCATAGACGATGATGGGATTGAGTTAAAATGACACAGAGATAGTGATTCAAGCACAGTTTTGTGGGTATTGTATTGTAGAATGAGGGTATTATCATTGGGTATTATATCCATACAGCCAAGGTACACTAGGTCTGTGCACTGCACTTCATTAACATGAACAAAGGGCTAGTGCAACAGAAAATCTAACTCTCTAATTTACTCCGGTTTCTGATTGTATATAATGCTCTATAACTTTAATGTTGTTATTTTTGTCTCGTGTTGTTTTAGTAAATGTACCCAGGTCTCCCTGGAAAGCAGTATTATTACTGAGTGAGTGGACTATCCTGGTGAAATAAAGTTGAACATAGTCTAATAAGAATAAGAATATCTTAAGCGCTAACAAGAACAAGAACCAGAAACGTAGGATTTGAAATACGGTTAACCGTCGAGAAGCAGACAAACTCATTGAAAAAGACACTGATATTTCAGCAGGCATACACCAGAGATCCAGCATTTTTCTCTTTGCGTGCTCTTGTTTCAGCTCTCAGCGAAAACCGCTTTCATCGAGATTAAGTGGATTTTGTGAAGAGAAAGGAAACGGCGGTTAATGAGAGAGAAGAGCCGGTTAATGAATTCCTCTAACGCAGCCCTTCAGACTGCGTGGGTTTGAGTGCCCGTCCTAAAGACCGCGGCGCGCTGGGGAGGTAATGACGCCTTACCCGAGAGAGCCCAAACCTTACGGCGGAGCGGAGCGGGGAGGGGAGGGCCATCTGCCGGGAAAACAATGCGGTTGCCATGGCAGGGAAACGGATAGCGGCGCTTCAGAGAGCACGGCGTGAGACCTGACGAGACGCGGTCTGGAGGCGCCCGCACGAGAAGGCGGGCCTCGGCGACAGAGCGCGTCGTTTCGCCCCCCGCTGTTGAGACGAACGAGCGTCGAGCTCCTGCTCTTGCCCGAGTCTTAAAAGGATATCATATCCGAACCTCAGTTTGTCGTCAATCTTCAGGGTGATGTACATCTGCTCCTGGATTCTGACGTCATTCACGAACGTCTGGGGTGAGAAGGAGACAAAGGTTTTTGTCAATATTGAATACAATACATCTATCCAGTCCTACCAACAACAACAACCACATTTGCATAACCCTTCCAGCAGATACTGAGGCTCAATTGTTTGATGCGAACAGTCTGAAGATGTACTTAACGGCGATTGAAAGCGAGTGTTTATAGTAGGAATATGTGCTCTCGCTGCTCAATTCTGGCTTGACTCCTGAACGTTTTTTACAGCACTAATGATTAATGAATTAAGTTTGGATAAAACCTATTCCATCTATCCCCAGCAATCCGTTCATGGGCAACTGGTCACCGGGACGCACGCTGTGTGTTACCCTGGTGATATGTGGACATCGTCTGCTCTTATGTTACAGGGATGTACGATAGGTTGTCTATGTAACTTCTGCCACACAGTTGCAGATTCGTCAAAATAAAACAAAAGGCTGACTCTTATTATTCGTATCTCAGAATTTCTTGCCTTTTTGCGGAGAATGAGAAATCGTGATTGGTTGAGAGCTGCAGTTCTCCCTGGGCCCGTGAGAGCTGGTTATTAGTCTCCACAGTGCACGCTTGGGCTGCATGAGCTGGCAGCACTCCAGGGCCACAATATTAGGTTTAACAATCTGGGCCAAATCCAATCAAATCTTTGACCCAGTCAACAACACTAATTGCTAATTGCTCAAAACCGTTTAAGCCAGCCCTGCGAGAAGTAAACACACTGCAGCTCATATCGGGCCTGCGACTGGTTTCACCTGATTCCAGCAGCCCCGTGATAGAAGGTCTTCGGTTGGTGAGGCACATACGAACATAAGAATGTTTGAGGACAAGAAGAGGCCATTCAGCCCATCTGGGCTCATCATTTTGACCAGACAAATGTGTCGAGCCTGGACCTCCAGGGTCCCTTACATGATCTGAAAAGAAGGGTCCGCACATATACAACTCTCACCAATATGACACCGTGACCACCAGAATGTGGTTAATTTTTTAATTTTGTCCAAAAGGTAGACTGTGGCCTCCTCCTGGCCCAGAAACACAAACTCTTCCAGTAGCAACTTGGTTTTCCCAGGAGGTCTCCCATTAAAGTACTAACAAAGCCCAGCCCTGCTTAGCTCCAGTACTAACCAATCCCAGCCCTGCTTAGCTCCAGTACTAACCAATCCTGGCACTGCTTAGCTCCAGTACTAACCAATCCCAGCCCTGCTTATTTGACCTGAGAAGGCTGCAGCGTGGTATGGCTGCCGGCAGGAGGGCGGGGCGTTTATGAGGAAACCGCAGGGAGAGAGGGAATGTAGGAGCATGAGTCATAGGAAGTGGCTGTGTGGCGGGCTTCCTGTCTGAGGAACTGTGTCAGGAGCCACGTGGTGGTGGTGGTGGTGAATCCAGGGTCTGAGAGAGGAGGAGCGATTACACAAACACATGAGTCAGGCTTCACTATTCTGGCTTCACCTTTCTGAGGAACTGGCAGGAAATACATTTCCTAAGTGTGGTGTCATCCTTATAAAAGCCAAAAAAGAACGCAGAAAGGAAATAATACAACTTTCAACCAGGAAAACACACATCAGGGCAATTCTGTGGAGTTAGGTCAGCTGTACCATGAAGTAGTACAAAAGTTTTTTTTTTTTTTTTTTTTGATGCATCAATAATTTGTCATATTAACCCATTAAGACCTGGAGTGACGTTTAGGTCGCATCGATTTTGCGATTAATGAAATGCGCTGTGATTCGCTGAAATAGACGTGGGGGAAATGAAGTGCACGTTGGTGTCGGCTTTTTTTTTTGAAATTTTTTCCAGAAAACCCTCAGGTTTTAAGAGGTTGTGTAGAATAATTGCTTAGGTTTTAATAGGCGTTTTTAGCAGGCATTTTAGGTCTGAATGGGTTAAACTGATATCCTATGTCTCGTAATTGACCTTGAACATTTTAAAGATCACATTCCTGTCAACAGCTAAATGTATTTTACACATTCGATGCAGCTTCAAATGTATTCTTGAGAGTTTGGGTTTTACCATTTCTGCTGAACAGAGTGGTTTTCGCCTTTTTAATTCAAGCCAGATCTAGCATCGGAATGCCCTGAATATAGCACCACCGTATAACCTTCTCATTACAAACTGCTGAAGCTAAGCAGGAGCGGAATTGGTTAGTACTTGGACGGGAGACATCCTAGGAAAAACAAGTTGCTGCTGGAAGAGATGTAGGTGGACCTGTATGGGACAGTCTTCCCCCTGGACCAAACCAAATTCAATACCCCGGCACTGTGCTGCAGAAGGGGACGTCCTTCGGATGAGACGTTAAACTGAGGTCCTGCCTCACTGCGGTCATTCAAGATCCCGTGGCACTTTTTCAAAAGAGCAGGGGTGTTATCCCAGGTGTCCTGGTCAAATTCCCACAAACACAGTCTCTCGACATCTGGCCACTTAATCATCCCCCTTACGTCTGATTGGCCACACAATCCCTCGCATTCCCTGCCCACATCGATCCCCCAGGTCATCGCTGCGGAAGAGCATCGGGTCCTCAGAGGACACACATAAATAAATGATTAAATCAATCACCCCGTTCAGGCTCCCCAAGTCCTTCACTTTGTGTTCGTCGCTGGCCGTCTCGTAGTTGATGACCGCGTGCTGCTTGTCAACGCTCCGTGACTGGAAACACAAGCACAGGCAGAGGGACACAGGCATGGTTAGGTTTATGGCAGTGGTGTGCGTCCCGACGCTGGCCACGGCGGCCGGGGATAGATCCCACCGGCCGCGCCAGAGTCGGCTCTGGCTGGGAGTGCCACCCGAGGGCGGCGATTGGCTGTCCGCCCCAGGGAGGGGGGGAAGGAAGCCGACAGGGCGTTCGCTGCGCACAGGAGTGGTCCTGTAGTACCAGGTTGCGGTCTGCGGCATGGCGGGCGCCGTCACGGAGGAGACGATACTTCGCAGCGAACTCAAATAAAAAAAAACATAAATACAAGAAAAATAGCGGGTGTAATTAGCTACCAAATTGGGAGAAAAACAAAAAACTGGGATAAAATCCTAAACAAATTATAATTATTATGGCAGTGGTGTCCACCCCCTAGTCCTGGAGATCCACGACCCAGAGGGCTTAGACAGGCCCCCGAAACCAGCACCCGACCGACAGCTGGAACAGCGGGTAACATAAGGGCCTATCAAATCATCGAAGCCAGTGTAATATTACTGACCTTCTGATTAAGATCACCACTGGCGCGCGCGGAGCGGAGAGCGGCAAACAGTCAATAAACGCAAAGCGCCGGCTAGTAAGAGATATCACTTGACGCTGAAGTCGCATCGATCTGCTTCTTAGAGACGGGCCGAAGATGAAACGGAACACCACCGTGCGCTGTAAAATATGGTGGAGAGCGGCCATCGCTGTAAGAGTCACGTTGATAAATTGATTCCTTAGAGGAGGGGGTGTGACACAGTATATTCACGCGGTGTCCTTACGTTCAAATGTAACCACGTTTCAGAAAGCTGCAGCCATTTGGAGTCTGGTTTAGGGTTTCACTTCGCGCTCTGTGTGACAAGCGCATACACTGCTCAACATTACCTTACGTTCAATAAGTCCCTGCGCTTGCACAGGGTTTGCCCTTGAAGGTTGACCCCGAAGAGCTGATTACAAACACTCTCCATTACCTTCCCTGTGATTTCAATGAAGCTCACTCGTATCGCCAACGCCAGCACAAACACCCTGAGTCCAGATTAACCAAACTGAACTACAGCCATGAACTAAGCACCTCACATTTTTTGGGGGTATACATACAACACAAAGCAAATGTATTATATTTCCCATAATATACAACAGAGAGTTACAAGGTTATGCACACATAATTCTAATTTGTATATCAAAAATGCGATAGACACTTCTTAGACCAGGGATCAGTTTTCATGGGCATTCCACATATTCCAAATAAAGAGCTCAGAGAGTAACTGAGAGTTGTGTGATAATGTGGTGGAAAACTTTTCCGCTCCCCATCAAGCTACCTCCCATGTATTTCACATTTCATCAGCAGATAGCACACACTAGTAGCATGCATGTCATATTTTAAAGGTCAACCAGTCCAAAGCTTGCATGGCATTGCTTTTCTAGTAATAAAAAGCATCTCAAAATAACATAAAGATCTCCTAATAAACTAAATATAGATATTGTCATACACTTTTCATTATTTTATTTTTCACAATACAATAAACATAAGCAGTTTCATAAATGGCTCTAACACTAATACAATGGAATGCATTCTCCAAGACATGTACTTAGGTATTGTTGTGAACACATATCACTTATCATACATTACACATTACCTATTATAGTGTTTATTTAGTCATTAAACTATTTATATAGATGTTCAATATGTTTATTTAACGATGTCATGAACGTCTCACAAGGTACGGTATCAGGCATTCATTGGGTCATGTCGCTCAGTCAGTCACTAAGGTTACTGTAAGGACACGCCCACTAGGCTCATATAAATGTGCACACCCCTCCAAGAGGTCCTCCCATCGTATCTGCATGTGCTGCTCACTATGGCACTGCTCAGCCCTGCTAGTGAGTAAACAAGGTCAGAAACGAGGGAGTGTGAGAGAGAAGAAGGCTGGCTGCTGGGGCGGGAGGGGGAGAGGGAGAGGGGGGGGAGAGAGAGAGAGAGAGAGAGAGAGAGAGAGAGAGAGAGAGAGAGAGAGAGAGAGAGAGAGAGAGAGAGAGAGAGAGAGAGAGAGAGAGAGAGAGAGAGAGAGAGAGAGAGAGAGAGAGAGAGAGAGAGAGAGAGAGAGAGAGAGAGAGAGGGAGAGGGAGAGGGAGGGAGAGAGAGAGGGGGAAAGCAAGCACTAATGAAAAAACTGAAGGAAGGAGTATTCTGATTTCCTGCCTCAAGTCTCTGCCATCTCAAGCAGGCGAGGTTTAACTGGCCCTCGCCTGTGATTGAGAAGTGAATTAGGGGATTCCGATTAACGATCAACCTTAATTTCATTAAAGAAATGTCCTGCATTTGGGGAGAGAAGATGTGGTGCTTCCCTTGTCTGACATCAGACTGCACATTCAATTTGACTGGGGACAGACAACCAGCGGTTTTGACAACGAGAAACAGTGAGCGGAGGGCGATTCCTGATGCAGCACACTACACCAGGGTCGTGCCTCCTCTGAAGATCAGGCCAGCGATTAAATGAGATAATAATCTCAACATAATACAGGATTAGAGTGTAGGTACTGTGCACAGTGCAGGGCACTATGTTAGCGCACAGCCAGGGGACAGACCAAGGCAAACAGGTGCTCACAGCAGCCATGGCATCACCTGTGCACCGTTATCACAGACAGCAGCCTGCATCGCACCGCTACCAAACTGAAGAGCCGCATCGTGCGTTTCTCTCACTCCGAAAAGCGTCTCTTACAGAGCCGCGATCAGCACACACAGGGCCGCAGGCTCCAACCAGCGGAGGCCGGACTCCTCTGTGAGTCGTGGCTGGGTCTGGGTCTGGGTCTGGGCCTTCAGGCTCTCCTGAGTGCAGACAGACGAAACTCTTATTTTAACGGAGAGGAGTGAGAGGCCAGAGGGTCTTTGTCTGCGATGTTCTGTTTCTGCTCTCGAGGGGCCAAAATTCTAAACAAGGTGCCAGGACTCGTTTGATCAGCTCCTCTGCAGTAAAGAGACTGTAGGTCTCAGTTCTGACCTCCAGAAAAATGTGTGTTTCACCATTCATACCTCCCGGGTATGATGAACGTGCTCATGGTAGACACACATTTCAGACACTCAGACACAAGAGAAAGAGAAAGCCAGAAAACACTTGAATTGTAATAATGATAATGAGAGTTTGGCCATTTATTAAACAGAAGTCATGTTAAACCTTGCCATGTATAGCACACCTATAGTATAGTACACTGCAAAGTACAGTGATGCTGTATCTCACAGGGTATTTCGCCATACTGTTATCGTTTTAAATCAGTATTTTATAAGACGTTTGAAATTAGATTCAAAGCTGTCTGGAGCTATTTAAAAACACTGGACGATGTAACTCGAGCTGGACAAAGACACACCCTTCTGATTTGTGTACGATGGGAACAAAGGCTCATGGGTAGCATATTCAGCTAAATCACTGCGTCTCAATGGGCCCCCCACAAGGCACAATCAAACCGTGCGAGTGCCGACTGTGGCTGGGAGTCCCCTGGGGGGTGCATAATCGGGCATAACGTTGCCAAGGAAGTGAGGGTTGTCAGGGTGTTTCCTGCCTCACTGCAGAATGGTGACTTCTCTTGGTGATCAGACGGCTGCAGTCTGGCATGTGTGTGCAGTGTGTATGTGTAATGTGTGTGTGCAGTGTATATGTGTAAGTGTAAAATGTGCAGTGTGTATGTGTGTGCAGTGTGTATGTGTAAGTGTAAGATGTGCAGTGTGTATGTGTGTGCAGTGTGTATGTGTAATATGTGCGTGCAGTGTATATGTGTAAGTGTAAGATGTGCAGTGTGTATGTGTGTGCAGTGTGTATGTGCAGTGTGCACATACAATATATACACTACCGGTCAAAAGTTTTAGAACACCCCCATTTTCAAGTTTTTACTGAAATGTAAGCAGTTCAAGTCCAGTGAATAACCTGAAATGGTACAAAGGTAAACTGGTAAACTGCCAGAGGTAAAAAAAGAAAAAAAAAAAAAAAAAAAAGAAAAGGTTATTCACTGGACTGCTTAAATTTCAGTAAAAACTGGAAAATGGGGGTGTTCTAAAACTATATATATATATATTTTTTTAAATAATTTTTGTTTCTGATTTTTATCAAATTTTTATCCCAATTTGGTAGCCAATTAGACCCGCTATTTCTATGTCAATCCCCCCCCCCCAGTAATGTGATTTCGCTGCCGTAGTCCTGCGACAGGTAGTGACGAAGGCGACCTGACACCTCTTCCGAGACGGCACTCCCTGGGGCGGGCAAGTCTCGACCGCCAGTAACTACCGTTCAAAAGGTACTACAGGGCCACTCTTATGTGCGGCGAACATCATGTCGGCTTCCCTCCCCCCTCCCTGGGGTGGACAGCCAATCGCCGCCCCTAGTGGGGCTCCCGGCCAGTGTATATATATTTTTTCTTTTCAGAAAAAGAGTTAAATTTGATCAGAGCTAAGCCTATGTGTTCTTTAAACTGGCTGAAGGAGAACCTGTGAGAAGGAAGCAAGATATCTCCTTGAACGGCGTGTGTAACAGTGTAACTACGTGTGTAACAGTGCGTGCAACTCTGTACGTAACATTTTTTTATTTTTTTTATTTATAGTTTCACATTTTTACCCATTTTTCTCCCAATTTGGTTGCCAATTATACCCTCCAATTCACCTTCCCTGAGTCCGTCGCCCATCCTCGAGCGAATTTTTCCCACCCGGTAGATCCGCCTCCTCCGAGACGGAACCCAACCATGGACGCCTTTCCTGCTCCTCGACGACAGCCAAATCGGGACTAACGGCCAGGGCCGGTCTGGCAGAGACGGGTTTCGAACCGCGTCCCTGATAGGCAGCCACACTCGTATCGGACCAGCCAAGATATGGTGCGTTAGACCGCTACGCTGTCCGCCTTCAGCGTGACAGTGTGTGCAACTGCCTGTGTCGGCCCCGTGTAACTGCATGTGTAACAGCGTAACAGCGCGAGTAACAGTGTGTGTAACTTGGAGTGTAATGACTGTGACCTTTTCAGAGATGAGCCAGATCTGTCACATGAGAACAGCACTCTGCCACTGGCGCGGGAGAGAGGACGGTGATCTGGCACCACTGACACATAAACCCAATTTCAGAACGGCACAACAAGCCACAAATCAAGCGGGATGTTCAGCAACATCACAACAGAGGATAAACCCGTTCATCTGTTAAAAAAACGCATGAAGACACAGTTCGCCCGTTGGCGCAAAAGCTGCTAATTAGCATCTGGAAAATAACACGGACAGGAAAACGTACGACCGGCGCTGTAGTACAGGTCTGATAACTCCGGTGTGCAAACGCACAAATGCACACCTTCCTGCTGCTCGGGCCCAGATGGCGAGGGCATAATTGCATTCGGCACCGTTGTGTGAAGTGTCCGAGCAAGGAAATCCAGGGCTAAATACACGTCGCCGACCATGTGATCAGTCAGCAGCCAGTAGAAAGCCAGTCACATGGTTGAAGCCTATACATTTGTTTTCCTGTTAGCTGACTCATACTAAAAACAACGTCTCTCTGCTCTGCCATTTCCCCTCTGGTCAGAGGAGGGACGGTTGGGGGAAAAAATAACCCATTTATATAAAAGGACCTTGTTATAGTGTCATCCCAAGGCCTGTTTTGCTGCATAGCTCTATATAGTCTACACTGTTTTTCTCTTTTTAGGCAATTAAGCCAGGCGAAATGCACTTTATGAGCATACACTAATGACCTGCTGTTTAATGATGCCACCCTGAGCGGTGTGGAACACAACCCGAGATGGGGGCGGGAGAGGGGGGGGCGAGCTGTTTTGGGGGCTGCTTTCAGCCCCGGTTCAGAAATCACTGCAAATGCATTTAACCACCTGCACAGTTGCTGGGTAAAGTATAATAGTCATAGAGAGTCCAAAACATAAGATGTAAACAAATGTAGAAAACAATATATAAATACCAAATAAAAAAAACATAAAAAGACTCGGGGGTCAGGTCGGGTTGATGACTTCAACGTCGTCGACGATGGCCACGTGAAACCGGCGCCGCAAAGTGCTCATGCACACAGAGCCGTTTCCTCCGCGGTCATTTCTCTCGACCGAAACGTCCGCTGTGAAGAGACTCAGAGACAGATCTGCGAGCCTGGAATCGAACGGCGATAATGCGAGGGCGCGCAGGTAAGTCTGTCTGTTGATGTGCCCCGAACTGGAAGTGGAGCCAGTGTGAACACAGGAGCCGCAGGGGGCCTTGGAGGGGCAGGTCAATTCCACCCGAGGGGAACGTGGCATCGGCGTGATTTACCGGAGCGGTCCGGCTGGGCTGCGGCTCACAGCTGTGGCAGGAAATGACAGGAAACGCCTTTATTTACGGCTTCTATACTCCAGGAAATATTAGCAATATGAATGAAATACATAATGATCAGTTCCACAGTTTCCATAAGGGGCAGGTCCTGTACTAATCAGGACCATAGTCGCAGTAATTGACCGGGTGATGAGAAATCCAGCCTTTTCACAATCGCTGATGTAGAGGCTGGCACGTGCTGGCAGGCACACCTGGCACTCGCCGCATCTGGTACTTAGCAACCAACCCCCCGCGCCCGTGCCCGGGACCATGCCAGCCTGCCCACTCACCACAGTGCACCACCCCTGGACAGGCTAAATTTACCCCACAAGGAATCTGCCCCACTTTCTATTCATAGCACTCACATATGCCTTACATACATCCACAGACACACACACGCACACCCACCCCACACCCACACACCGATACACACCCCCACACCCCCCACACCCACACCCACACCCACACCCACACATTTACGCCCATATGCACACACGTACACACACAGTTATGGCCAGATCAACACACACCCACACCCATATACACACACAACCACACCCACACACACACACAAAACCACACACACACCCACACCCCCACCCACCCACACACACACACACACACACAACCACACCCACACAGTTACGGCCCGTTGCCAGGGGAACCCAGCGCCCAGGAGAGCCACGCCCTCCCGCCAGACCGGGCCCTCTCTCCTCCTCCACCCTCGGCGTGTCGTGCAGCGATGGCCGCAGCGGCCTGGCCTGGGGGCAGGGCCCCCTTAGACTCACGCTCTGGGGAGGAGCAGCGTCAGACCGCACAGCACAGTGAGATCACGTGAAGGACCACGGTGCATCATATCAATATATATTCATGCGAATGATGTCCAGGGGGCTCCGCAGAGACCATGCCCTGCTGAGATGTTACGGCTAGCACTCTGCGAGGATGCTGAGTCTAAATTACAAGCCTGAGGCTTTTATGGGGGGGAAAAAACAGGACCTACATATTTTACAGTGTGTGTTATGGACTAATTGCATCCCTACGTACGGCGCATAAAACGGGGAAGAGAGGCTCGTTTGTCGTTTATTATTTACGATCTTTAAACGGGACAAGATCACGCTCTCTGCATTACCTCAGGATCTGGGACAGGGCGCGCTGCCAGGCACCGCGGCGGAGGGGCCGACACTGAGGCCCACGTTCACACTGCGTTTACGCTGCGCTCAGACCGCGCGGTTTTACCGCTCGCGCGTCGTCACCGGCGTACGGACCGGCCTCACTCGGTCTCACATCCGTCCGCTGAGCCGCGCGACATTCAGGGTCCTCATGGGTCCGGTCGAAGGAGCCTGATGAATTACTTTCTTAATGTCAGACAGGAGACCCCGGAGAGGGCCTGAGGGGGAGGATCTGTGCCGTCCCCACCCCCGCCCCCCGCCCCCGCTCTCATCTCACACACACAAACACGGCGGAATAACAGAGCCGGCTCTGTCCTGTCTGCAGCCTCGCGACCCGTGATCCCGGAGAGGTTAGAGGTAGTGTGAGGAAGGCGCTGTTCTCCGCTCGCTGCCACCACATCCGCTCACGACTGCAGCGGCCCTGCTGCCGCACGAGGTGCTCCTCCCTGAGAGCATGCCTGCAATAAGAGGACCCCTTATACAGCACGTCCGCAATCAGAGGACCCCCTATACAGCACGCCTGAAATCAGAGGGGCCCCTATACAGCACGCCCGCAATCAGAGGACCCCCCATACAGCACGCCCGCAATCAGAGGACCCCCTATACAGCACGCCTGCAATCAGAGGGGCCCCTATACAGCACGCCCGCAATCAGAGGACCCCCATACAGCACGCCCGCAATCAGAGGACCCCCTATAGAGCACGCCTGAAATCAGAGGGGCCCCTATACAGCACGCCCGCAATCAGAGGACCCCCATACAGCACACCCGCAATCAGAGGACCCCCTATACAGCACGCCTGGAATCAGAGGGGCCCCTATACAGCACACCCACAATCAGAAGACCCCCTATACAGCACACCCCGCAATCAGAGGACCCCCTATACAGCACGCCTGGAATCAGAGGGGCCCCTATACAGCACACCCACAATCAGAGGACCCCCTATACAGCAAACCCACAATCAGAGGACCCCTATACAGCACGTCCGCAATCAGAGGACCCCCTATACAGCACGTCCGCAATCAGAGGACCCCCTATACAGCACGCCCGCAATCAGAGGACCCCCTATACAGCACGCCCACAATCAGACGGGCCCCTATATTGCCTCTGTACAGAAACCTTATGCTTATATTACCTAATTATTGCAACAATTATGTCCAGGTATAGTCTTGGGAGAAATAAAATTCACCAAGACGCAGCTCTCCTCAGAGGCAAACAAGCACTACGTTGGGCAGAGTCAACAGTCTGTACAAGGCGAAAACTGTTCATTTCAATCCACTCACATACACACACACACACTCACACACACCTATACTCACTTACACACGCAAACACACACGCAAACACACACACACACACACACACACTCACACACACACACACACACACACGGGACAACGCCACCTGCTCCTATCTCCTCCCCACAGCAGTCC
Source organism: Aldrovandia affinis (assembly GCA_029706075.1). Classification (NCBI taxonomy): domain Eukaryota; kingdom Metazoa; phylum Chordata; class Actinopteri; order Notacanthiformes; family Halosauridae; genus Aldrovandia; species Aldrovandia affinis. The sequence continues at coordinate 1,275,343 of JAINUG010000213.1, forward strand.
GTTCTCACCTGCCGTCCCACCTTCTGACAAGGTCACATGGGGTCTCTGTGCTTATCTCTACTGGCCACAGTTTCATTCAGCACATCAATCACTCCAACGCAGTCAACGTGAACGTGAACAAAGGGAAGCATTCATTAGCAAACACAACGGGGGATTGTGATCTTTGATATTAGATCTAGGAAGAGGAGGGAATTACCCCAGTGGTGTCTCTTTGTAGCCATGCCTCTCTTATGAAAATATAAATAACAGTGCTAAATGAGGGCTAACCCGAGTAAGGTTCTGACAACATTGTCAACGATGCTCTGAATCTTTGTGACCTCACATTAAACATCAGTGGCACTTTGCAAAAAAGGATATTAAATATATCGTGAAGTAAATACCCCATGCCAGCATTTTAATTAATTCATGAATCAATAGCCATCCATCACCTAAATAGACGACAAATTCAGGCAAATTAGCAGTAGCTGTCTATGTGGGGCATTAACTGGGAAACAAAGAAATGTGGTTAATGAATGCCAACTGCCATGTTAGCTTGTGAGGGAATACAGAGAATGCTAATCATCAAAACAAAACTGGGTAGGTAAGGCCATTAGAAAATGAGTTATACAACTACATTTTAATTAATCTAACCTTTTCAACATGCAAGTGCACAGTATTTGTGCATTCCTATAATACATTCCTATAGTCCTATAATAATGTGGTTCTGTGTGGCTCAGTTGGTAGAGCACAGCGTTGGCAACGCTTAGGTTGTGGGTTCAATCCCCACTGGGGCCACATATACTGAAAATGTATCCATTCACTACTGTAAGTCGCTTTGGATAAAATTCATTCATTAATTCATTCACATCTGTGATGACTTGATGAGCTTCATCCAGCATTCCCTGTTAAGCATTGCATTGCGAAGAGACAATCCGCACAGTCCTGTCTCCAGGATAAAAGCGTATATCTTTTGGATAAAAGCGTCTGCTAAATGGCATATATTATATTATATTATATTACAGTGTAGTTTGTTTTGAGGTGCTGGGCCTCTGAAACAGTCAGACCGGGCCCCTGGTACAGTGAGACCAGGTCCTTAATGTGGTCAGACTGGGTCCCTGATACAGTTAGACCGGGCCCCTAGTACAGTCAGACCGGGCCCCTGGTACGGTGAGACCGGGTCCTCAGTAAGGTCAGACCGGGTCCTCAGTAAGGTCAGACCGGGTCCTTACCTGTAGCATGAGTTCGCAGTCGTCCCGCCCCACAAAGATCATCTCGCGGGGCAGGCGGTGTCTGGTGCCACCACTGCTCACCAGGAACCAGGACGTGAGGCTCATCTCTGCTCGGCTGGCCGTCGCGCCGTGGGGCCTACGGCATCCTGTGGGAGAGGGAGAGGGAGAGAGAGGGAGGAGGTGTTACAGGCTGTCTGTCGAGCCGCCCAGAGGCCTCCTCCTGCCCCGCTGATCCATCCCAGATGCTGCAGGAAGTGACGCGGGCCTCTTGGCCCTGGTTTCTGGCCGCCACTCATTCACCCTGCCCCCCACCCCCTTCTTTTGTTTGTGGGGAGAGGAGGCCAGACTCAGCTGTTCCCAGTTACAGCTGCAGGCGCTGGAAGGCAAAAAAACTCAAGTTCTGAATCAGAGCAGGCTCGATACAGAAACTCAAACCCCCTCCCACACAACCTTATGACCCTCCCCCACCCCCCCAACCCCCTAAACGGGCAGCACAAACAGCAACGTGGTTGTGCGCTATCTTCATACCACGTTTTAACCTCTTAAAGAGTTGCCTGCTATATTATATTAACACCTGCATACCTAGATACAGATCTACTATATAACTTACACACTCCAGTAAAAAACACTTCTGACATGTTCTTACTCCAGTGAAAAACACTTCTTACTGCACAAAGTACTGTATTCTGATGAATGACTCTGCACTTCTCTTAGGCGATATTTTGCATTAAACTTAATGATCCTGGCGAAACATTATACAAGGCAAAGAGGACAGCGGAGGGCCAGAGGTCACTAAAACCTCTCCTTTTACATCTCAGAGAAGGCCAAGCGCGATGAAGCGGCCAAACAGGAGGGCTGGATGGGTTTCCGGTCAAACCGCCGGGTGTCGTTTTCAAAAACCCGTCAGAGCTCCATTCTGCTCCAACTGCCGAAATAACAGTGCTGCTGTTCCCCGAACCGCTGCAACACCATGTGACTGAGAGCGCGAACGAGGTGCCGGGGATCGAATTACACGCCAGCACAGTGTCCGTTTCAGGACAGCGTCAGACACGTTGCCTCAAACCCTCGAGACAAACCTCCACAGAGTTTTTTCAAAGCAAAAGGAAAAAGATTTGTGAAACCTCCAATTTGGAGTCGGTGTCAATGTCGGGAAAAATTCCCTCAGACAAACCTCTGTCATTCAGACCTGGTGTAAACGGAATACACAAACAAAGTAATACACAAACCCAGAAATGAGAAATAGTGGGCATCACGCCAATTTACACCTGTGACATAAATCAACAGTTAATCAATTGTATGGAGAAGGCTGGGCTGCATATACCACCTCTTATTTTATGTAGTCATTTACTTGTCAGGGACAATGTAAGTAAACATTGTTACAGATTAAAACATGAAACAGGGCATACACTGCATACAGGGTCTCTAGCCAGAGCTAATTTGCGACCCCTGTCTGCGGCTACGCTTTTGAAGTTTGAAAGGAGTCTGAGGACTGAAGTGAGACACCCCCTTTCTGCACAGAGACTGCCCTCTCACTCCGGCCCTTTCACCCCAACACCTCTGAGACACTGCTCTCTCTCTCGGGCGCGGCGCACAGTACTGGCAGAGCCTCAATCTGAATACCCCATGGAGCGCTGCCTCGCGCTGCCCCTTATTTACACTCCTGCTCCTGGAACCCGAGGCCGAGCCAGACCCTGGTACCTGCCTCTCCGCCACAGTAATACAGATTACATTACACAGACAGGGCCTCACTGAGAGAGACAGACAGGGCCCCACAGAGAGACACACAGACAGGGCCCCTCAGAGACACACAGACAGGGCCACACTGAGAGAGACAGACAGGGCCCCTCTGAGAGAGAGACAGACAGGGCCCCTCAGAGAGACACACAGACAGGGTCCCTCAGAGAGATACACAGACAGATGGGGCCCCTCAGAGAGAGAGAGACAGACAGACAGGGCCCCAGGATGGGGGCCAGGAACCAGTCCACACAGCACACCAGCCGTTTCAATCTCCCCTCACACGACCACTGAGCTTCAGCAGATTTCATGACTGAAATCACGTTCCACGTTTTAGTGGTGGTGTTGTGTCGGCCCAGTGCACTGTTCTTCCTCCAGACCGGCCTGTTACTGATGTTCTGTCTCTCTGTCTCAAACAATCGTACATTACCCTGCTCTCCCGGGCTCCCACAGGGTAAACGACAGTATTCTCAGAGCTACTGCTGTATTCATGTCCTAAGGCAAACATTGATGTTCTATTATATACCGCCCAAACTCACAGGGAACACAAACCGCACTGCTGAAACCGAGAAATACAACTAGCGTTAACAGATATTGTGCAGTGTTTTTAAATTATCTTAATATTAAATGACCACATTGAATTGCTAAATATTTTTGCCATATAGATAACAGTGACTGCAAATGTAATTCTGAGACCTCTACATTCCACTAATATAAAACATACAAGTAGGAATTGAAAGCTCTGTGACAATGTTAAGAATCCTTCTAATCTGACAGATTGGCACCACTATGGTGGTGGACCTCGTGTAACCACTGTACTGCAAATTCAGCCCATTATTTTTAATTTGTGAAAAGGAAAACAGCAACAGGTTGATGATTTTACAGTTCATTCTGGGGTGTGGCACTTGCTGTTCCACACAATATGGCCTGGATGGGTCTGCATCAGCTTGTGCGCGTTCAGGGGGAAGTGCCCATGTTGATTGTGTTTGCATGTATTGGGGTTAAGTGTCCATGTGTGTGGCTTGCGTTTGCATAATAAGTCACTAATCGGTCAAATTTCATATTCTTAGGAGGCGAGGATCCAAAGAAAGTCCCTGTACAACTGAATCTTAATCTCCTATAAATATATATATATTATACATTATCCAGTAGCTTATATCCATTACGATGCATGATTACATTACAATAACAGCATAACAGCAACACAACAACACAATATCTCTACACAGACAACAAAGTTTCAAAGATAACACACAGGAAAACCTACCCTGAAATGACCATCCAAACACAGTGCAAAGAGGCAGCACATGCCACACTGAAGAAACACTATAAAAATGTATCTGTGGCTAGCGTTCACATAACTGGTCACCCGGGGACAGGGGCTGCAAATGAGCTCTGGCTAGAAACCCTGAACGCCGCGCATCTGTTTCACGTTTTTAACTTGTAACAATGTTTACTTGCATTGTCCCTGACAAATAAACGACTAAATAAAATAAGCACCAGATTAACTGTCTGCCATTTTGTGGGTCAAGTTCAATGCCGATAATGATGGCAACTAACAGTTTGTAGCTAGCTAGCTATTCAATAATAAATGATCGGGGAAGGTTTGCTTTATGTCATTATTTTTAGAGCAGGCCACAGTAAACCATTGTCCATAAATGTGTGGTTAATGGACGCATAAACAAAGAGGACCATTGCTAAAATGCATAAACCAGAGCGCTTTCCAGATGTCAAAATATAGCGCCCTGTGATTATTTTCTTGCCATTAGATAGCTAGCTAATGCTAAAACTTGTGTCCTTGTGTCCTATTGTGTGTGCGAGCCAATTTGAGAAGCTAGCTAACACAGCCTTCTCACTATACTCCCCACAGCACTGGGTCACTTACAAGGCAAAATCTCTATAAATGAGTCTTTGCCAAGATACTGGTCCACACTCAATTTATTCTTTGGAGGGGGAAAAAAGTAAACAAAAGAGAATACACATTGTGCCCCCTAGGGCCAGGTTTCAGAAACACTGATCTATTTTTCCTTTCAACAAAGACACCATTCTATATCCGTTTTACCTCTTTAATGACATTTATTTCCAGCAATCATTCAGTGCTTTCTTGTGCCAGTGGAGATTTCAACCTGCTGCCCCCTGGGTATAAGTCCAATGAGTAAACCACTCCTGAGCACTGTGAGCTAAATAGATACAAGTAACAGAGACATCTTGGTCATGAGGCGTAAGAATTCTTTATTGCATTTGGGTCTGTGAGGTGAATTTGTGTCACCTTCTGGAATTTAAAAACATTAAATAGTGGAAAAGTGGAAAAAAAATATATACATATATATCAGAACACCCACCTCGGGCCTCTGGGACAGATGAAGACCAATCTGAGATTCTTTAAAATCAGTAAACTGGTGAGTCACCAGAACCACATGGCATCGCATTTACCAAAGATTCCCTCCCTCTGGAGCCCAGAGCGAACCGCGGGAAGGCCATTATCCCCAGAGCCCCACCGCGGAGTTTGGGAACGCGCGCGACGTGGCAGCGGAGTTTCTGTGCGGCGAGCCCTTCTTCGATCGCACTTGAAAGCGCTCTCAGGGCTGAGGAATGCGCTCAGTAAGTAGGCCAGCCTCCGCCAGCGCACATGCGGTTCTGGCAGAGCTCGGTTCCGCACCAATGTTTAACCTGCAAAAGATCCTTTGTTGTTGCACACACTGGCCAACAATTTCCAGTAGATCCGCAGGAGACTACTATAAAAAAAGGGCCAAAGTTGTAGAACTTACAGTAAGCCTGTCCAGTCACCGTATCCCTGCTTTGAGACGGAATGTGCGGTCTTCTACAACCTCAAAAAATGAGTTTAAGAATTGTGGTGTTAGTCCGACCCAAACCATGATCTCCCATCATGCATTTCTTTGTGGGTCGAAGGGTGATTTCTTCACTGCCGCTGTCAGAACCGCCCCACCCCCCGCCCTGCCCCCTCCCCCAGGCTAGGCTCAGACAGTCTGGGATTGTTCCAGGCTGACTGGGCCTGCATTGAGGGAGCGGAGGCATTCAGGAGGGGTAAGGGAGGGGACTGGAGGCACAGCGTACTGAGACGGTTCCTGAAGACTGCGTGAGCCTGAGTCCATCTCCAGAGCCACGTGGACAGGAAACGCACCAGCAGGGCCGCTGACCCTTAGTCACTCTCTTTGCTGAAAGGTCGTACACTCTGGCAGTGGGGGAGCCACTTTCATTATGAACAAAGACCCTGCATTACTGCAGAGGAGCATCGGAGAGAGATAATGAAGGCATTCGTTCACCTTCAGCAGCTCACAACTAATGAAGGCATTGGAGAAGGCAATCCAATCTACCTACATCTCAATCAATCAATCAATCAATCTTTATTTTTTGATAGCGCCATTTACAAACAGGTTGTCACACAGCGCTTCACAATTGACATTTTCCAGAGGGAATAAAAAAACAGAAAACCATTAGAGCCAATGTGGGAAACTGGAAAATTATTCCCTGACCCCTTCACATTGTTATACAACATCATATAACATAGTTACAAGTGAAAGTGCCTGTGTGCTACAGGCATTTAGACTGGGTGTTTTGTTCTCCGGTGAGTTAACCAATGGGAACCGAGTGTATGGTGTACTGCAGTAAAAAGTGTTCAGCGATTCAACAGCGTTCAGCTGGTCCACTACTCCCTTCTCCCCGGCCTGCCCCACACTTGCCTGGGCTGGGCAGACGTTCAGGGAATGTGCAGAGCTCATTCCCCTGTGTGCGAGTAATGCTTTCTCTATGTGATAGGGACACTCCTCCAAGGGGAGGTCAGGCCAGATGATGCAACAGCTGTGAAAGTGCGCGCCTCCGCCCCATTACTCCATTTCGGGTGGGGTCGCGGGTCAGGATCCTCTGCCGCTCCGCTCTCTGCACACGCTCTTAAGGCGTTCTGGCGGGTAATCCGAGAGGTTCCAGAGTGAACAGCGATGAGCCGGGTGTTTCCCAGGGGCCAACGGCACTGGAGCACAAAGTAAAATAAGGTGACGCCACACTGCCCATATTTAAACAGAGAGGTCACCGGAGGGTCAGGAGACTGATGATGTCGCCACATGGTTATCATGACAACCAAGATATACCTATGAAACGTGTCACGGTGTAAGAGTAAACTATCGAGCGTCCCTGGTTATCCCCAGAACAGGAGGGCGAGACTGAGAACGTCATGTTGTTGCAGCATTGACACATTTCCCTTTTGGATTAAAACACACAAGCTGTTTACTACATTAAAATATGACTTTCACTACACAGCAGCTTGCACGCTGTGGAAGGCGTCGGTCTCGGCAGCTGATCAGGGCGATTAGCGGCCACGCCTACTGACCGACGCACACACCGGTCTTGTGTTTACTAATCACATCAGTGTACTTTAAAACTGCTCTGCTCTCTTCAGTAGGTGGCTGGAACAAGGAAGGAAAAGGCGTGGGAGACCGAGGAGAAAAAGCAACCGAAAAAGAAAGAAAGAAAGAAAGAAAGAAAGAAAAGCGAAGTGAAAGTGAGACTTGTCTGTGTCTTGAGGGGTGTGTGAGTGCGCGTGCACGTATGTTGTGTGGTGGAGTGTTCTATTGTGGAGTGATGTTTGATGTTTGTGGAGTTTTGTGTGCGTTTGTCGAAGGTGACTGAGTCGAGTGCTTCCTGTGTGTGTGGGGAAGAGGGAGAGGGGTGCACTAAGAGTGTCCGCCTCTCTCCCTCGGTGTGATTGTGGAAGAGAGCGAGAGGGTGCCCTGGACGGAGGGTCCGCCTCTTGCCCTTGGTTTTACTGAAAGAGAGCTCGCACTCGGCAGTGGAGAGTGTTTCAGAACTTTCACTGTGGGGAGTGGCGAGTGTCTCTGTATGAATGGGAAAGAGAACTCGAACTGCAAAGTTCGAGTGTCTCAGTATGCATGGGGGGGAAGCACTTGAAAGGTCACTGGATATGTGTGTGCCTGGGGAGGTTCCAGGGGAACTCCGGAGGAAGAGGCGCGGTGTCCCGTAAGTTATTATTAACTTTAGGGATTATTTTAGTTTGTTATTTTAGTTCGTTGTTATTACCCGAAAGCTTCGCGGCGAGCAGGGTGAAGATTTTGTGTCTGTGTTTGTTTTTGTGTTTGTTATATGTTAACCTGCTACTCCCACTGTCTCTTCCCCATGTCTGGGGGGAGAGACAAGAAAAATGCAATAAAATCTGGTCCGTAGACCGACAAACTCCACTCCGGGTCTCCTTGCTGCTCTGTTCCCATCCAGGGTTTGTCACGTGGTGTGTGACACACGCTTAAATCAACAAACAGAGCGTATTGTGAGAAATTGCTATTGAGCTAACTGAGAACTATTAGATTTACATGGCATAGCAGATTACAGTACTACAGACAACCCCCATGCAGACAGCTGCGAATACAAAAGAAGAAGGCCTAGTAGCCTTTAAGCTACTAGCTCTCTCTGGTTGCTTTGTGACAAGGACCTATAGGTTCCTAGAGGGAAGACGTTAAGTTAACGTCACCGACCAGCAGTGACAGAGCAGCTACATGCAGCGCCTAACCCAAACCCAATACCTGGTTCAGCAGATCTTATAGACACGCCCAGAAAAACTCACAAGTCAAGCAGCCCCTCGGGTGATGCCCAGAGGCCGCTATAATCTCTATAGGTAGTTCGGGACTTAGTTTAAAATAAGCTGTGAGAAGTGTGCGGTGAGATGCTAATCTTCATTCGCATTAAGGTGCGTCCTAAACTGCAGCCTACATCAGGATTGGCCGGTGCTCACAGCCGCCAAAATCACAAGGTGGCGGAAGCCGAGGTTGGTTCAAACGAAGCGCTGGCTGGGACCCCACGCAACTTCTTCTGGCCCATGTGGAGTTTGAGACGTTCGCTCTGACGGGAATACGGCCGCTTTGATTCCAGGAGTGCAGCATCCCCTTCCCTCCCACTCCTGGCATCCAGAGGCACGGAGCCAGGGCTAACAAAGGCCCTTCACTCTGCTACAAGGTCACACGGCACAAGGAGGTGAGCGAGGCAAGACAGATGCCCGAGGCAAGCAAGGCCAAGACAGGGCTGCATCACTGTAGATCCCCGATGGCTCCTGGCTGAATTCCACATCATTTCTCGATAGAGCCTGGAAAAAGGGGGTCTCAGACACCACCTCCCCCCCACCACCACAACAACAACAAAAGACTCAGGCCTCAATTCGTCTGGGTGAACAGGGCTACTGCAAAACAGCTCTCAACATGACTTAGGCCCACTGCTCAGCGAGGGGAGAATCATTCACTGCTGCCGGTGGCATTATGTCTTACATTACCAAGCTGCTAATCCATCGCATGAGGCCAGTGCTACACTGGAAGGCCTGCAGACAAACTCCCTCCCTAGTGTAAACCCTTGAGTACAACGCTGGCTAGACTGCAGACTCGATTGTGTTTTACTCCGCGCGTCTATTCTTGGTTTATTTGTTACGATGATGCGAAGGTCAGACTACATGCCTACGAGCCCACAGCAAAACCGTTTGAAGGAAAGGGAAACTACCGAGCGAAGGTAACGCGTGACAGCATATCTTCGGAGAGCACAGCTCCACTGTTCCATGCCCTAGATGTAGCGTGCCGTGCACTGCTTTTCATGCGTGCGCCAGCATGGCCTACTTGCTATATGTTCTCATGTATGAAATATACTGCCACTCACTTCACAAGGAATAGTTTGGGTGCCACCTTCACGGTGGACCCAAACACGCCACAAAAGTCTGATGCTTGTTCCTCTTTCACGGACAGCGGCTCATTTAAAACCTGAAACTGTCTTGTCAGCTGCGCGTCTAATTTAAATAACGGGCAGAAACGGCTTTCGCGATATTGACTCTGGCTTGGTGGGTCGGCTGTTTTCCGCAGTATCGGCAGATACCGCTGCCGTTGGGGTCTCCCAGGAATAGGTGTGATAAGCAATCTGGACTATTTTTACACAGTCAGACTCTGGGCTCTGGAACAACAGGGCGTCTGTGCAGGGAACAATAGCGGACAGCCTCAAGGACACTTCCGTTCAGTCAGGGGAACGGCGTTCGTTCATGCGGACAGGAGAGATGCTTCTGGAAAGCACTGGATCTAAAAGATGTGCTATCTCAGCACCAGATGCACAAAAGCACGAGAGAGGGTGAGGGTCTTAAGGATTACTCCCGCTAGCTGCTCAGATATTATACGGTCACAAATCTATTGTTGCAGGATATTTGTGCAAAGATTAGCCATCTGCTGTGACTGCCAAAACTGACGACGGAGATTTCAAGTATCATTATTTTGCGAAAAATATGAACAAAGAGTTTATACCCCCGGTTAAACAAGCAGGGTTAAAACGCATGTTTTTTTCAAGAGGCGCTAAGGGGAAACAGTGCCAAATTGTGGCTATATAAATCACTATGACCAATTAGACAACAACAATAATCACAATGGTGCTTGTGATCTGAGAAGTACCGAATACAAAGTAAGAAATACGATGCAATACAACAGAAGAGATACATGACTAATTTGGCAGCTGAGGCTGTCATAATTCATCTAAGCAATCCTTCAGAGTGGATTTTAAAAACATCGAGCCTCAAGCTAATGTAATTGAGGCGTAATTGGTAAACCAGGTTGATACTGTGGTGGACACACGGGTGCTGACGGACTGCACGTGCCTGCCTTGATGTTATTTCTCTTCCCGTGACCCAGCAGTTTTCAACGTGATCCTTTTTATTTCAAACTGAAATTAACCAAAGATGTTGTGCAAGTAATTTAAAAAAAAGCAACCTCCTTAAATTTGTTACGGGGAGAAATTCTGTGAAGCGGTCAGTGATTCTGCAATCGCGGGAAATACAGGACCCTGTTTTGATCAAAAGTTGGGGCCGACCACCAGAGCAGGAACACTGAATTCTGAGGTCGCGAGGACGAAGATGTAAAGCAGCGTACAGCAACACTGGATACGCAGCTGAGAGTTGGAGCGCTAAACTGAAGTGAACGTAGAGAGAGAAATGAGATATTTATAATCCTCGAATGGCACGGCATTGCTTTTAAAAGAAACCGCTACTTTTTTTGTTATTGCCATTTGACTTGAAGCGTATCGGCATCGTTCAGACATACACGTACAGGGATTGTGATCCCAGCGGAGCTCCTCCTGTTGTTGACGTGAATAAAACGGTGGATGCGGGACACAGAAGCGTCTCGAGCGAAATAGCACAGAGAACTGGCCTATATTCTCCACGGAGAGATGTGCTGAAGGCTCTCGCAGTTTAATCCTTGGGAACGGACTGGGCAACCAGCTGGGAAAGACAAAACAAGGCACAAAACTGCATGGGCTGCAGAAAACACCATATGGTCTTTGTGGGTCCCACTTCATTATATATTCAGAGGGTGAGCGAAACAAAAATCGCTTCATTAATGCAACCTCCGCAGTCAGGCCCTCATCACGTCTTACCCTCGGGTGATGCTAAACGTACTCGCTGACCTGAATATGGCGCAATGTAGGTCAATATATTTCTCCACATTAAATCCACTAGCATATCGAACCACAATATTCATATTGTACATGCAGTGCAACTACTGTATCTTTGAACATTTTTTAAGAAAAAAATATATTTTTTAATTTATTTATTATCGAATGACTTATTTTCAGAAGAATTTGCCCTTAGCCTTCTAGCTCACCCCAGTTCTAAATCCTGAGGGACAGACAAACTGACCTCACCACTGACCTTAAAGGGGAAAAGTCAATGCTACACATTAATGGTGGTTGAGGTTAGTTTCACCCCTTTACTGTAAAGCGCTAGGGGTTCCATGAAACATATATATATATATATGCACACACACACACACAATGTTCTATTCTACTCTAAAAGTATTCTGATGCATGAGAATTAACCAACTGATTCAGAGATTGAAGATAATGTTCTTAGCATGTCATAAACTGACTAGTAATGATTTGCTTACCACATTAAAATAAGTCACTGGTGGTAAGTAACAAAGAAAAACTCAGAGGCAATCAAACACAATGGATAAATAATTCACTCATGGTAGGTGAAAAAAAACACAACACAACACAACGGTTTAGTCAGATTGTTCACCTTCCTGGGGTTTAACACTAGCGTCCCAAATATATAATCTCAGTAGGTGAGTCCTAGTAAAAAACAAAAAACAAAAAACAAAAAGCAAAAGCTATCTGAAAACCACAACTTTGCTTGTGTGATTTGTAAAACATGGTATTTTGTGCATGCAAATGTGACCATCGAAGCCAGTTTTGCACAGCCATAATTCTTTTCATTCCCAGGTTAATGTCCCAGTGCCCTAATTTACAGCACTGTTCCAGAAGCGCAACCTCATAACAATGTGACAAATATTCCACACGTGTGGGCTCATTATTATTATAGAAACTGGGTTTTTTACTTAATGCTGTGTTCAGATTTTGCCAGCCAGCTATTCAGGGACAACCTGTAGTGCAGTGAATGCTAATTGCATTTCTTATTTTCTGAACAGTCTGATCTCTCTTCTCTGGAAACTGTGGATTTAATCACAGCCTTGCTGTGACAGATATACACGTGCTTTGTGACATTCAGTGTGTCAGTGTGTTGTTAAGTGTGCAGCACACAACCGACAGAAACAGATGTCGGTAAGACAATATTTCACAAACTCTGGGAATTAGGCGAGACGACCCTACTCGGAAGGCCTCAAAACAGGAGCCTCCGATCCTCTGTTAAAGTTACTCCACCACTCCACCACCACCTGAGCACAAATCCAAGTGATGCAGGCCTTCTCTGTCCACAGGAAGTTGCCGGACAGAGGCCGCGCTCACTCACACATTGGGCTGTCCGTCACCGAGAGTGATGCCTGCTGAATTATTCACTGCCTGGGTCTCTGTGAGCCCTGAAAGTGAGAGCGCTTCTCTCTCCCCTGCTCTCACTTCTGTGGCTAATCCAGAGCCGAAGGTCAAACAGTGGGGGTTTGCGTACACAAATGCCAAAACCGCATCTTTCCTGGAACCTGTATGATTTTAAGACCTGAGCGCCTTCGTTCATTTCTAACTTACTCACTGGAGTAGTGGCCTGGATCAGAGCTGGTCACTTGGGCTACTCAGCAAGTAAATGTTGCACATAACTATCAACTACGACATATTCTGAGCAGATTTTTTCCCTTCCGGTGTCATCTACGTTTACATAAATAATCCAGTTTGAAATATAACGCTCAGAGACTTTAAACATCTTTGCGGCATCCACTGAACAGACAATGTACATTTGAGCACCGTAATCTGACGTATGATGTCATATCATGCTGCATTAGGGGCACCAGAGCTGTACACAGATTACCAGAGTCAGGAAAAGATTATTTTCAATTGCAGAGTATTATTCTTGGCGGCACGGTGGTGCAGTGGATAGCACTGTCGCCTCACAGCAAGAAGGTCTCGGGTTCGAATCCAGGCCGGGGGCCTTTCTGTGTGGAGTTTGCATGTTCTCCCGTGTCCGCGTGGGTTTCCTCCGGGCACTCCGGTTTCTCCCACAGTCCAAAGACATGCACGTTAGGCTAATTGGAGAGTCTAAATTGCCCGTAGGTATGAGTGTGTGAGTGAATGGTGTATGTAGTGCCCTGCGATGGATTGGCGACCTGTCCAGGGTGTATTCCTGCCTCTCGCCCCAATGCATGCTGGGATAGGCTCCAGCCCCCCCGCGACCCTAACCAGGAATAAGCGGCTGAAGATGAGATGAGATGAGTATTATTCTTATCCAGACACCATGACTCCACTCACTTCTGTCCATTCAGACTAGCATTGAATCTGCGCTGATCATGTGCAAGACAGTGCTGCTGACAGACACACCATTTCCAAACGACCAATCGATAGATAAGTGCACTTGCGTTCACTTCCATTCCAAACGTTCCATTTCCATCAATCCATTCCAAAGAAATCTGGCCTCGGAATCACCAAAGCTCCCATCTCTCCCAACTTCTTAGAGCCTGTCTTGCAAATGAAATGGATTGTACAAACCTCTGGGTTTCGAGCTCCTTTGTGGCATCATCATGATTGATCCCAGAAGGATAACAGGAGACACCTGCAAGTTCTTTAAAGCTCTGCTATTTTTGGGCAACATTAAAATCAAACTTAATCTACAGGGATACAACACAATGAAAACAGTCGCTGGTCAGCAGTCGCTACGGTGCATTCTACATTTCACCATGTCTAAATCTTTACCCAAATCTTTCCTCAATCGTAACAGAAAGCTGATTTGTTTTCAAATGGGTGTAAAACCACAAGGTTTTACAGCAAGCACCCTGGCCACGCCTTCCACGCATTCAGGAGAATAGGTCTAAAGTGTTGTTTCAAATAAAACAGACATCTTATTAGACACTTATTATCTGTGGCAAGTTTTGACAATAATCCTGTATTTCTTAAAACACCAGTACAAATCTCCAGCAGAGAGACGATGGAAAGCTGCCGTACTGTACTTCACAGAACATACTTCACTGTTGACGGTGAAAGCTGGCCTACATTTTCAACAGAAGAACTTCAGAGCACAGGAATAAAGGGACACGGTTGGCCTAGACTCAATCACTGGATGCTTTTATCCAGAGGAGCCTAACACTCGGTTACTGTAGCGTGGACATGAAAGTGTAACCATTAATATCATAAACACTGAACTGCAGCAGGCCAATCATACTGCGGACTAGTAGCATGACCACAAACAGATGAGAAGGTCAAAACGTCATATGTCCATCGTGCAGCTGTAGGAAAAACAGGACACGCCCAATGACGTCTTTCCGTAACACGTTTCATTTGGCCCCATATTTGGCTTAAAAGGCCCTGTGAACCTACTGTTAAAAAGATCTTCACTCCAGGAGTGGAAAAGAGGGGAAAAAAACAAAAAACACTGACATACATGATGTATGGATTAGGCTATTCCCTCCGATTTCTCTACACTTACAGTGCTCTGTTGTTTGCTGGTTTTGATAATGCAAAACACAGTTAAATTAGTGCAAGCAGTGCAAATAGGTTTCACTTTAACCGTCAAAAACAAATGTAAAGTAGTGTAACCTACATCTAATTTGTGAAATGATACACACACTGCAATCGGCAGAAATAACAAAAAAGTGCACAATCCTAAAGAGCAAAGCTTCATGTTTTCATTAAGAGTTCAAGCAAAATCACTGCTTTAACTGTATCATTCTCATTATCAGTTATCAATCTCATCCTAGATTTTTTCTCTCGCTCTGTATGTATATACAGTAGGCTCCATTTGTATTCCTACCCTTGATAAAGATGAACAAAAGAGATTGTATAAAATAAACTATATATAAGTAATGTATATTTTATGCAAAAAAAAGCAAAATTTATATTCTTTAATAATAATGCATTGGCACGAACCACAATCAAACGGTTCACAAATTATATATTTTTCCCCAGAAAAATCAAGAATCAAACAAATATTCACACCCCTGTTATCAGTACTTTGTGGTTCCTCCCTTGGCCATTATAACAGCAAGTAGTCGCCTTCTGTAGTGTCGTACGAGGTTATGGAACTTCTTGGGGGGGATCCTCAACCATTCCTCCAGGCAGAATTGTTCTAGTTCCTTCAGATTCTTGGGTTCACATTTGAGACTGCTTTTTGAGTTCAAACCACAAATGTTCAATTGGATTCAGGTCTGGAGACTGAGATGGACACGTCAGGACATTGATTGCCAACCATTTATTGGTTTCTTTGGACGTATGTTTGGGATTGTTGTCTTGTTGTAAGGACCATCTGTGGCTAAGATGTAGCTTCCTGGCAGAGGGAACAGGGTTTTTGGACAAAATGTATTGGTACATGCTGGAGTTCATGGTTCCATCTATTTTAATAAGGGCTCCAGGGCCTGTGGATGCAAAACAACCCCAAAGATCCACCACCATGTTTCACCATAGACCTGAAGTGCTTTTCAACATTACTTGCATTCTTTGGACGCCAAACAGAATGCTGATGTGCATGTCCAAAAAGCTCGATTCGGCCACAAGACACGGTTCCAATTGTAGTTCAGGTGTAGTTTGACGAATTCAAGACACCGTTTTCGTTAAATTTTTTTCAAAAGAGGCTTCCTTCTTGCAACTCTGCCATAAGGCTATTGTCATGCCAGGTTGTTTTGAAGATCTTGAATCGGCTTAGCTTTGCCTCTCGAACCATCCATCTCACTACACGTGGTGTCACTTCCTAATAATTGACACAACAGTAGAAAGCGGTATCTTTTAACTTTTTACTATTTTGTAGCCATCGCCTGACCTGTAGAGGTCAATAACCTTTTGTCTCATGCTTTCAGGTAGTTCTTTGCCTTTCACCATGATGATGGCTGACTACAGTATTACAAATGTGTGTTCCCTCCTTTTTATACCTAGGGAGCCAGGATACCATTGTAGGCCACTGTATAGTTCCATAACCTTCTAATGAACCTCAAATAAGTTGTATATTTATGAAGATTTGTTTTTGTTGGATGAAATTTAAAAGAATAGTTAGGGGTATGAATATTTGTAATCCAGATGTTTTCTGGAAAAAATATATTATTAATAAAACAAAATATGTTTTTCTGAATAATTGTATTAGTAATGCAGGTTTGGAATAGTTTTTGCATAAAATATACCATATTACTTATACAATTTATTTTATACAATCTCTTTTGTTCATCTTTATCAAGGGTGTGAATAGAAATGGAGCCTACTGTATACATAATTATTTTTGGTTCATTTTTAAAAATGTCAAATACGGCGTCCTTCGTTGGTCTCTATAACTCTGATGCCTTCCTATTCCAGAAATTAAATTCATGACTTATGTAATTAGGGGATGGCATGAACAGTAAAGGGGCAAGTATTGGTAACCCATGCTTAGCTGTGTGAAAATCACTCAAAAACAACTTACAGTAGAAATAGCAAATGTGATCCAAGATATGTTGGAAATATGAGTGCGACTCACTCATATTTCCAACATATCAAACTAGCATCTGAAGCGTTAATGTTGACATTTTTCAGGGCAGTCTGTATATTTTAATTGAGTATGACAAGTGGGTTAAAAAAACAAAAAAAAAAAAACCTCACAGCTCAGGAGGACACCCACAATCAACGCCCTCAGTGAGGAGGCAGAGGCAGGGACTGAATTCATTCATAACATCTCACTCGGGAAATGAAAGGTCTGATCAGCACTTCTCATTCAATCTACCTCACAAAAATTCTTAACCGAACACAGTTTCTCAAGCTCCACATCTGCAAAATCCAACTGACGCCCCCCAAAAGTGTCTAATTGGCCACTGGAGCAAACTACAGAAAGCAGATCCTGACTCCATGAATAGATGCTCATCACTAGTGATGCCAGAACGGGGCTTCACGAAACAAAGAAATGGGTGGAGCTATCACACTGTTATCAGTGACTCGCTGATTTGAACCAATCACTGTGTTTTCTCATGGAAAGCAAATTCTTTTCATTGGTTGACAGAGAGCTCCACACATTATGGAGTTGATGAAACCTCAGTCTCCCATCCCTACACTTAACTACAATGGCATCAGATTGCATATTGCTCTAATTTCCCATGCCCTGTCTAAATTATTAGATGTATTTTGACAGTACTTAGGAATCACAGTAAAGTACCTTTCTCAACAGTGCTCTATAGCAGCGCCCTGGGAGCCTAAACCAAAAATATGGGTGATCCAGTCTACATAATACACACTTGCTGTTTTGTCCACATCTGCTCCCACAGCACTCCAAACACAATCTTGCTTTGCTACAACGTTGTAAAGTCGCGGCCCTCTGTGTCCTGTTCGGAGCAGGATAAGTGTGACCCATTGTCCTCACGGGCTGAACTGTGTGGCACGCTCCACCGTGGAAGCAGTTCTGCAGACGCAGTTGGCACTGGACAGTGCAGCAGCGAGTGGAAGCTGGCAGTGTAGTGTAATGGTTAGGGAGCTGGGCTTGTAACTCAGAGGTTACAGGTTCAATTCCCAGGTGGGACACTGTACCCTTGAGCAAGGTACTTGACCCGAATTTCTTCAGTAAAATATCCAGCTGTATAAATGGATTGTATGTAAAGAAATAAAACTGTGTGGTTCGCTCTGGATAAGAGCGTCTGCTAAATGCCTAAAATGTCAAATGGAAGCGCTTCGGAAGGAGGAGGAGGCTGGCCTTCATTAAGTATGGCCCGGGCCCAGAGCCGGAGTTCCTGCTGGAGGAGGAGACTGAAATCCAAAAGAAAACAGTCCTTTATCCTGTCCCGCGTCTTTGTTCCCTGCAAACGGCAGGAAACCGCCTCGCGAGAGACAAACGGGGATTTGAGCTTGTGAGGAGGCAGCGAGGCCTTGGCTCTCGCTCTATCACATCAATACAAAAGCTGCTCAGAGAAAAGACTGAGTGAATGTTTCTGTCAAATGGGTTAGAGCGTGATTTAGAAAACTCTGCCTTTTTCCCCCCCAGAAAGAACCAGATTTGGATTATATGTCACAGAGGCTGTGTTTATTTATATACTTACAACCAGGGTGTTCATATTGTGCATTTTGGATTTCACCAATGATTAAAATTTTGACTAAAATGCTCTCTTTGTAGGACAGTTGTAGGATTTGATCAGTGAGATATTTCTCAGTTCAAGGGTATTTGAGTGGAAGAACAGTTTTGAACGGAACGTGGGATGTTACTGCATAGTTTCACCATAGTGCGGTTCCTTCATACGAAATAAAAAATAACTCCGTGACCCAGAGGGAACACGATCCTATGCGCGTCGACACAGGGCTGTGCGTCCTGGGGGCATCACGTGTAGCTGGCTATTGTTTCCGTTTGCACAAAACAAAATATAGGCTAAAAGGGGAACTAAGTCAATCCTGAGGCAACTTGAAACAAATGCATTTCTCAACTTTAAATTAAACAATGCAGTTTCTCATTTATTCATATTAAAATATTTTAAAATCAACGTGCTCAGTTTCCTTGGAAGTTCCAAGTTATCTAAATTATACCCATTTTTGAAAAAATGCTATTTCTTTTAATAACTTATTCAACCGAAAGAATCTCTAGCACAGATCACTTTAGAATCCAGAACAGAAAATGATAGTAGTCCCCTTCAATGGTAGCTATGGAAGGAAGTGCTTCAATAAATCTGCAAATTGTATATTAGAAATTTGAACCACTATGAATAACCTTCTCAATCTTTACAGATAATATGCTCCTTTTGATCATTTCTCAATGGCATCAGAAAATTTAAAAATGAGTTATTCTGTATAGGCTAACTGTATAGCTAAAACTAGATATAAAACAAAAGCGTCGGCAGCCTACTTGTATTGTTTACGTTAGATGATGTTGCCAATTGGTTTCCTTAACAGGAGTTCCATTGTTGGTTGTTGGAAAATTATGATTTGCGTAGTAATTGCTCAACTTGAAGGCAGGAAATGGTCAATTCTCTATCCAGGAGGCTACTCCAAGAGAAAGCACATTATAAGGAATAATTGTGTATAGCTAACTGTGTTATCTGGCTAAACTATACGTTACCATACCGGGCAATTTCAAAAATAAATGTTAAGAGATGAAGGGCACATGGTAAGATTTTCTCATATTTCTTTGCAAATTGCAATGATAGCGGTCGAAACTACCTACAAAGACTTCAAGCGAAGACTACTGAAAAAAATTGTACAAATGATAGATTTAACATCCTTTTGTTGCTCGCTACAGCACATTACGCTACAGGGCAAATTAACACGGTGCAATTATTACACGAAATAGCTACAAACCATAATGGCAAAATAATGCAACCACTAAAGGCAGCCAGCTAATTATCCGGCATGCTAATAGTTCGCGAGCAAGATAGAGAGGTAAAGTTATACTTCTATAGCTAGCGAGCAATCGGATCGTGGCCATTCTGTTCAAAGAAATGGAAAGCGCTTAACGTTGCAAGCTCGCATCCCTTGCTATTAGCGATTTCTGGTAACGGTATTGGGATAGCCAGCTAGCTTGCTGTCCGCAACATTTTTTCCATTGTTCAGCCAGCTATCCCAAATCACCTCGATTTACAACCAATGCATGAAAAAGGCATTTTAACTTACCCCTTTCTCTGCTGTTATATGTTGCTTAGCTATTAATATAGCTATATCCAACGAAGCGAGTTAGCTCTGTATACAATGCTCTCTGAGCCCAGCCCAATCCCAGTGTTTCGTTACTCTCTCCTGTGTGTCTCGGGTATTCCTCGGTCACATAGCGGCGCCGGAGCTCCACGCAGCAACATCCAACGCAAAAAGCATCTACAGTACGATTCCAGCGCGACCCGGTGGGCGTTATTGTGCAGTGATTGGCACGAGTGCCGGCGAATTCAATGAGTCAAATATTCAAACGTATATAATTTAATCCAATCAAAGAACTGTAAGCAGGGTAAACGGTGGAACCAACTTATATTGACGTGAGCTTTAGCTTATAGGAAAAGAAAAACCCGATACCCTGTACGACGAGGCTGGGTTCGTACCTCGGCAACCATAAGCGTTGTTTACACTTCTGGCACCAAGATCCTCCTGGCAACTGTCTGAGAAGGGTTTTGTAGTTTTTCTTTCTTTCTTTCGTCATTCATAATGTTAGCGGGGAGGTCAGTACAAGACTACTGTTCCCATGACACCACTTGTTGTTTGCGGAAATGATTGCTCAAAACTGATTGGTTCAGTTATGGGCTGTACGGTTGAAATATTTGAGAAAGAAACATCCTAGATTGCCACCTAACGTTAGCTAAAACAACGTATTCCCAGCTAATGAATGAATTTACGAGAGGCATAATTTAAGACAAAAGCTAACGTTAACGTTACGCCCATACGACGCGTATAGCTAGCTATCCATTAGCTATATTTTGGCAAGCCGGACAGTAGTCATCAATGAAGTCGTCGCTATTGGACTCGGATGAGGACGATTTGGGAGAATACCAAAAGGAGCTAAGAGGTGATGCCTGTTAACTAACGCTTGCAAACTAAGTTAACGTATCTAGTGCTAGCTAGATCAGCCAACGGGTTTTCCAAAGTGAACTTGAGTAACATTAGCTAGCTAGCTAGCGCCAGCTGTCAATTTGAAACGTTAATTAGCTAGATAGCCAACTAGCGACTGCTGAATTTAGTTAAACTCGATATTACCAGCTAGCTAGCTAAACGTTATGGTGATTGTGCGTAACTTTAAAAGCTGGACTCCCAATGACATGGCAAACTAGCTAACTAGTCTTATTGAAACATCTAAATGTTTATAGATATATTTAGCTAACTAGTTATAATCCTGCTAGTTTACCTAAAAATGTTGCTTGCATACTATGGCCACTCATGCCATTCGAACATGTTCATGAGAATTTGAGTTGACTGCTTGCAAATTTCTTTCAAAAATTGTCGTAAAGTTATTTTATTCCCTTTGAACTCAGTCGTTTTTAGTTAACGTTACTGTAATAGCTAACCGTTAGATACATTGCCACGAGGAGAACTAATCGTTGGCATAACAGCGTATCTAACGGTTAGCTATTACAGTAACAACCAGTGGTACTATATTTGTTTTCCCCAAATGCATGCCGATGCAGTAGACTCCAAGCCACATCATTCAAATTAACATAACCGCCTGGACATCATATCGCCTGCTAGATACAGCTATTTAGCCAGTTTTTGTTTATATGGCCAGTTGGTCATCTTTGAGTAAAATGTTTCCAGGCTGGATCAAATCGACCCTGGAAGTCCGACAGCATTAATGGTAAACCGGCCCTCTCCGTCACACAGAGAGGGCTAACCGGAGCATTCAGCAGCTGAGCAGAGTTCTGGGTGAGCAGAGCTCCGGGGCGGAGAGCATGGAGTCGGCGGGGGATCAGGGTTCAGACAGCACGGCGGGGGAAGACTCGTGGAACCAGCTGCAACAGAGCGATGCAGGTAAAGTCAAACACATCTCCTTTCTCCACAGCTCCCATTCGGTGCAGTTAGCTAGCTAGAGATTTTGCTCTCGTCATCTGATCCTCGATCAATATTCATCTTGGCAGTGTAGTGTAATGGTTAGGGAGCTGGGCTTGTAACTCAGAGGTTGCAGGTTCAATTCCCAGGTGGGGCACTGCTGTTGTACCCTTGAGCAAGGTACTTAACCTGAATTGCTTCAGTGAAAATGTCCAGCTGTATAAATGGATTGTATGTAAACAAATGTAAACTGCAAGTCGCTCTGGATAAGAGCGTCTGCTAAATGCCTAAAATGCTGCTGTACAATATTCATCTTTGGCTGTACTTGTGGCATGGAGTGGAGTGGAGTGGATAAGATGACCCTGGGTGAAATCCCTGAGGAATTGCAATCAACAATATAGTTTGCGCATATATGTGTTCTACGTAATGTATTTTATACAGCATGTGCCTCAAAATGAAAAACACACAACTGTTTAAATCTGAATACGTCTGCCACTAACATTCTGTCTGTTCCAGTCAATCAGCTGAGATCGCTGCTACAGAAGGGACCATCTCCCAGCAGCCCGTCGAAGAGGATGTCGGTACACAAGGTACTCACACGATGGGTATTGAAAGGGCTAGTGTTCACGACTACATTAAAAACGCTGTATTAGGAAGATGTCTTACAGGATTGGCTGTGAATGGGCCCCGGTGTCCGCAAATTGTAGTCAGAGTGTAGTCTATCTGGGAATTTACTGCAAACGCGTTCATGAAATTCACTCGTGCGGTAAGGGGGTAGTGTCAGACAAAATTATTTTTCCAAACATTCAGTGACTGTCAAGTTAGAATTTTCAGTAGAATACTTCATGAACCGCATAGCCATTAGAAAACAACTGCTCAGGCCTCCCAGGTGGTCTAGCGGAATCTGCAGAGTCGCCACTAGCGGCAAATTGGCTGTCAGGGAGAGGAGGGAAGCCGACATGTTTTCGCTGCGTATAGGAGTGGCTCTGGAGTACCGGAGTTATGGTTGACGGCTTGGCGAGTGCCGTCTCAATACTTCGCCCTTGTCACTGCCGGTCACAGGGCTACGGCAGCAAACTCACAATACAAGGGGGGATTGACATGAAAAAGAGAGAGTGTAATTGGCTACTAAATTGGGACAAAATGGGATAAAATCTTTAAAAAACAACTGCTCAAACAAAGAATCCCTCTTTAAATAGCTTACTTGTGAAATGGTTGGGAGAAATCTCATTGATTCCCATTCAAAGAGAATCGTGCTGCCGGGGCATATTTCCGTAGTTCTCACTGACAGGTTTTCAGCGGGAGCGGACACTCTCGCTCCGCCTTAACCCTCCCAGACTACATCATTGGGCGGCACCACGTAAACCGACGGCGTCCCTACGCTTTCCTTATTGGCTCATAACCGACCAGTCAAATAGAAACATAATACAATAAACCACTTAACTGCCTGCCCCTGTCTGGGAAGGTGCTTGTGCTGCTGACCCATACGTACATAACTAACAGATAAGAGTTCACCAGCCTCTAAAACTCACTTACCGATGCCAGTTGCTATGTATTCATTGGCCATTGAAGCACAAAGAAAACCTTTAGTGAACCACCAAGGGTGACCTTTTGATCTTCCCCAAGATCGCAGATAAAAAGTAATCTCTCATCAAGGTGATGACAGCTAGTCCGTGACAGACACTGATGTTCTTACTCTTCCATCTGTCCCTCTGGTCAGAAGACAAGGCAGGAGACGACAGAGCCTGCGATACCCACGGCTCAAGACCTGGTGCCCATGATCCACAACCAGTCCGAATACATCCAGCACCTGGAGGCAGAGGTCAAGTTCTGCAAGGTCTGCTTGGCTATCCTTCATGGACCCACTTTGGTTTCCTTCCCACTCTTTCTTTCATTTGACATTTTAGGCATTTAGCAGACGCTCTCATCCAGAGCTCATTTACACAGCTTACATTTCTTTCACATACAATCCATTTATACAGCTGGATATTTTACTGAAGCAATTCAGGTTAAATGCCTTGCTCAAGGGTACAACAGCAGTGCTCCACCTGCGAATTGAACCAGCAACCTCTGAGTTGCTGGTTCCTTAACTATTCCAGTTCCTTAACTATTACACTACACTGCCACCCTTTCCTTCAAACGTGTATGTTTAACAGATTGCCATTTTCCAGATGTCCTCAAATGTGTGTGTGTGTGTGTGCCTGTGCCTGTTCCGTGTGTTTGCGTGTTCTTGCAGGAGGAGCTCTTGGGGATGAAGCACAGAGTCAGGGTGGTCATCGTGGAGAATGAGAAACTGCACACCGAGCTCAAGTCCCGCACTGTGGAGGACACTCTCAAAGACTACACCATCTTAGACGCCACGGTAACTGCGTGTGCGAGGTCTGACTTCATCCACCATTCAGAAAGGAAGCAAAGCACATACATTACTGAAAGAAACACATTTCCGCATTTTTCATGCTGAGTATGCTGCCGGACAGGCTTCAAACTGTCACATTTTATGAAAGTTTCTGTGTTGGCTTGTTTTAAAGAAGTTGTTTTCCTCTATGTATTTACCGCGTTAATTGCCTGAATGTGTATTTCCTGCTCTCGAGCACTCTCAACAAGGTTGACCCTCTGCTGTTCTGTTCCAGACAAGTGTTCCTGATCCTGTGCCCATGGTCGTCAGTGGTCCCAGGCCCTCCACCTTCAGACAGAGCCAGCACAACCCCCAGCCTCATGACCTCACCCAGCAAGCAGTGGACTACACATGGCAGAATGAAATGGTATGTGCGAGATACAAATGCTCCCCACGTGAAGGCCACTGTCCATAAAACACTCATTCATCTCATACGTCTTCTTGTTGTTCTCATAAAAAGTGAATGCTTTCCACGCTGCTTCCCTTCCTGAACACAAATTTATGTTTGATTTTATTTTGAAGATGTTTCTTGTAATCAAGGAACATTTGTTATTTTGGAGAAAAATAAGAGCGTTTTATGATGATGTTTTTTACAGTATGAAAACTCATACATCTTGTGCGCTCTTATTTTAAGATCTTAGATAGGGGAAACCATGCTTTGTGTGTGTGTTACCATTCAGACAGAAGCAACTGTTCTGATGCCACACATATCTGCATATTTCAGCTCCAATAAGGGCAGTGGTATACAGGTGAAATGGCCTGCGTTTATTTTAGAACATCTTTTGAGGGAGGGGAGGGGGGGGGCTGCTTTATCAAGAGTTTTTGGAAACATGCAATCAAGTTGCTTATGAATATGGTGTATAATTGGGTCACCCAGTTGTCACTAACAGATCAAATTCTTAACTGTGCACCAGGACAAACTCAAGAGGCTTTATCAAGCACAGACGGAAACCCTGGAAGCCCAGGTGATTTCATTCAGGTAAGGACCCCGGACATGTGTTTCTCTGAGGTACGTAGTATGTCTGACCTTGTTTCTGAGACATTTCTTTCTCTGAGGCAAGTGTGTCTGACCTAGGTTTCTGAGACATTTGTATCTCCGAGGTTAGGGTTTCAAACAGTTGTTTTATTGAGGTATGTGTCTCAGACATCTTACATCAGACATTGCGCAGCCAAGATAGAGTCATTAGTGTTAGACGTTTTCACTGAAGTTACCTGAAAGACGCTATGTCCCTCTTCAATCTATATGTTGGTAAATGAATATTATGATTGTTTTATGTTCGCACCTTCAAGTTTCGGGTTACAGTTCTGTTCTGAACCTCTGTGGCGGGACATCTTGTTCTCAGTTAATTTGATCAAATGATGCTGTCTCCTTAAACTCATGATGTGCAGGCTGTGCTCAGCACGTGACCTCTGACCCCCTCATGCCTTTAGGATGAACCTAGCGGCCGCTCAGAAGGAGTGTGAGGAGGTCAAAGGTCGCCTCCGCCAACGGGAGGCCCTGGCAGCGCCAGGCGGTGCCCCGAAGGTGGGGGGGCTCTGTCTGAAGTGTGCCCAGCACGAGGCCGTCCTGGCACAGACGCACGCCAACGTGCACGCCCAGGCCATCGAGAGGCTCACCAAGTGAGTGTGGCGGGAAGCAGCAGGGGGCGCTGTGTGGTAATATTATGGAATAAGCATACGGCATCAGTGTTAAGTTGCCTTTCCAATTTTTAAACATTAGTTTTAAGTCATTACGTTTTGTGGCATTCATCATTTATCAGTGTGTGCAAATGCGCATATGTTAAAGTTTGTTATATATATACACGGTATGTGCAAGTGTACAGTAGTAAGTACATGTTTATATAATGAGTAACTGTGTGTGTGTGTGTGTGTGTGTGTGTGCACCCGTGTGCCCATTTGTGCGTGCGTGCGTGCTTGTGTGTGTATGTCCGTTTGTGCGCGTGTGTGTGTGTGTGTGTGTGTGTGTGTGTGTGCGTGTGTGTGTGTGTGCCCGTTTGTGCGTGTGTGTGTGTGTGCCCGTTTGTGCGTGTGCGTGCGTGTGTGTGTGCCCGTTTGTGCGTGTGTGTGCCTGTGTGTGTGTGTGTGTGTGTGTGTGTGCATGTGTGTGTGTGCGTGTGTGTGTGCGTGTGTGTGTGTGTGTGTGTGTGTGTGTGTGTGTGTGTGTGTCTCACAGGGAGAGGGATGAGCTGATGGCCCTGCTGGCCGCCCTCAGGGCCAGTCAGAGTGACGCTCAGCACCGGGAGTGGAGCTCCTATCAGCAGGTCAAACAGGCCGTGCAGATGGCAGAGGAGGCCAACCTGGAGAAGACCGAGGTGAGTGTCCTCTGGGGGGCGCTAGGTCAGGAGGGCCTGGTGTGGTGTTCAGTGTTTCAGTGCTGGCCTTGGGGTCTCAGTGTATGCTGGTTTTATTCCCACTACCCTCCCAATTAATTAGGTGGAATATTTATCAGTGCATGAATTACTAGTTTGTTGTGTCACAAAATAAATATCAGGTTTTTCATTCCTTAAATGTTGTTGCTATTTGAAAACACTGGCAACAGTGGCAAGGAAAAATTCCCAAGGTGAAACAATTAGGAAGAAACCTTAGGAGGAACCAGACTCAAGAGTAGATGTAGATGTGTTTCTGCCCCAAGGCCCTGGTTCAGTGTGAGCAGATCTGTTTCTGCCCCCAGGCCATGGTGCACTGTGAGCAGGTGTTTCTGCCCCAAGGCTCTGGTTCAGTGTGAGCAGACCTGTTTCTGCCCCCAGGCCATGGTGCACTGTGAGCAGGTGTTTCTGCCCCAAGGCCCTGGTTCAGTGTGAGCAGACCTGTTTCTGCCCCCAGGCCATGGTGCACTGTGAGCAGGTGCGCAGTGAGCTGAGCAGGCAGAGGGAGCGGTTGGAGAGGGAGCTGGCGGCCGAGCAGGAGAGGATCTCCCGGGCGAGGGAGGAGGCGCGCGGCGAGGCCCGGAAGGAGAAGGAGGAGCTGGCCAAGACGGTCAGTCTGACCCTGATTAAGATGACTGATGCTACAGGATAAACTTTCTTTATCTTTTCTTCAAAACCCTTTCTGATGAAACCTAGCATCTTCGCTGATAATTAACATTTTAGTTATTTAGCAGACACTTTTTATCCTGAGAGACTTGCACATATCATTCATGTATGTGGATAAGAGCGTCTGCCAAATGCCTATAATGTAATGTAATGTAATGTAATGTATACAGCTGAACTCAACTGAAGCAATCAGGTTACATTTCTTGCCCAGTTCCCTAACGATTATGCCACATGGCCACCCAAATATCCAGTAGAACCACATGCTTTAGGTTCTCATTTTCCCTGCATCCGTGTATACAGGCTGATATTTCCTAAAGGTCCCTGTTTTAGCACCCTGTGCAAGGGAAGTGTCCCGTCTGGAAGTCAAACACACAGCCCCTGTTGGTTGCCAGCCTAATTCCCTCACTGGCACTCCACACCACCTTGTGCGTGTTAATCATGTACTTTGCTTCCATCTAGTGGTCAGAATTGTTGCCTACGCCTGTTAAAAGTAGAGCAGCGATGGGCTGTTGGAGTAGCTGTAAGCGGTAGCTGTGTTTGTGCTCCTGCAGGAGTTTTAGCTGTGAGCAGTGACTGTGTGTGTGCAGGAGGTTTAGCTGTAAGTAGTAGCTGTGTTTGTACTCCTGAAGGAGGTTTAGCTGTGAGCAGTGTGTATGTTTGTACTCCTGTAGGAGTTGTAGCTGTGAGCTGTGACTGTGTTTGTGTGATTGTGCTCCTGCAGGAGTTTTAGCTGTGAGCAGTGTGTTTGTATTTGAGCAGGAGTTTTAGCTGTGAGCTGTGACTGTGTTTGTGTGTTTGCTCCTGCAGGAGTTTTAGCTGTAGTGGTAGCTGTGTGTGATTGTGCTCCTGCCCGAGGTTTAGCCGTGAGCGCTGTCTGTGTGTGTTGTGCCCCTGCAGGTGACGGACCTGGCTCAGAGAGTGGGGGAAGTGGAGGGGCAGAGGGACAGGGGGGAGAGAGAGATGAGCTCCCTGCAGGCCCAGCTGGAGGACGCCCTGCGGAAACTCTGCTCCCAGGAGAGTGAGGGCAGCAAGGTGCGTCTGCCCCACCACAGAAAGACCCTGCCGCCCAGAGAGCACAGGCTCACAGACTGACAGGACACCACGAGCCTGGGCTGATATTCATGCGACTACTGTCGTCCTAAACTCTTACACATCCACATCCTCACATTACAAACTAAGATTATATAGAATACATATAGTACATTCAAACTTATCAATGATAAAACACAAGAAACAAATACAGTGTAGTTCTCTGAACAAACAAGAGGATGGGAGGGGATTGGGGAAGGTTGGTTGCGATCTGTTGTCATGGATGCAACATTGATAGAAAAAACGGAACACACTCTAATGGATAAAACAACGCAAGACAACAGTTCATATTCGGCATTAAAATTGATCATTCTTTTCCCTGCTACCCTGTAGTGATCTTTAGCAGCAGTGAAGTGCATTTGGTGCAAGAGGGTTGGGAAGCACTGATATTAACACAGCAGGGCTCATTCATTGTAATGGTGTTCAGTGTAATGGTGTACACCTGTAATGGTGTCTAAGGGCACTCCCCCCCCCTCCCCCCAGCCTGTATAGTCTGGGAATAGTGTTAAAAGCTTGTGGCAAATTACCTCCCTAAACGCTTTATTTCAAGAGGTTAACTGGTGACAAGTTGCTTTCTACTGCAGTATGTACTTTGTATCTTTCTCTTTGGCACTCCAAATTGTAGAGCTGGTTGTCCTGTAGTATATTGCCTCAGGGTGGTGCTACACCCCAACAAATTCATAAAATTTCAATTTTGAGGTAGAGAGAATTATTGTTGAATCGGTGATAATTAAAAGTCAAAAGCTGAACTGGACCTATATTTCTCTCCCGCTTGGGTTATGTGTAAAACATTTACACTGTATGACTCCTCTGTGTAGAAGTTAATGAGCCACATTATAGGTGAAAGCTGCCTCTAGCTCATTGCACACGCTAGTAGCTTTTAGTACAAAGGAGGGACAGATAAAATCGGCTATGTGAGCAAGATGGGCTCTGGTGTCAGAGAGCGTGACAGTGCGGTGGGAACCCACTTTATGACAGTGCTGTAAGAGACCAGCCCCCTTTGTCACAGTGCTGTACTGAGACCCGCCCCCTTTGTGACAGTGCTGTTGGAGACCCGCCCCCTTTGTCACAGTGCTGTACTGAGACCCGCCCCCTTTGTGACAGTGCTGTACTGAGACCCGCCCCCTTTCTCCACCCCTTCTGCAGATGTGTGGGGAGCTGAGGTACCAGCTGAGCCAGGCCCAGTTGAAGAGAGAGGAGGCGGAGAGGGAGCTGCGAGACCACACCTCCAAATCCACCCGGCAGCTGGAGCTGGCCCAGCAGGTGAGGGGCGGAGCCCAGCAGGGCATTGCTCACCTGCCTTCTATATAAGGGCATTACATTTTACATTTTACATTTTAGGCATTTAGCAGACGTTCTTATCCAGAGTGACTTAGACAGTTTTTGAAATTTCTTTACATACAATCCATTTATACAGCTGGATATTTTACTGAAGCAATTCAGGTCAAGTACCTTCTCAAGGGTACAACAGCAGTGCCCCACCTGGGAATTGAATCTGCAACCTCTGAGTTACAAGGCCAGCTCCCTAACCATTACACTACACTGCCAGCCACACGCTCACACACACGCTCGCACACACACACAATTATTATTTTGTTTCAAGGTTTTTCACCCAGAGGGTGCCCAGCCCGTATTGGCTTACAAGACACTAATTAGCATATACAGTTTACAATATGCAATTTATAGTTACTAGTACATATACTAGATTGCGGT
The DNA here is from genome assembly GCA_029706075.1 of Aldrovandia affinis. Taxonomy (NCBI): domain Eukaryota; kingdom Metazoa; phylum Chordata; class Actinopteri; order Notacanthiformes; family Halosauridae; genus Aldrovandia; species Aldrovandia affinis. The sequence continues at coordinate 1,305,375 of JAINUG010000213.1, forward strand.
TTTACACAATAGACACCAATAATATTTATTTTATTTTTTATTTTATTTGTAAGGGAGAGAATATTGACAGCCACACAGGCAGTGCCCGATGCACTGTACATGTGTATGTAGGCAAAGCTCATTTCCAAAACCAGTCCCTTGATGAGCATTTATAGTTCAATCAATCAATAAAATAATAAAATCACATTGTTACAGTTTAAAAATCAATGCATATAATGACCGAAAACAACAACAACCATACATGATTATAGACTAGCAAGATAAATAAATGAATACCCATTCAGCATCTGACGCTGAACATGATGAGACCCCTGCTCTTGAGGGGTACTTCTAAATAACCACGTGTCTTTAGTGATGTAGAGTGATAGAGAAACTGTTTTTGTCCACAGTCCACATTCTGTATTTCATTTTGTGCACACACACAAACACACACACACGGAATATGGTTTCTGGGATGTCTTGCATTGTAAGTTGCTCTGGGTAAGAGCGTCTGCTAAATGAATATGATGTAATGCACAGGTGTCAAACTCATTCCATCGAGGGTCGAGTGTATGCAGGTTTTTGTTGCAACCAATGCACTACACCAGGTGATTTCACTAATTAGCTCACTTCTTCAACTAAGGAGGGAACCTAATTGAAATCACCTGGTGTAATGCATTGGTTACAACAGAAACCTGCACACACTCGGCCCTCAATGGAATGAGTTTGACACCCCTGAATGTGTTTAGGAGCCCCCTCATCCAGGGCAGTTTACGTTACAGAGCCTGCGGGGGCTGCAGTGGTGTGTTCTCTGGTGCAGTCACAGCGCAGCTCAGCTGGGGGGCTGCAGAGTGGGCAGCGGTGACTGCCTGCATGCGTTTCATAAGACGTGCACACTACCAAATTTACAGAGGATGTTTCAATGATGTGCTTGCAAGTACGGTGTGCTTAGACATCGTAGCATCAAGTGGTTGTTCATTTACTCGAGCTGAATGCACTTTCTGTGAGTCGCTTTGGAGAAAAGCGTCTGCTAAATGAGTGATTGTATTGTATTGATTGTAAGTACAACTGGGCCTTTCATGCTGGGAGGACAAAAACAAAAAAAGGGGATAAGATGTTTAAAAAAAAAAAAAACCCACAGTGGCTACTAGGAGTGTAACGGTTCACGTATTCATTTTACCGAACCGTTAGCAGGTACATGACTTTCAAGGTTCATTAATACAAGGTGAGAACAATCCGAACTAATGCGATTGTGAGAAAGAGTGCTCGCGCTTTTAGAACATCGGTTGTGACGTTGTGTTTATCAGTTCGTGTTATAGTTATATCAGCGTTAAGTAGCGTATAAGTTTTACGTTTGTACTTATCAATGTGCGTGAATGAATACGATATAAGTACTTAGGTTTGATCAACTATATTGATTACTTATCACTTATCATTACTTGTGACAACGATAGATTTGTCCAGAAACTGCCGTTTATAAGGGTAAGGGTAAGATAATTCTCCTTTAGTTAGCTATATCCCTACAGTTATCTATATCCAAATGTGGTAGCTGGTTAGTCTGTCTGTTTCATTGCCAAACATTATTATTTGTAATTGAATAACGGAAAGAGTTTTAATGTATACTACTATTGTATAGTCTGTTGCTGTGTGCCTCATTAGGTGTACAGAAGTTAATAGGTCTTTCCATGTTGAAGCTACTGCCAATGCTAGCACGTGATGTCAATAGGTATTACTGTCCTGCTTGTTATATTCATGCATGGAGAGTATATATATATGGTAATATGTGTTATCACTATAACTCATATTTGTCCCATATTTGGGACATTTGTAATAATTTATTATTTCCCTTTATTATTTCATTTTTAGACCACACATACACACAAATGCATACATATACAGATTAGAAAATAAACTACGTCTTCCCAATAAACCCGCTGGAATGTATCTTCTCTTTCACTTATTATGTGACCGGAATCAAGTCCCTATCTGCCGACTCAACCAGTGTATTTCCAGAGAAATTGTCTATATTGTTTAGAAATCTTGCTTTAAACACTAACGCACGTGCGGAACCTTTTGTGTGTGCGGTTGCAGAATTGTTTAAATTTAATACCCTCATATCATCCACGCACACCACGTGCAGCCTGTTTACGCTCACACACGCTCACCTTCTAGCACTTCATTTTGCCTTTCACTAGGTGGCGCCAAATGAACACACAAAAAAATAGCTCCCACCAAAAAATGTCACTACAAGCCCTGCATACTGGAATCATTCATGCTTGGTATTATAAAGTACTGTGAAGGTAAACTCACGTCGCGATCACGCTTTCCTAGTGGTGCAACCATTAAAGCTACCGCAGTCTAAAATACTACAACAGAAATTCGCACTCTCTCAAAACAATTTTGACAATCATTGATGTTGTATGCCGTAACTGGAATGCTATCCCGTCCTGTTCTGCCCTCGGGCATGACCAGGACATGCTTTGCATCTATTTGCCACACAAATAGGCTTCGATGTATTTATCATTTTTAAATAACTAGACCGGTATGGTAAGAATGGTAAGAAAATGGGAATTCAGTGGCATGGCATGTTTCAGTGTTACTCCTCTGAATAAGCAAGTACTACACACCTAGTTGTGCAATGTCTATACACATAAATTACATTCGATTTCTAGATGTTTTTTTTAAGTGTGTTACTGCGGGAACCCCACATACATGTACAAATCTAAATAAAGAGACCTTTATTTTACAGCAGCGGCGACCAGATAGTGAGCACGGTTCTGTTCTACAAGGAGGAAGAATGCAGCTTGTAACCTATTGTATGTCTCTTTCCCTCTCTCACTCTATCTCTCTCTATCTCACTCTCTCTCTCTCTCTCTCTCTCCCTCTCCCCTCGCTCGCTCGCTCGCTCTCTCCGGGGGCAGGAAGTGCAGAAGCTGGGCGCGGAGCTGATTGGCTGCCGCGGGCGCCTGGAGGAGGCCCAGCGGGACGGGAGGCGGTCCCAGGCGGAGGTTGTGGAGCTGACGGAGCGGCTGGGCCGCGCTCAGCACCACCTGCACCTCTGCAGGTAGGCCCTAATCCTATTACATGCCACAGCAGCGCTCGCTCCCGCCCGCCGGCAGGCCCTCGTCCTTTATTAAACTCTGAGGGGACCGGCTGCCACGCCCGCTCCCCTCCGCCGCTCCCGTGCCAGGGACAGCGGCCCCCTTGGCGCCCCGGCGCCAGGGACACACATGGGCGTTACACAACCGCACCAAAGGCCAGAGGAGAGAGAGAGAGAGAGAGAGAGAGAGGGGGCACCTCCGTCTGCCTGCCATCGCTTTCCAAGCGGCCCAGAAAGAGTCAGAGATTGCCTTTTTTTTCTTCTTCGCTCGATGGGTCGAGGTTGAAGATTTCGGTTATTCATAAAGCGTGCGTGCGTGCGTGCGTGTGTATGTGTGTGTGTCTGTAAACTTCAGAGCAAGAGCATATGTTTTACAAATAATTGCATAGTGTTGATTGTCAAAAAATGTCGTTCACACCTTGTAATTATCGATACGAAAAAATCCTGCGAATGGAAACCTGCGTCGTAGGAACGTGGTGGAGCTCCAGAACCCCGCGAGCCCTTTGGGCGCGGGAGCAGGTTACGCGCGGGGGCGAGCGGCGGGCGTGGGCGTGGCGCGTGGCGCGTGCTCGTGAGCGGCTGCCGTTGGCGCGGTTAAAGGAGGAAGAACGCTGGCTGTTTCGAAGTCGAGGAAGCGGTTCACAACAAGCCAATAAATCGAAAGGAGCTGGAGAAATTCTAATAGGATAGAATTTCTTATTTTAGGAAAATATATGAATTATATTTGATCGAAATTAGTGTGTGCCCCACCCTCATAAAAGACTGCGCAACACATCTTTGAAGTCTAGACAATTGCTTATTATTTAGCAAGAAGATAAACTCACTAAACCCTCACATAAAGTGTGTTTATAGTAAACTCCCCCCTTCTTTTTGCGGAATTAGCCTGCATGCCTTTCAAATTTGAACAAATCCAGAATTTATTTCGCGTTTACATAATTAAGCCGCTGCCTTTACTGTCTTTACAGACTATAACAGTTTGCGACGTTTAATTGCCTTGGATTTAATTCATGTGATAGCTTAATTAGCGTTCACACCAGTTTGTTCAAGGAGAATGTATAGTGAAGGAGCCACAATAGCTCAGAAACATGTGTGACAATGGCATATTTGGCGTAGCCGGACGATCTAGCCGGCCGCTTTGAGAAGAGAGCGCATCTTTAGAGATCGGCACGACATGCTTGCAGAAAATGACAAATGGCCTATAAGCCGTTCTCGATTGCGAAGTGCCATTTGGCGGCATGTTTAAGTTTTCCTTTTGCTTTGACTTTTCAGCTTTGCCTGTGAAATAAAAAGTGCCTTATATGGGTTTTCCGGGGCGTGTACAACGCTGTTTTGAAATGACACGCGCGTGCATGTCGCTTAGGAACAATTGGGGACTCGTCGACGCACGCACGCGGGTAAGAATTAAATCGACAGATGCGCACGTTTCATGGATCCCATGGCACTTTTTGTGTGTTAGAACTTTTTCTAAGCGCAAAATATGCCCGTTTCTGCAAACATGTTAGTGAACATAAACATCCCAGACATGAAAGATTGTAAGCTGTCAATCAAATTGAGACTTTTAAAATTGAGATTGAGACTTTTAAAATGTCATTCAGCCTCCTCGGTTCAGTGTCTGGATCCTCAACATGGGCCGTCTGCTGTTTCGTTTATTAGTGCGTGGAGAAAGAATTTGGCGTTAACTTCAAAACGATAATGAACGGCGAAATTAATATGATTCTGCATGAATCCTAGCGAAGTTCAGAAATGGAACTCTAGTTACTTAGTGACTGAATAACCTTGCCAACAGAAAAATACAACTTATAGTCCTTTAAAGGTTTCTATTTTTTTTTTTTTTTTTTAAAAGGTCTCGTCTTGCCTTTCTGAGTGTAAAAGGATGTGTCTGGATGGATCTGTTTTGTAAAAGCGATATTGAAGTCAGACCCGTGTTTTATCATGAATGTCGGCACAGCCAGGTGGTCGCCAGCACTCAGCGTTGTGTCGCTTTAATATATTGAATTAACATTGAATAGATAAACTAGTAAATATGGTATTTAATATAAGTCGCCAATCCTGATTACCCCTGTATATGCTGTAAGCAGTAGCATTAGGGATGCCCTGTGCCCCTGTACATGCTGTAAGCAATAGCATTAGGGATGCCCTGTGCCCCTGTACATGCTGTAAGCAATAGCATTAGGGATGCCCTGTACATGCTGTAAGCAATAGCATTAGGGATGCCCTGTACATGCTGCATTAGGGATGCCCTGTGCCCCTGTACATGCTGTAAGCAGTAGCATTAGGGATGCCCTGTACATGCTGTAAGCAATAGCATTAGGGATGCCCTGTGCCCTGTACATGCTGTAAGAAATAGCATTAGGGATGCCCTGTACATGCTGTAAGCAATAGCATTAGGGATGCCCTGTACATGCTGTAAGCAGGAGCATTAGGGATGCCCTGTGCCCCTGTACATGCTGTAAGCAGTAGCATTAGGGATGCCCTGTACATGCTGTAAGCAATAGCATTAGGGATGCCCTGTGCCCCTGTACATGCTGTAAGCAGTAGCATTAGGGATGCCCTGTACATGCTGTAAGCAATAGCATTAGAGATGCCCTGTGCCCCTGTACATGCTGTAAGCAATAGCATTAGGGATGCCCTGTACATGCTGTAAGCAATAGCATTAGGGATGCCCTGTACATGCTGTAAGCAGGAGCATTAGGGATGCCCTGTACATGCTGTAAGCAATAGCATTAGAGATGCCCTGTGCCCCTGTACATGCTGTAAGCAATAGCGTTAGGGATGCCCTGTGCCCCTGTGCATGCTGTAAGCAATAGCATTAGGGATGCCCTGTGCCCCTGTACATGCTGTAAGCGGTAGCATTAGGGATGCCCCAGTTTGGGCCTGATGTGTATCACTGCTCTGTGCAGGTGAGGCCTGCTCAGCAGAGGCACAGAAGCCACCGTATCTGTTGGCGGGGGGGGGTTTCTAAGCTCTGGGTAAGATAAAGCCGCTCCGGCGTGCTATGTCCTCTCCGATCGGGCCTCTGCGCTCTCATAGCGTCCTTTTGGTCGCTGGCTGTTCCAGAGCAGCTGCTCTGTATTACGCGGCGTGTACCTGCAGCCGCGCAGAAAGGGCTGTTCGTGTCAGCACGCAGGGTTCACAGGCCTCCAGCTGCCGTTATCTGTGCAGACACCGCTCCGAGCAGGCAGGGAGCGGCCCAGATCATGGCCGAGGGGGGAACGTTAGCCTTTAATTGGTCCCTGCTTGCCCGCGATAAGCCTGCGCTCGGCCTGCTGTGTCCGGGCTCCGCGCTGCTGACCGCTGCAGCTGCCGCCCGCTCAGCCGGCCCGGCGGCGATGTCCACGTGAACTGCTGGCGGAGACTCGGGGAGCGCCGGCGGAGATGCGGAGGACCGTTTCCGTTCTCGGGCTTCAGGTTTTTCCGCAGAGGCTAAAGGTATCACGGCAGGGAGCTCTCTCTCTCTCTCTCTCTCTCTCTCTCTCTCTCTCTCTCTCTCTCTCACTCACTCACTCTCACTCTCTCTGTCTCTCTCACTCTCTCACTCTGTCTCTCTCTCTCTGTCTCACTCACTCACTCTCTCTCTGTCTCTCTCTCTCTGTCTCTCTCTCTGTCTCTCTCTCTCACTCACTCACTCTCACTCTCTGTCTCTCTCTCTCACTCAGTCTCTGTCTCTCTCACTCTCACACTCTCTCTCTCTCTCTCTCTCTCTCACTCACTCTCTCTCTCTCTCTCTCTCTCTCTCTCTCTCTCTCTCACTCTCTCTCTCACTCACTCTCTCTCTCTCTCTCTCTCTCTCTCTCTCTCTCTCTCTCTCTCTCTCTCTCTCTCTCTCTCTCTCTCTCTCTCTCTCTCTCTCTCTCTCTCTCTGTCCCCGCCCTGATAATTCTGCTCTTACTCAGACACGCGTGGCATCTTCCAGAATGCTGTGCACTGGCACACACAAGCCGGCTGTACATGCACTCCCGCCCACTGCCAACCTGTGTACCAGTCGGGCGCTGTACACTCAATTCTATAAAATGCCACACGAGTCTTAATATAGGCAGTCCTCCATTTACCAAAGGATCGCAGTCCTGAATATCGTTAGCTATTTGGAAACTAACAAAATTGTAGTAATTGAAAATTGTTAAGGTAATGATATGGGTTATGTAATACCCGGCATAGCATCCAGTATAATGGCTTGCTTACCATATCTACTGGTGTCCAAGCTGGTGATGCTGCGGGGCATTCAGTACACAGTGGGTGTAGGTTGACTGAGATGCATTGAGAGAAATCTCAAAGAAACCACCAACACAAACAGTCACTGACAGAAAGGATGCCAGATAGCAGTGGTGGAACACGTGGTTGCAGGGGTATGATTTTCAGTGTGATATGTTTTTTAAAGATGTGCAGCATCGTACTCATGGCCCAATTAAAATTGAGCTTGTTAGTTTTTTTTTCTTTTTTTTTTTTTTTTTTTTTTAGTTTTGATTTCCTGAGTAGTGGGTAGGATTTGGAACCTATCTGCCAAGTTTGGTTGCTGTGGGCCTTTCAGTTTCTGAGCTCAAGACAGTTTTAGGGAAAAAAATAAAATAATAATAATCATAAGAAAAACTATAGGGTTCCAGCACAGCTTCGCTGCCTGGACCCCTAAATAAAGGCAAAACTAACTACGCAGACAGACATTGAAAAATTATTAAAGCAAATAAATAAATGCCAAGAATCAGTCAAGAACAAAATGCAAACAATGCAGAACCGAACAAAATATATATACTGAAAAGCAATTTAAAAAGACAAAAACTACATAATTAACCAAAAAACCTAAGGAGAAGAATCAAGGGTGTGGGATTAGGCTTTTAAAGAAAAGCATTATATTCATACGTATACTATATTAATTATCATTGATTTCCTATACTCTTACGCACTGGCATGACTAAGCCTCTCTCATAAGTTCTCATAAGATCTCCGAAGTAGTATAGTACTGATATAGGTACAATATGCACCCAATTGTATTTCCTCCACCACCACGGAGTCAATGGAGCCTCCATTTCAAGATACGCGTCAAACAATCATTCAGTGAGTTGCAACAATCATCTCCGTTAATCATTCAATTACCACATACTCAGGAGTAGAAGAAAGACAGTGCTTATGTTTCTTAACACTTATCACCACTTATCACATGTCAAAAGTGTAGTGTATTAGACAACGCTGCAATAAATTAAAAGGTCCACCAAGAACATTTAAAATAGTTTTTCTTTGAAGAGGTGGGAAATGTTGACATGCAATGAGCAACCTGCCCTACAGTGTTAAAAATATTGTAAGATGGAAAAATAAAACGAGCTATTTTCAACAGGGGCACGTAAATATAAACAGGGCCAGCTGGAAAAAGTCCATTGCTTTCAAATTTTGAGTTCAATGTTATCATGTTGTCATTTGGTTTGCTGTACCCTCTTTCATGATGTGTGAAAAACTGCCCATGAGATACACTTCTCTCGGTATCGACAGAATTCATAACAAGTAGATAAATTAAATGACGTGGGCTCTCTCTGCTCTTTCCCCTTATGCTTTTTTTTTTACAGCTGTTTCCCCGACCCGCCGGTATCCATCTCACACTGTCTATCGCTGTATTGCTGCACTGATCTCTTGTGTGAACTATGATTGTTCCTACCATGTATTTATGCACATCTTGTAAGTCGCTCTGGATAAGAGCGTCTGCTAAAAATGTAAATGTAATGCAAACTTTCGTTTTTTGTGTTGTTGTTTCAAGTTCAACCATATTCGATGCAATAATCTTTTTCTTTTCTTTCAATACAATGTACTATGCATCCAAAGAATAGTTTGTAGCGAATATCTGCAAATATAATTCACCAACGGTTAGCTTCTTGGCATTGATGTCCGAAAAAAAGGGAGTTTATCTACCCACAAGTAGCATGCTCGAAATTGCACGCCAAAATGTCCTTTCAGTAACTTCTAATCACGGCACTCAGCCATGTGGTTCATTTGGATGATGAACTTGTTGTATTGACATCTTATCTGGTTTTTGGCTGATAGATAGTTTAACTGGTAGAAGGTAGTATTGGACCTAGCCCTTTTGGCCAGTATTTTTGATAAAATCTTAAAACCAACGTTCAACAATGATATGGGTCTACATGATTATGCCTCCTCTGGGTCCTTACCGTATTTCGGTATTAAAGTTATTGAAGCAGTGATGTTTAGCAAATATTTGTAATTGGGGTGCTCACATTGGACTGACATTGTCTGTGCATGGTTTCTGAAAGGAGATGGACTATGAGCAGCACTGAAGTAGAGGCGTACTGCCTTCACAGTGACCCTGCATATTGTGCTGCTGGGTGCAGCAGCTGGCTCTCTCAGAACGCGTATCAGAGAAGAGGCCACAGGGCCCAGACCCCAGTCACATCCAGGGGAATGCTGGGAAGGCAGAGGAGCAGGCCTCTGAAGCCATCTTTGATTGTGCCTTTTTGCCCTCGCCGACTGATTGCAGATTCTTTGAAAACGGGGACGTAAAGCAGTTGCCTTTGTTTTCGTGCGCCCCCCCCTCCTAACCCCCGATAGCGTGAAATGGGAGCCCAGCAGCTCCAGCATCGGATCATCAGCCAGCTGTGCACTGGGCAACGGAGGATCTGACATAATCCCTCCACTCTGTTCCTGTTCTTTCCACGGCTCTGGGCCTCAGCTTTATTCTGTTTGTTTGTTTGTTTGTGCCTTTTTATTTTTTTAACCCCCTCCATCCGATAGCTGTCACTGGCAAGCCTCCCCGAGCTGAGCCGCCCCTTCTCCCGCCCCCCCACCCCCCCAAAAGGCACAACAAAACCACCACCAAAAACCAAGCTGTGCGCTTCCGCTGGCCACACGCTCTCAGCCTCCACAAATGTTCAGTTTGCCGTCGCTGCGTGTTGGAGGAGAGGAGAGGAGAGAGAGGAGAGAGAGAGGGAGAGAGAGAGAGAGAGAGGAGGGAGAGAGAGAGAGAGAGGGAGAGAGAGAGAGAGAGAGGGAGAGACGGAGGAGAGGGAGGGAGAGAGGAGAGAGGAGGGAGAGAGAGAGGGAGGGAGAGAGAGAGGAGGAGAGAGGGAGAGAGAGAGGGAGGGAGGGAGAGGGAGGGAGGGAGGGAGGGAGAGGGAGAGAGGAGGGAGAGAGGGAGGGAGAGAGAGGGAGAGAGAGGGAGGGAGGGAGAGAGAGAGGCTCTCTCACACACTTCCAGATTTCTAATCTCATCCTCTGTAAAGTGGGATCACGGCGATTAGACAACGATCGCTTGTCAGCGTTGTAAAAGATAGCTGACCTAAGCGGCCCACATTTGCACCGCATTGCGCCGTGTTCACGGGGCTCTCGTCTGCGCGTCGCTCTGAACTATTTCAGTGTCAACTACTTAAAACTTGAAACTATTAAGTGGTCCCAGAAGACGGTGTCTCAGTCGGCACCGATGTGTGCAGTTTGGCCGATTTCAACGAGCATTTGAGAGAGCTGAGGAAAGTTGAGTTTGCTACTTCGACCTGAATTCAACCCTCCTTTCCTTTGGGAATTTCCTTTCCTGTCACTGGATAGCAACCGGCGTGACATTTAAAACGGACAAGGTCTCAAGCGCTAGTCAGGAGACCGGAATAAGGATTGCGTTATAACCGTGTTCTTAGGAAGCGTTCGTATTCCCCTCTGCGCAGTTGATGGTTTGCGGATGGCTTGCGGGTACCACGACAAACCCGTAAAAGCTAACTTGCAGGTGACTCTCTTTGAGCGTATCTAGGCGTTAGATTGCCTCTCTCCCCGTCTGCAAAGTACTTTATTACCTTCCCCCTGAAAACTAAATTGGGTCCACAAATAATGAGCAAGTGGTGTGGCAGTATAAAAAAGCAGAGTAGAAAGGGTAACTCATTTAGTGCAAGTGAGCCAAATGCATTATCTTACCCTGTGGAAGGCTATATCCACTTACTGGTGCCCATGTATAATTTCTCAGGGTTGTGGATATAAGGTTACAGTGCGTGCTAGCTAGTGCTGGTGTGAGGTCGATCATGTCAGAAACATCGGCTGAAAGTGGATTGTGTGTGGATGGAACTGAAACACGGGCTCGTAATGGGAACCAGGGGAGGTGGGCTGCTGGGGTTTCACCTTGTGAAGTCTGCAATGAAATATCTACTTTTTTCTGTTTTAAAATGTGTATTGCTGTTGGTGCAGCATTGCTGGATGCCCAAGATAGCGGCCTTATCTGGAGCCTTCTCGCTCTGGAGCAGCTGGGTCGGTAGCGAGGCGTCGGTGAAAACTGCCGCTAAGCGTACCGAACGCGGCGGGTCAAAAGCACCACGGCAACGCGCTTCAGAGAGGCACACATACCAGCACTCACTCTCCTGCTCCCTGGCACTCAGAGCTGTGCTTCTGTGTGTGTGTGTGTGTGTGTGTGTGTGTGTGTGTGTGTGTGTGTGTGTGTGTGTGTGCATGTGTGTGTGTGTGTGTGTGTGTGTGTGTGTGTGTGTGTGTGTGTGTGTGTGTGTGTGTGTGTGTGTGTGTGTGTGTGTGTGTGTGTGTGTGTGTGTGGGGTTTAAGACACTGCATTTGGTGTTCAATGTTTTTCCATTTTTGCTGTACGTGTGGTTTAAGACACTGTCTGATTTGGGGGAAAAAACAAAGACATTGTGTATACCTTCCTGTATACATTTGCGTCTGTCAGAACTGCAGATCCGGTCTCTTTAATATGAAGTGCTGCAGGAGGGGGACACCTGCAGCCCTGCGAATCAGAGGAACAGACAGCTCCGTGCACCGTGTTAGCATCCTCTCTCCCGTCTGTTCCCCGCCCCGCAACCAGCGCAAATACAAATCAAACAAACCGACATGAAAAAACCAACACAAAGTCCCCGTCAAACAAAAAGTTGTTCATTTCAACTCCACTTTCCCCGGTAACATAACAGGCCTTCGCCTCACCCCCTCTCACCCCCCACTCTCTCTAAGGGGGCGAGGAGGAGGAGGGAGGGGGGGGGGGCAGAGAGGGTGGGAATCTGCAAATGGGTAAAATAGGAGAGCAGATGCAGCAACATGCCAGAGGGAGATTTATGTGGAGAGCGAGATCTGTGCGAAACACGACTGCGGCAAAGCGAGTCAGTGGGAGGCGCTGTACAATCAGAGCGGGATGAAAGGGGAGAGGGGGAGGGGGGGGACGACGGCCGCCCCCGCCCCTCGCGACGCCGTCCCGCGCCCCTCGAACCCGCCGCCGCCCCCCCCGCCCCCTCAAAAGCAGCGGCGACAGAGCCCTGGCCTTCCCGAGCGCTGCCAGCGTGCCGAACCCGTGTTAGCGCTTTGGGGGCGAGCGCGGGCGGGCGGGCGGGCTCGCCAGGCGGGAGCGGTATCTGGGCGGCGGCCATGTTGTCGGGAGCAGATGGCGGGCGAGGCTGCGGGGGGAAGGGCTGTTTAGCAGAACTAATCAGACAGTAACGGATAGGGCAGCTGGGAGGGCTGGCGGCCAGGGGGGGCTGGGAGACCGCAGAGCGCCGCGATGTTGACAGTGGTGTGCCCGTTGGCCCGGGACGAGACCTTGCCACGTCTCCTCTCCGCGCCGCGGGGGCTCCCCCGCCGCTGGCCCACGCCCCGGCCCCCACGCCGAGCGCTGCCACGGCAACCCCTCTCCCCCTTCCCCTTGCCACAGGGGTCGTGGGGGGGGGGAGCGAGGACCGAGGACCGCGGTGAGCAGCGCGGTGAAGTTTGTGGGCCGTCTGTGTGAAAGGGTCTCTGGTTGTCCGTAGCGCTGCGGCTTTTCAAACTGTCTCTCCTTTGCGTCTCTGAAGGCCTAGGCCTAACATGCAGACTTCCCTCGATTTTTATTGCTTCCTCGTTATTGTCTCTTCGATTTTGCAACCTTCACCCAGGCTGAATAATTATGATATTACACCATATACAGCATATACCTGTAATCCGTATGATTATTAGTATTATATTTATATTTATTTTGATAGTATTATATTGCGGTGCTGGTGCATTACATTGCACTGCAGTGATGGTACTGGAGTGAGGTTTATGAATACCTTCCCAGCTGGGCTTTGACCCCCCAAAATTCTCAGGTCAGCATCTAGTGCTGTAACCATCATTATGTTAAAAACGGCAAAATAAAACAAATCCGGGAACGACGCCATCCTAACATGAAGTACAATTTTTATTTAGTTTAGTAGGCGGCAGATTCAATATAGTGCTTCGTATTTTGTCGTAGCAATAATAAAATAAAATAAAAACACACAGTTGAATTTAAAATTTTTTATAACAAAAGGAAAAAAAAAAAAAAAAAAAAGAATTTCAGCCCAAACTAAAACATCCGAGCGTCTTTAAATTTTTTTATTTTATTTTTGAACCACTATTATAAAAAATTTCGCAGATTTGTATAAACCCTCAGCTGTTTCTCTGACTGCTGAGCCCAGGTTAGCCGTGCGCGCGCGGCGTTGGCGCTCCGGCGAGGGAGAGGGGAAAGACCCCCTTTTGCCCTCGCTGGGGCAGAGCGGAGAGGAGCGGCTCCAGGAGAAAGCTCTGAAGCTGCTTCTGCTGCTTAGCTCTGCCGCTCGCCTTCCCCACAATGGGCTGTGCAGGAAACCGGCTGCTCCAGGGATTGGCTGCCTCTGAGTCGGACTCAGCTGCTAATTAAAGAGCCCGGTAATGCTAACCCATGAATACGGAAAGTGTCCATTCCTCAAAGCAAAGGGAGCCACTGCCAACCAATTAAGCATTCATCTCCGTGTGGAGGGGAAAAAAAACGCCACTGAAAAATGTATCTTGCCTGCCGTTCGGTGCTCCTGCTCCTCTCCCACACAGATATGCTGCTGTGTGATCTGTCTGAATATGTGTATGATTCATAAACCGCTCCTTACATTACATGTACAGTAAAACCTGGCAAGGGAGTACAAGTGTGCTCGCATAGTACATTATTAGTTCAAACCCCACCGTGTGATTTCAACCGTTTTTAGGCGTTGCGTTATCTATTCACGGATTCGATTCCCTTGATCTGAGTAGCCCTCATGAGCAGGACTCCTGGGAAAGGTGCGTAGAGCCGGCCATCACAGGACCCGAGCTGACCCCTCCCTCACCTCTGAAAGTGCAGGCCTGCTTTCCTCGCGTTTGTGCGCCGTCTGAGTGAGGGATTCTCCCGACAGCTTCCATATTGACGGTTCATCACGTGGCGCGGCCCTAAGATTCACTCGCGGGGCGCAATGAAACCACGCCCCCCATCGTATTCGGACGCCGCCGTGTCCACAACCACGCTCGTCAAACGATTTTTTAACCCCCATTTTCTCCCAATTTAGTAGCCAATTACACCCTCTCTTTTCATGTCAAGCCCCCCCCCGTCCTATTGTGAGTTAGCTGCCGTAGCCCTGAGACCGGCAGTGACAAAGGCGAGGTACCGCCTCCTCCGCGACAGCACTCGCCAAGC
>JAINUG010000213.1:1324836-1329836 GCA_029706075.1 Aldrovandia affinis
ACATTTGGGGGCTTGTTTTCCTCCACTGCAGTTTGTTCACACTCGATTACAAGCCTACCCCTCTCTTCACTTAGATATTTTTACAATGCCATTCCTGCTTACGCAACTTGATATAGCTATCTGTCCCGATATACATTTTATAACTGATTTAATCAGATTAAATCTCTGCGTATAATTGATATAAATAGGCAGCAGGTCATTTTAAGTTATTTTAATGCTTCGGGGTCGGATTTAATTTAATTGCGAAAATCCAAATTATTGACACCCATCGTCAAAGCCCTTTGCAGGACCATGTATATTTGATCAAATTTCTGGCCAGCTATGGCTATGTGCTGTAAGCAGCTAGCAGATGTCTACACAGCGAAGCTACTGTTCAAGCGCGTGATTTAAGGGATATATACAGTCCCACTAATATATTTGTATTAGCGTTGACTTACTAACGTCGACGCTCAATGTAAGACGTAATGTTAATGCGCTCTTTTGAGAGTGTCCACGTTACAGTGCAGGCGATTTCGTGGATATGGCAGCGAGCGAGGCTGGCGTGGCGGAGTGTTCACGAGGCCAGCCGTCTGACTCCACTTTGCGCTCGTTTCGGGTGCGGTAGCATTTGGTCATTTTTGGCGGTGGACCCCGGTGCACCGCGGGGTGCCGCTAGCGCTGTGCTTGAGTAGTCTGTGGTGTTCTAAATCAAATAGGCAGCAGATTGAATAGTACCCACTTAGGCATCCCTCCACCACTGCTCCAGTGTCCAGCCACCGGCCCCGACTCCCGAAAAACACATTACATGTGCGGACACATTACGGCCCCCTGCAAGACGGCCTGACCCCCCTTAACCTTCCCCTCACGCTGGCCGGCTGAAGGTTAGGCCTCGGCCATGTCGTCGGCGGTCAGGAAGCAAAACAAAGAGTGCGTCAAAGGTGTGTACGGCTCGATTAAACATCCAACTTTGGAGTCTGCGGTTCAGTGTGAAAGAGTGAATTTGTTCTGAACGACCGCAGTGTATATATATTTTTGTTGGTTTGATGCTTTGGGCTGTGCGCACGCTGTGTGGAATCTGGTTTCCCAGGCCACTGGAGGCTGATGTCACTAATCTGAGTAGTAATTGATAATGCTGGTGAGTCCTCGAGGCACAGTGTGCCTGCACCTCCTGACTCACGGCCGTGGCAGGCCGGGGTATGAGCCGGCCACCCACGGCCTGCACGTTACGCATTCCGTACTCACACTAGCCTTCGGAAAAATCTGCATATTCAAAAATTAAATAAATCATAATATCAAAATGTTCATAATTAACACCCGCTGCCGGCCTTGCGATTTAAAATATGTTATTACTGTACATGAAAGCGTGGGAAATGTTAACCCGTTAATAGGGTTACGTGTCCCCTGTGTTTCTTTGGCTTATACGTTTTTACACTAAGTGGCAGTAACCGTTGAGGCGTTGCGTACTCGGGCATCAGGCAGCTCTGTGTGGTTTGACTGAGATGCTAAGGCCAGAGAAACGTGGTTTAAAGGGGGAGAGACTGCTGCTGGACTGTGAGGCGTGTGTAGCCTTATCGAGCATTTTCTGTGACTGAGCACTATTTAACATGCGATTTGGTTTACAATACACACACTTTTTAATAATCGCTGGTTAATAGCTCTATAATAATTATATTAATAGCTAATAATAATTGCTAATTATTCACAATTGCTAATAATAGTTCTATATATGTGTATAGGGTTGCAAAATTCTGGGGAATTTTCAAAATGGGAATTTATGGAAAGTGAAATGGAATTTGTAATCATAGGGCATGTAATGTTCCATACAAATAAAAACAAACTTTATCAAAATGTTTTTTTGTTAACTTGCAAGTTGTAACATCCTAGTAATGGCAATTAACTAGTCTTTGAACAATGAATAAAAGCTTTCTAAATTTAGCTACAATGCTAGCAGCAAATGTAGGTATTAGATCGAATCATTAACCATTCAGTAAAAATGTTACTATATCATCATCACTCTATTATATTAAACTATATATTATTACCATTAACAATTTATCTCAAATACAATGGTATGTGTCTGTGTCGGAATGCGGTTGATCAACCCGATTGTAGCAGGTAGGATGCTCTGCCAAAATGTTCTCATGACGATCATGTGATGGAAGCATGAGCTGTACATGCATGATGCTGCATCACCAGCAGGGGGAGCAAATCGCTCATCCACTCATCCACCTTGTCAGAAGGACACACAGAACTTTGTGATTATAAAAACAAACAAAGCCAGAAGAAATAAATATATGGCGAATAGAAAATAGTTGAATTATTCAAGACTCCACCTCTGTTAGTAATTTTAAGATGGCCTGTAAAGAAATGTAAAAAATGGGCAAAATTGCATTACATTACCAGCAATTAGCAGATGCTCTTATCCAGAGCGACTTACGCAGTTTACATTTTCTCTACATATAATCCATTTATAAAGCTGGATATTTACTGAATCAGTTCAGGTTAAGTACCTTGCTCAAGGGTACAACGGCAATGCCCCATCTGGGAATCGAACCTGCGTTACCTTGTGTTACAAGCCTAGGTCCCTAACCATTACACTACGCTGCTGAATTTCTCAGAATTCCCAAGCCATAGTTCCTGTGGAAATTTACCAGAAATGTATTGGAAACTTTCCACCCCTTTGCAACCCTACATATGTTGAAAATAGTATCAAATCTGAATACAGGACTGCTTAACTAAGTTGTCAGTTTGTTCATTGGCTATGGATGTTCCATTTTTTCCAAATATGTTACAAACGTGTCTTTTCTGTACTTTCTACACAGCACCCTTTAAGACGCGTTCACTTTGTAAGACACTTGAACACTTTGTTCTTTATACATTATCCTCATACATCCAAGATCGCCTCTAAACTCGCCATCATTAAAATAGTTTTAAAATAATGAATAAATACAAAATAGTCATTAAAAAACTATAAACTGGTGTATTTATCTGGCACTCGTTGACTTGCCCTTGACATACTTGGGGCTGTGACACGCAGCTTTTCCCGAAGAGCCCGGCTGCTTGCTCGTGGCTCTCTGGCCGTCCATCTCGCGCTAATTGGTCGGTAAACAGCCGCGGTGCGCAGCCCCCCTGGCCCCCCCGGATAGGCGCAGCGAGGAGCAGCGGCAGCGAGGGCTTTAGCGACCGCATGCTGGGCGGCGGTGTGGAGGCGAGCGCATGCTGTGCGCGCGGTGTGGCGGGTGTTTCAGGCCGCTGTTCAAGCGCAGCGGGGCGGCAGCTCTATCTCCTGGTCTCGCAGGCGAGGCGAACACCCTGCTTTCACACACCAGACGACGGCGGGTCTGGAGAGACGGTCACTTTGGAACCACGCTCCAGACGCATCGCGCACAGGAAAAGTTTCTGAAGTTAATTAGCGGAGCAACTTCTACCCTCCCCCTCCCCCCAGTTCCGAGCGATGTTTCTGGCCCCTTGGTATTCGTCTCAGTTTAAGATTTAAAGGGGGTGGCTCATGATTGTTTATAGACATACAATCTGAATTCATGGAGGAATATGTAATATGAGTCATGCATATATATATTTTTAAGTCAATTAAATGATCGAAAACCTGCTTTGATGTGTAACTATTTTGACCGCTCACGGGTTAGTGGGCGTTTCCCTCCCCGCTAATATCTGTTCATCAACCCTGCTCGTCCGCGTCTAACTGTGTTAGATAACATTGCATTAAGTACCACAAACAGTGTTGCTTACCTGGCTCTGGCAAGATGAACAAACAAAAATGTTTTCTGAAGCTACCAACTGGTTTCACTGACGTGAAACGACCGTTTCTTTTTTACATCACGCGCAGCAGTAACTCCGTAAGCAGCTCATTAGGGACAGATTTACAAAGTGCAGTTTTCTTGCAGTAAGAAAATAATATTTCATATAATTAATATGTGCACTGTAAGTGTATACAATCAGTGTTATTGCAACCACTTATAGCACATTTCCAAGGCACCGGAAGATCTGTTATGGTAATGAGTATTGTAGCACAGGACACATGGGGGATGTATATTCAAATTTTGTGTTTAATGACTTAACTAAACACCGGAAGAGATTTGGATGTTTCTGGATGTTTTTTTGCAGAGAGATGTTTGAGGTGAAAATGTTTGGCACGATAATTGTAGTATTTCCTCTTTAGTGAAATTGATAAGGAAAGGGTAATTATTCTTCTGTGCTCATGTATTTTGATTGAACATAATAATTGAAAATCGATTTTCACGTGGAAGCCTAAAATACTTATACATTTAGGGCCAGTGTCAGAATGCCCGAGCAAGGAGAACAGTGATAATTGGTGTTTCCCTGGTTTTTGTTTAAGATTTGATAATGTTTGTCAGAATTGTTTTTAAAATTATACAAAGGCTGAGACCTCTTGTCACAGAGGGGACAGTTGTCCATAACTGCTGGTTATCCATGAGTGAAATGACACAAAATATATTTGTTCAAAATAAACCAGCAAGGAAAGCGCTCTGAAGGCTGCCCATATATGCAAGTCCTTTTCAGCAGAGCTGGCCATCTAATTCATCTGAGACAAGCAATCAGGGTTCCCACATGTCATGGAAAAACCTTGAAAATCATTGAAAATTATTTATTCATGGAAAATTGTGATTCCATGTAACGTTATATATATATTTTTCTTCTTTTCCGATAACGTTACTGCAAAATGTTTCCCTGCCAACGTGGTTGCCACCTGCTATGGCTGTCCTCACACACACACAATGAGATGTGTATTTGCACTGGCAACAAAATGTGTTAAGTTATGAAAGTACAAAAAGTCAATTTTTCAGGCAGTTGCAAAAAAAGGCATTGAAAACCTTAAATTTGTCATTTAAATGTCATGAAAAATGAACATTTGATTTGAGTGGGAACCCTGAGCAATGGTGAAAAGCACTGACCAGTAAGCTTGTCAGAGGGTGTAAAGTGACTGCAGTTTATCTAGCAAGCTATACCTATCCCAAGCTAAAGATGTTCTAGCTAATTTTCTA
>JAINUG010000213.1:1334836-1337336 GCA_029706075.1 Aldrovandia affinis
AATTTTTCTTAATTTTGGGATGAATTTACTCTATGCATTAAGCCTAGCACCTTTAAATGTACTTAATTTTCCATTCACAGTTTGGCAATCTGTAAGATTTTCCCCAATCTATATTACTTCATTTCTCTCGTGTTTTTTTCCAAGTCAGCTCATCTGAAGTTAGAGAATGCTAATTTTAACTAGCCAAAAAAATATAAAAACGTGTCACCTCTGTGGTCTCACAGTTTCAAGCTGTCCAGGTCTTCTGTCTCCGGCATTTCAGTTGAACTTCTGCCTCTCACGGGGTGGCTGTGGATGCCAAATGGATATTCATACTTTTTAGATTATTTACATGAATAGCACTGGATGAAAATGCTGCTCTGGTCAGTGGAACGCCATTTTCTGCGGTTAGTCGAATGGAAGTCGACGTGGAATCCACGGGTGACTCAAGTATGCAATTAATATGATTTGATACGGTCTTGGAAGCATTGTAACGAGTAAGTCAAATGTTTATTTTTGCTGTGGTGACAATGCCACCCCCCCCCCCCACACACACACACGCATAATCGCAAGATTATTATATAAAACCAGCAAACCCATCAATCTGTCCACTTTGCTCTAGTTAGCATTTATTCCCTTTGCGCGGCAGGTCAAGCAAGGCACACTGACAGTTTTCCATATGCAGCATTTCAGATCTAAGAGATTCGTTCAAATGCTCCCGGCACTCATTTCAAAGAGAGCAGTGTATTTTTGAGAGGTTTGTTTAGAAGCTGAAGAGCGAAGTTACAAAAAAAAAAACATCCTTCATGTTCAGTGTTGCAGCGCGGTGGAGCAGGTGCCAGCGTGCACTGTTTCAGACTCTGTGTATTGTACAAAAAGCACATGCTTCACAACTACTGCCGTGTTTGAAAGACCAATGAAAGCTTAACAATGCATTGTCTTTGAAATGGCGAAAATCTTTCGATGGGAACAAAGAATCAGTGCTTTGTTGAAAATGAAATGAATTTGGAGTATGTGCCAAGAAGTAGGAGGACAAGACAGTGGCCGACGAACTTAAACAGGAAATGGGTTTCTGCAAGGAACCATACTGTTTTTACCTCCAGATTTACCTCCTGTTTTTTAAATTTTCAATATAAAAATAATAATAAATATGAATGTAATATTGTATTCGTATATTTTAATATGTAGCACCTGCTATATTTGAATAAATAAATACATTTGTTTATACATAATATTGAAAGGGAAAAATGACACTACCATAACTACATACACACATACACATACCTATTAAATATAGAAAAATAGGAGGAGCAATTTGCTCATCTACCTTGTTGGGAGGACATGGTATTTCAGACACACAGAACTTGTGATTATAAAAACAAACAAAGAAATAAAGATATAGCAAATACAATATAGTTTTATTATTTAAGGCTCCAGCTCTATTAGTAATTTTATGGCCTGTAAAAAAAAAAAAAAAATTCTATTTTATATGCTTTTCTTGATGGACAAAATTCCAGTGGAAATGTACTGGACTCTTTCCATCTCTAGTGCAAACTGTTTCCTGTAGCGTGAGTGGATGCTAACTCTGTTCTATTTCCTGTAGCGTGGTGAGTGGGTGCTAACTCTGTTCTATTTCCTGTAGTGTGAGTGGATGCTAATTCTGCTCTGTTTCCTGTAGCGTGAGTGGATGCTAACCCTGTTCTGTTTCCTGTAGCGTGAGTGGATGCTAACTGTTCTATTTCCTGTAGCGTGAGTGGATGCTAACTCTGTTCTATTTCCTGTAGTGTGAGTGGATGCTAACTCTGTTCTATTTCCTGTAGCGTGAGTGGATGCTAACTCTGTTCTGTTTCCTGTAGCGTGAGTGGGCGCTAACTCTGTTCTGTTTCCTGTAGCGTGAGTGGGTGCTAACTCTGCTCTGTTTCCTGTAGCGTGAGTGGGTGCTAACTCTGCTCTGTTTCCTGTAGCGTGAGTGGATGCTAACTCTGTTCTGTTTCCTGTAGCGTGAGTGGATGCTAACTCTGTTCTGTTTCCTGTAGCGTGAGTGGATGCTAACTCTATTCTATTTCCTGTAGTGTGAGTGGATGCTAATTCTGCTCTGTTTCCTGTAGCGTGAGTGGATGCTAACTCTGTTCTATTTCCTGTAGTGTGAGTGGATGCTAACTCTGTTCTATTTCCTGTAGCGTGAGTGGATGCTAACTCTGTTCTGTTTCCTGTAGCGTGAGTGGGCGCTAACTCTGTTCTGTTTCCTGTAGCGTGAGTGGGTGCTAACTCTGCTCTGTTTCCTGTAGCGTGAGTGGGTGCTAACTCTGCTCTGTTTCCTGTAGCGTGAGTGCATGCTAACTCTGCTCTGTTTCCTGTAGCGTGAGTGGATGCTAACTCTGTTCTGTTTCCTGTAGCGTGAGTGGATGCTAACTCTGTTCTGTTTCCTGTAGCGTGAGTGGATGCTAACTCTGTTCTATTTCCTGTAGTGTGAGTGGATGCTAATTCTGCTCTGTTTCCTGTAGCGTGAGTGGATGCTAAC